>JBAMNC010000318.1:1642500-1962879 GCA_037902135.1 Cetoscarus ocellatus | reverse complement strand
AAAAAATACTGGTACTGGTGCCA
This sequence comes from Cetoscarus ocellatus, assembly GCA_037902135.1. Classification (NCBI taxonomy): domain Eukaryota; kingdom Metazoa; phylum Chordata; class Actinopteri; order Labriformes; family Labridae; genus Cetoscarus; species Cetoscarus ocellatus. The sequence continues at coordinate 1,962,856 of JBAMNC010000318.1, read as the reverse complement.
ATGATACTGAGTTTGGGAATATCAGCCTATTGTATAATAAGTAGTTCTCTAATTGTCTCAAGGCACAGTCTTGGTGTGCCTTGGAATTTTATAATCATAAGTTATAATTGCAACTACAAATGAACTTATGATTGAGTTTCCAGTTCTGTCTTCGTACTCTAGTTAGAAGTCACCTACTTTTAGAAAACATTACTTTTTTAAGCCTAAATGTGTGTTTCTAAAATGACTAAATCTAAATAAGTTTTAGTCAAATTAATGATTGGTCAAATCTTATTGTGTATTTGTAGATTTATAAGACATGTAAAGATTGATAGGATACTGTAACATATGTAGTAGAGGATATTTTGGGATACTTTACATGGACATAACAATAGAGTGCCTTGAGATTTTTGCTCGACTTTTTGGTGTGTTTAGGTGAACAAAGTTTGAAAACCTCTGGTATATCAGCCAAAATCTGTGCATCCCAAGCTGTGGGATTTTAACCATTCAGGTAGGCAATCACACTGGAGGGGTCCCATGACAAATTCAACAATCAAGGGACCTCTCTGGCTTGGATAACTATTAGGTAGGATAAGTTTTGATGAAAATAAACAAAAAATATGATTTTATCTCTTGTTTTACTGATCTATTTCAGAGAACAATGCCTAACATGGTTCTTTAAACTAAATGCAAATGAATCATCTTGTTAAATGGTCAATCACCAAAAATAAAAACAAATGTGCTGTCAAAAGCTTAAGCTAACAATTATAGAGTTATTTGTTTTTAGGACTTGAGTAATATTGTAGCATTTTCCATGTGAGGCCTATTTTAATTAGAATCATCTGTGCAGCCTTACTGTTCTGTTTTGTTTTGTACTTTGTTTTGTTTATTAATTGTTGATAACTGAAAAGTGAAAATAAAATGTATAAAAGAAGAGATTTTCAAGAAACAGTAGCAAGCAGCAGCATATCAGCATCCAACATGGATGTAGTTCTAGTGGGAGGTGTAAAAAAATATGTCCAGTATGTGAAGGAGATTAGAAGCATGGAGTCTGACATTTGCATGTTATTATCAATTACACGCCTGTTTCATGTCTGGTGTTGCCACTTATGGGTTAATCCTCTTAATTTTGTGGAGTTCATCAGCAAGTTACCCGACTTTGCTGTACATTTGAAAGAAATTAAAATCATTAAACCCGTGTTAAAATCGCGAGCAGTCAAACAGGACTTCAAACACACACACACACACCCGGTGGAGGATTTCATCGGCAGGAGAAGGCAATTTCTGTTCTATCAAAGGGCAAGCGTTTTCAGAGGGATTGAAAAAAAGAATAACTTGCTGGGCTTGTCTGGGAAATCTATAGTATTGATCCTTAATACCACAAAATAGCAAAAACAAAGAGTGCATCTACAGAACAAGGAAAATTGGCTCTCAGCCTGAGCTCAATCAATGTGCTCTGACTTAAGCTCATCATTCTTTCTAGAGTGAAGATTGGAGGTGTTTTGATTGTAGCTCTACTAGACACAGATGGGTGGTAGGAATGAGGATCAGTCCCTGAGGCATGTAGATCTCTGTGTGTAAGAGATGAAAAGGGAGGTGCTGCTGAGACAGAGACATGGCCCTGAGCAGCATGAACTCACCATCAGCACCATCATGTGTCAAAGGCCAACCTCCCAAACACAGAATCAGGCATTCTGCTTCATGTGCAGGGTCCTGTGAGCCACTGGGACTTTCATCTGGATCCTTTAGGACTAGAAACTTTATACAAGAAGGCAGAGTAGATACTATCCAGAACTCAAATGCTCTCAAAGAAACAAACTTTGTTCTGTCTCAGTTTGCAGGCCTTCAAAGAATAAATCCTGTGGCAAAATGTCATTGCTCTGACTCAAGATACAAGAACAGAATTTTTAATGCCAAATACTGTTTATTTTTTACAAAAATATGTCGATGGCCTGTCTACTAACCCTCCAACATAAAGAAAAGTCTCTTCTCTCCCTCTGTTGCTTGCTCAACCTTTACTTAAAATGTGTGCACAAATGGTGTTTTTGAGAACCCCCCCTTTACATTGTCATTAGAGAACATGCCACATCCCCAGGGTGTTTGTTCAGCTCCACTTGAAGGAACATGTTAGGCATTTCTGTGCAGCCACAGTAAACAACAGAGCACAGCACACGACAGCTGAAGCCACACCCACTTCTTGAGAGGAGCACTGTCAGACACAGCTAATGAGGATTTACCGGAAAGCAGGGCTGAAGCAGTAGGCTTCATGGGTATAAAAAAAAAACAAACAAATGGCCGAATGAGTTTCCAAGTCAGAACCTCCCAAAGCATGTTCTGGAAACCACTGTAACCAATGTAAACTTGTCTAAAATGAGCAAAATATGGAATTTAATGTATCGCTAACAAGGTAATTATTACAAACTAAAACTAACAAAATACAGAAAGCTGAAATATAAAAAGCCTTTTCGTTAACCTAAATTAGACTGTGTGTTTGAAAAACAAACAACGATAAAATTAAATTATGGACAAAAGGTCCTTAGTCTAGTCGCAGATATAAGCATACTGAGTGACAAATAGTAAGTATTTACAATTTGTCCACAACACATCAGTTTCAATGCTGGATAAGCTGGCTGCACAAATGAAAATTGTCTCTTTCAAATACAATTTTTTAAGACATTTTCAAAAGGAGATGATTGAGAGTCTTCACTCAGCCATTTCAGATGAAAAGCCAGAAACACTAAACTTAACCTTAAAAACAAGCATTTAAACTGATTTTAATAGGACAAAAACAGAAAACAAATAATAAATAAAGAATTAAAAAAAGTAAAAACAAACAAACAAATATTTTTAACAATGATCACTACTTGACTGTATAGTGCCTTGCTTTGATATGAATGATACATATAACTGAATGTGGCATCAAGATAAAAGAAGAGGGCAGCAAGATAATTTCTAAATGCAGTGAGACGGGGATAAAGGATGAGGAATGAAAAGGCAGAAAATTATTCCAAATTGCAGGGAATCAGAATTTTTCATGATGTAATTTTCCTCTAAACAGGCATTTTTCTTCAGTTGACTAGGCATCATAATGCGTCATAAAATGATTGTTCTCCATTTGCATTTTTCTCACTTATCACAGAATCACTGTAACATGTTTTCATCATTATCTTGAGCAACATATTGCATCAGACTGATCAAGTATTTTATTGTAACATACTGTATAATGAAACACATAGTGTATCACAGTTCCTTAATCAAGTTGCTTAAGCCTTACGTTATATGATGATAATCAATTAACTCTAACTAGCACAACAGCGGTAAAAAAAAAAAAAAAAAATACCCCTATCATTTAAAGCATAATCTGGCAAGTTTTTTTACATACATGCATACAAAGTTGACTCATACTGTTGCTGGTTCAACTCCTTGAGTCAGTCAGGGCAATTTTGTGTGGAATTTGTATGTTCTCCCTATGCGTGTGTTGGGTACTCCGGTTTCTTTCTCCAGACCAAAAGCATGATCATTAGTTTAATTAGCGACTCTATACTGCCCTTAGGTCTGAGTGTGGGGGTGAAAGTGTGTCTGTCTCTACAAGCCCCTGTGATCAGCTGGCAACCAGTCCAGGGTGTACCCAGCCTCTTACTCAATGCCAGATGGGACAGGATCCAGCCCCCTGGGACCCCAAAAGGTGTAGGCGGTATAGATAATGGATGGATGTTGTCTTTATTTTGGTGCACTCTTGATTAATTAATTTGGCGAACTGGTTTCTTGTTTTTGTAAAATCTGAGACAATAAGACAGATCAAGATTTGAAAATCATCATTTGTTGCAACTAAATAGCTGCATATGAACTCTCGTACGATATCTGGGGAAAATTCATGTCCATGAACATGAACATGCTCATCCTCACCAGGTCATTCATGTTGGCCTTGCTTGCAGGGTGGATGTCCTCCAGAAACTCCAGCAGGTAGAAAGTGTAACGATCCATCAAATGTACTCCTATGGCCAAATCTGGCTGATGCTAAAGGAGGACAGGATGGAAAAAGAAGCTTCAGAATATTTGGATCAGCTTTGAGTGTCATTCTTGGTTCATTTAAAATCAATACCAAACAAGCAATAACTTGTCCCTTAAAATAGTTATGGTATGCTGGCTGATATATTAATTTAATGTCTAAGCCTGTGTTTACAACAGAAGAGAGCAAATAATTATCTTCTGTCTTGGGACTCTTCTGGTGATGTCATAGACATGCACCACAAGAGTAGAGCCGCTGTTGTTGCTAGGCTACACGGCTATTTTTGTGCAACATGGCGGAATATTTATCCAATGTAAAAGTGTCTGACGACGACTTTGAGTATAATGGATGCCCGTATCGTTTTGAGCCAGAATATACCGACGAGGAGCTATTTGAAAGGAGGATGCAGAGGGAAAGAGCCGAACAGCTGGCCAGAGAACAAGCAACCACTGCACGTCCACGAATGGGGGCTAACTGGTGGTGTTGTTGTGGACATTGCACGGCAAAGGCAACAGAGGAGGAATGAGTTTCGCAGCAGATAATGTCTAATTTAGGGGCTTCGATTTCTGGCCCCGTCTGCTACTATGGCAAAAAAAAAAAAACGCAGTCGGATGGATCTAAATTGCTCGAAAACGGCCCCGAGCTCCGCCAAAATTGTCTGGGTGAGTCTACGAGTGTATTTAATCCTAAAAATAAGGTCCAGGTGTCAAAAAACGAACTTATCCTTTAAGTTGCAGAGCTGGTTGCTGTGGTGAGTCAAAAGTTTTGATCAATAAAAGACACGTGTAAAAGTTCTGTAAAATCACACCCATGGTTCTGATGTTTTGAAAACAGTAGAGAATATTAATTGTTTGGAACAGATATTAGCATAGATGCTAACAGCTTCAGCAGGCATTTTATCAGATCCGTACCGCATTTCTTTGGTGAATGAAAAACAAATATCAACACTACAAAGTTCTCCATAGAAAGGATATTTTTGTTCTACTTCCAACATGTTTTGGCTCACGCTCTGTTCTTTGCACCACAGCGGTAGTATCTGCCTACTACTATTTTTCAGGGTTAATGGAATTTATGTATTGTTGGATATATAAATTTTTTGATGGATTTGTTGAATTTTCATATGTGCCCTCTTTGTAATTTCTTATGTTGCATCTTTAGAACTGTGCATTTAAAAGGTCATCCAGGAACAAGAGCTGGAAAGTGACCACAGATATAAACTTTATGTGCAGCACAAAAGTTTATATCTTTGCTGGAACTATGTTAAACTGTATTGTCCCTATTAAATAAAAATAAAATCAATTCAATGTTGTTCTGAATGTCAGCACTGCTGTGCTGTCTGTGGCTCTTGGCCTGTGACTGATCTAAAGCAGTGCTGATATTTAGTATAATATCTATTCCTCTTGTGTAACACTGCTTAAAAAACCTGTCCTTTCTTGTGTAACCCTGACTCCATGTTGTATATGTCTAAATATTCCTAAATCCAAGATCAGGCAAAAACATCCACAGTAGCTTTTAGTCTAGAGCGGTCTTTCCCCGAAGTTTGGTTTCCAAGTCAAACTGGACCACAAGCCCATTTTTATTGTGTTACAACTGTGAGAGAGAGCGGTACGTGAATGTGAGCAACACAGTTTCAACAATGCCAAAGCGAAATTATGAAGAACAGTTTATAAACTTTAGCTTAACTGGAGCCTTTTGGATGAAGCAGATTGGTTGTACAATGTTTTATGAGGGTAGGTGCGCAGAAAAGAATGAATGACACTTTGAGACAAAGCCTCTGCGGCATCAAGGAAAGTCACAATATTTAGTCTCAAAGAAGAAGCTCACAAAAATCTGCTCTCGACAGCATAAAAGCAAGCAACCTTGGGCAGGCATTAGGTTTGTGTTTCTTAGTCATTAACCTCATGTCATCCATGTGTGAAATTGTGCAGAACGCAGAGGAGAGTGAGAGTTTCACATTGATGAGACAGGACAGTATTAATAACATTAGAAAACCTTACTGCATTTTAACAACTTCATTCAAAGTAACAAAAAGGCTGATTAAAAAATTCCTTCATAGACAGTTTAATCTGCATCCTCTACTAAAGGATATGTGGGTATTTCAGAACAACATAAAACACTCATGATAAAAGACTCTATCCTCCCTTATATATAGAATTGATAAGACTTTATTGATACCAATGCTATTAATGATCCTGCTAATCGATCCAATTCTTTAAGGATTCCCGTATTGATTCCTGCAGATTTTCCGTGTGGGCAAATGTTGGCCTGTAGATTTTCAGTGGCAACAATGTCAAACACATGTCACATCATAGATAACTGCTTCTGCAAGTTGCTGGTGTTTCCACTCACTTAAGGTTGTGCAGTAGGTGCTTTATGTAAAAATATAAGCCACAATTCTGACCGTTTCTGAACCCTGTCAGTGGAAGGAATTGATAAGGGAATTGATTAGCAAAAAGACTCATGATATCGATACTTTGATGGAGCTGTTAACAATTCTCAACGGGAAATGGCTTTCAATTCCCATCCCTACTTATATACCTAAGTCTGCAGTGTTGAAGACAATAATCATTTACGCAATCAAAATTATTTCTAATTCTAATTATATCTTACAGTTTAAAATATAAAGTAGTTTTGCAAGTTTGCCTCCAAGTAAGAAAGAAAACTTCTTATTTTGGTCCGAATACAAAAAAATGTGTAAACCCTAGTCTTGGGACTTTACACTTAATACTTTGAGAAGAAAAGTCTGTATTCTGAGGTGAGCTGTATGATATGTGAAAAATCTTTGATTGCAATGTGCTATCAAACTACAGCAATTCTTAGAAAACCTGGCACATCGATCAACATGTTTCTTTTCGTTTTTATTCCAAGGACAGAAAACTCACCGACAAGGAATCCTCTCCTACTTGACTGCTGGCCAGAGCCATGAGGTTTGGAGAGTAAAATCTCTCGTACATGGAGGCTCCTTGGCAGGTGTCAATGATGAAGAGCAGCTCATTGTACCTGTGGGCACACACATAAACACACAACATCATAAACATTCTCACACACGTATAAGATGAGACACAGCTGGCACATCATTCATCCATTTGTGCCAATAAAATCTAATATCAAACAAACCTCCTCACCATCTTTCACATTGCTGTTGCCATGGCCACCCAGCAAAAAACAAAAGCTTTATTCAGCCCCACACACTCAGCTTTTCCCTCACTTTCACCTTCTATTATAAGACAAATTCAATCTCGACTCCACTGCACAGTAAGTCAGACACAATGGGACATTTATATCCAGCTGTCTGGTCTGAGGATGATTTTGGGACGATGAAGGAAAGTGTCCAAGTCTCTATGGTGACTGTAATTTAGAAGATCAAGAATGAAATTATCACATCAGCATCAAAGCTGGCATCTATAATCCCATTTAACCAGCAGCCTGCAGTAACTGATTGTAACCCAGACTTTCCATTGATGCATTCAGAGGACAATAGAGACACTGGTGGCTGAGAGCCCATTTTACACATTTAGTGTCACTCAATTCAGAATTTCAACAAAGCAGTATCTAAAAAAGAGAGTTTCTTTTCATATAAAAAGATCAACGCCTGTGTTTGATGCACTGGTCCTATTGCAATTACTGCAAAATGTTATGCTGCTTTAGTTTATCAAGTCAGACATCTTTCAATACATGTAATACTCAAGGCAGGCAACTGACATTACAGACACTGGAATAGTTACATTAGAAGTTGTGTTACCTTTGTGTAATTTTAAAAAAACACAGAGACTGAAACGTCTAAATTATTTTAAAAAATGCCATATACTATTATCTATATTTCCATGGTTAAAAACTTACACTTAAATATTTCCTGAACTTTTCAGAGTCAGCGATATCTTTTTTCATTGTGTAACAGGACATCCCTATTTGGAGATTTAGATGACTGAGACACCATAATAGGCACAGAATGTTAATTACTGCCATGGATACACTATTTGACTGCATAACAAAGAAGGGAAACCTGTAACTCAACTCTGCTGTTCTGGTTCTGTATCACTATGATGTTTTGTGCTGCTAAACTGAATTGGATCACAATTATACTCTGCCCTCCACCATGCATTCAGTGCCTTATGGCCCTTTTCCATTAGCCCTACTCTACTCGGCTCGGCTTTCCCGACTCTACCCGGCTCCACTCTACTCGCATTGTGCTACTTTTCCACCAGCCCGGTCCCCTGCCCAGCGGGGGCGGGATCACCGTGAAACAGCTGGGTGACACTGCGTTCATGTCATTTTGAGCGCGACACAACAACCAAAACAATGGAGGACTTGGAGGCAATAGTATACTTGCTGCTCGGTCTGCGGCTTTTTGTTACAAAGAGGAAGCAGAAGAAGGCTGCAGGCGGCGAGAAGAAATACCCTTGAGAAGTACAGGAGAGTTTTGGAAGCTATACAACAGTTTGAAGCCGAGGACGAGAGCAATCGGGCTGCAAAGAAAAGACATATGAGGGTAAGCTAATGGAAGCTACCACTAGCTTGTTAGCTAGCTCGTAATGATAAAGTCCCGTGTTTAACATTGTGATGGCAGCAAGTTATTGCCATAAAGTAACAAAGCGTATGTACTGCAGTCCTGTTTTGGGCATCGTGCTCATGACCCATCGGTGACGACATTCTCTGACCAATCAGTAGCCGGCAGTCGGTCGACGTCACCTTTTAGTGTCGACTCAGCTCGCTTAGAACCAGAGCAGAGTAGGTACTAAAACTGGTTTGTTGTAGGAGGTACTGTGCCGGTGGAAATGCAATGCAAACCGGGTAGAGCCGAGTAGAGTAGAGTAGAGTAGAGTAGAGTAGAGTAGGGCTAAGGCGGGCTGGTGGAAAAAAGCACTTAGTTTTCTATCTAAGGTGTAGCCCTCTCACAGATTGGTCAAATTGACATTTCCCAGGTATGCAGAGACCTATCACCTCCGGTCTCCACTGTTACCTCTTGATTCAAACCGACAACTCCATTTAATGAAAGTAGAAATCGATTTGGTGTAATTGCTGCTGCGTTTTAGTCTCATTGATGAATTTGAAAAGGGAAAAGTTGATAAACCTGGACTGCTTTATTCTGGCTCACAGTTGAAACAAGCAAGTCTGAATTTAACAGATTTTCTCACTCACTGTGTGAAATTCATTAGTGAAACAGAAATGTTGGTGAACTATGAAGTGAATGTACCTTGAGGTGGACAGTTTTAGTTGGATAGAGTCCTGAATTCAAAACAAAAAGTAAATAGAGGAGGTACACAGACAGAGCTGTCCTCTTATCATCTTAAGAGGTTGGCCAGTTTAGGTTCCTACCAAATCATGTTTGGAAGTTGGTTTTGTAGCTAGAAAAGGTGCTAGCTGACTTCCTGGGCACTTTGGAAGTGCCCTTGAGCACCAAAACTGCTCAGTATTGCTTCTTCAGGAGCAGTAAGCCAGCACTCTGACATATTGTATCTCCATGAATACATGATTGCAGGACCTGTTTGTACAAATGTATTTCAGCCTATGTGTGTCTAGAATGTCCAAACAACAGAGTGCATAGAACTGAATTTCCCCATGAGGGGTTGATTACGTATTTCTTCTTCTTTTCATCTTCAAATATTCATTCAGCCAGTTTGGTAACCTCACACAACAGCTGACTTTGTTTGAATTGTTAATAATTACTGTATTACATAGAAAGACGAAATAAAAATATTATTTTGTGTGTAGAGAGTTCTTGTAACACTATTTTAAGACCAAAAGAACACCACATAGATGTCATCTCTGTCAGAACAGCGCCTCCATATAATGAACTTATTTATTATGTGCAAAGTTTTACTTTATTTCAGGTTTTATTACAAGCTGCATGGCTAATTGGCCTTCAGGGAAAGGGAAAAGGTCAGAGAAAAGCAGATTTGCAGTGGGATCAACACAGCACTGAATCTCATCATCCTACTGTTAGAATGTTTGTCATTTAACCTACCTTCTTTTCTGCCACATCTGCTCAAAAGCATCAGCCAGCTCCACATTGCTGATCTCCTCTGAGTCCTGGAACTTCAGAAAGCCATTCCCGCCATGGCCTGTGAAACAAACACATATTATGAATTATTCATTCATCTGTGATTTAAAATGCAACATACGATATATTATGCAAAAAAAGAAATGAAATGAAAAGCTTGGCAAACTGTGAGCAAGACAGACCTTAAACTCTGCAACAACAGGAAGGATCATGGCTTAACAAGATTTCAAAAGATCTCTGACGTTATATTCTTACAGTTACAGTTATGGAAAAATGCATTTAATTGGAACAGCGTACTGTAGTCATTAGGAATATATATATATATATATAATACTGTAGTCATTAGGAATACATTGCAGATAATAGTCAGACCACCCCTGCTTTCATTATAAATATAAATACTCTATTTTTATTGAAGACATCCCAAAAGATCATGACCATGCTTTTTACAACAGCTATACATGGAATATTGAGCTAGTGTGATTTTTACAAACATTTAAGGTCTACCATCTACTCTAATGCAAGACACACTAAGATCAGAGAAAACAAAAGAATTGTTTTGATATTTCAACAACTGCTGTGATTTTTTTTTTCTCTTTACATACGTGTAACACCAACAACTGAAACAACAGGGCAATCAACTTTAACTGTGATTGATTAGAGTAAATCTAAAGCAGTGACTAAAACAGCTATTGTAAGTCTCATATTTTACTCTTCCTTACAAATTTACACTGGTCCTCAAATGCCTCAAAACATATTTATGAAGTTTCTTTCTAAAATTCTTCACAGATGTTGGATTTAGACATGTCTATATAGTCCGCTGTTTCAGCCCTGCACAGACCAGACTGTTTGAGCGTAAATCTTCATGAGCTGAGTTTGACCACGCCTTCCTTAAGAAGTGAATCTGGTTTTGACCAACTCTGTGCTCTAATGTTTATTGTGGCTGAACAGACATGCTTATACATGTTCATTCCACTGAAGCCACCAAAGGGCCAAACAAACACCCGGGTCTGGTAGTGTCTTCTGTCCACAGGAAATGGCAAATCCCCTAAAGACATCATTGGGGGAAGAATTTCAAACTGACTGCTTAAGCAGGCAATTTTTGAAAGGTGGAGCAAGCAACAGTGGGAGAGGATGCATTTTTGTCTGAAATGGAAGTAGGATGGACAAACTAATCTGACATTTCTGCTTATTTATTCTAACCCAGTTTTCAGTACTTTGCACACTGATTCAATGCATCCCCTGCATCAATTCAGAGCATCAGTTGTGCACATTGTCCAGAATTAATGTGACACTGACACAACCTGCAGGCTTCATGTCACCGGTAGAATAAGTGAAGAGGCAGAGGAGACAGGACACAGTCATAATGAAAGCACAGTCAGCCAAAGTTTAGACAGTCACTCATTAGGCCATAACACATGCAAATATTGTAAATATAGAGCATAGACGATGCTGATGGTGACGTCTGACCACTGGTCATCAGTTGCTAACAAACATTTGATGATGACATTGATTATTTACTCTCAGAATTTGCAGTTTACTTCTGACACAAGAGGTAGTTACATGGAGCCTGAAGTTTTTTGCGCCCTCTAACAGTGTCCTCCAGTAACATGTGTCACATACAGGCAAGTGAACAAACCAAAGCACTCACGATACCAACGGATGCAAACACGAATGCAAGGACAAATGGCAAGTATATCTTTAGCTTGAGACTGTTCCGGATTTCTATGAGTATTATTTGTTCTCCACTCACCTGTCAGATATATGAGGATGTTGCTGCGGTCATCAGAGAGGAGTCGTTTGGAGCGTGGCGTGCTGGGTGGGAGTCTTCCCGTCAAAACACGAAGGAAGTTCTCCACAGTCACCTGAAACATGGAGAGGGTTAATGTTTATAGACTGAGTGGATAAAATAAGCTCTGTTATCCTACGTTGTTATACAGCATGATTTTTCATAAACTAAACATACCGTCTACACCAGAAAGTACAATCTAAAGTGACAGCATTATTTGTGATCGAAGTGCATAATTCATCAACTCATTGCACAAGTGTAACTTTTCCTTAACATGATTTATTATCTATTTTCAAATTAATAAAGGGTTCCAACATGCTTATACATATTAAATGTAAGACTTTATAAGACCTTTATGAGACTCAAGCTGAGAAAAATTATTACAGTTTTTTTTAACGTCCCAAAATGGCGGTCAACCAAATGGCAAGAGGTGGTACAATGAGCTATGTTAATGCACTGTAGTGATGCACAGACTGTGGAAAATCAGGGGGGGATATTGATAGAGGTGTTTAAAACAGTCAACAATTTTGCCAAGAATTGAAGGTAATGCATAAGTATTATTATTCCTTTTGGTGTGATTCTCCCGCAATACCAAGATCATGCTTAATCATTAGAACACATCAGAGTTTATCCTTCCTCTGATTAACGAAAAAAACAAAACACTTAAGTGGTCTAAATTTCCGTGGCACAAGTGATAAATATCTGCACCCGATATCTTTTCATCCCACATTAATTTGCAGATGGCTGATGTGTGTAAAGAGGGCAAATGCCAATGATAAACTAATGCAAACCTAATACAATCTACAGGATATGAAACAGTTATGAAGAAAATTTACTTTAACAGTTTTAAACTCATTTTTTTCTTCTAAAACTTGTTGCAAACATGCAAAAAAAATTGAATAGAAACATTGTATCCAGCACTAACTGGATAAACTGCTGTGTATTTGATAAAGATGGTCTTAGCCGAAGTGCCATCTAAAATTCAATACCTCTTAAAGGTAAATTAAGACTTTGTGAGGCTTTCAAAGGAATTTTCAGCCATTTTATTTTAATCCTTTGGGAGTTTTCCAGCATTGAAAGTACTGGTTTGCATTTCCTGAAGCAGAAAGACAATGAACTAAATCAAGTAACAGGTGATGGTTCTGTATTTCATTTCAACAGATGTTTTCAAGACCCATTCACTAACTTTGGGTGGTATTTCTCCATAGTTAAGTTAAACTGCCCGACTGCAATGAGAACTGACCTCGTATCCTCTGTAGTCCACCTCCACATCATCACCATACACATTCAGCTCCATGTTTTTGTGGCTGAACACTGTGGCAGGTTTGGGGTTTCTATGGTTACAGGCCATGTCATCAGCCAGCATGAGGACTATGTGGCTGGAAGGAAGAAAAAGACAAAGACAGATTAAAATTGTTAATCCAGAAAGTAAATGATAGAACATGTGCTGTCCATAACACATGAAGCAGTTCAGAACATCACAGTAACGTTTTACATCTTACTCATCTCACAAGTGTTAATGCCAACAGCTAACATAATATATGAAAGGATTAACTTAATTGAAAAGCAACAAGTAATTTTAGATAAGGAAACACTAACACGAGCTATTTGGTAGCCCAGATGTGTGCCTACTGGATCCAAATCATCCCAAGTTCAGAATTCACAGTAATTTTTGTCAAATATAAGTTGAATTGCCTCTCAGCCATTGTGTTTTTGTTTTGTTATTTTTAATAATGCCATCCTATTACCAAGCATATCTCCATAAATGGTAAATAAAAAGCACAAGTGTGCTTAATTATTAAACATGTAACTCCATACTATTTCATTTCATGCCACAAAACTTTTATGCAAAGTAGGATTTATTTCCTGTATAGGCTATTGTGTATCCTCCTGGTGACAAGCAACACCTACAACAATCAAGCCTCTGAAGATGATTTATAACAGAATAACTGAAATCTAAGATAGGAAGCGAGGAAAAATGAAAAATGTTAAATACGTTAAATGCTGAACATTTCAGTCAAATTTAAACTTAAAACCGTCAATATACATCTACAGCAGCAGGCTCCTCATGTTCTCAGTGACTGCATAGTTCAAATCAGAAACAGGCTCTGTGACACGTGGAGCATCTGATGGAGACTGTAATGTGCCCTTTTGTTAATCTTCACTGGGACAAACAGTGTCCAAGGGATCAACATGTGGTTTACAATGCTTTAACTGCAGAGCTTAAACTGGAGTCAGAGTAGGGTCATTGTAAACTCAGACTGAAACAGTTTCACTCAGTCACACATGATCTTGCTTGACCTTGGATGGGCCAAGAAGTTATACTTACAGCCCCTCAACTACAAACAGTTTTTCTATTTTTTTAAATCTAGATCACCATTCGTGAACTAGAGAGACATGAACAAAGTAACTAAAATGACCTTTCTGTAAACTCACCAGCTTTGGTGCAATTTCTCTTGTTCACAGAGTTCACTTGCTGTGATTACATAATATTGAGTAAAAAGCCACTTTATAATGTATACTGCTAATGAATATGGTCAAAAATACACAAGCAAACAGAGCAAAGCAGGGTGGAAGTACTGCCGATATGGGATGGCCCGTATCGTGTCCATACAAGCGCCCCTATAGCCCAAGAGCAGAATATTTCTGTAAAAACACTGTTGTTATTACCAGAGCAGTCTGCAAACAGCAGCTAGGAACCTTTAAGCAGCTAATGACAGAACATAAAGGAGGGAAAATTAGCGTAAAACACGAGAAACAGTGAAAAGTTTTGGTGGAATAGGAACAAGATAAACCAACAAGGTAAGGTGAACCAGCTCACAATAGTACTAAACTCTTATTTTTTTGAGTGTTTATCTATTTTTTTGTTTGTTTGTTTCAGGACTGCATATACAACTTTTTCTCCCAAAACAAAATGCTGGCAGTGAAAGAAATACTCAGTATAACAATTGACAAGTATGTCACACTGAACTGACTTGGCACAATTAAAAAGAGACGGACAACCTTTCATGCTCACACTTACACCTAAGGGCAATTTGGAGTCACCAATCAACCTAATTAGCATGTTTTTGGTCTGTGGGAGGAAGCCGGAGAAAACCTACGCATGCACAGGGAGAACATGCAAACTCCACACAGAAAGGCCCTGACTGACAAATCAACCAGTATATCAAATTCACATAAAAAAGTTGATGCATGGACTTGGTTCAACAAAAACAATACTACTTCTACTACAAAAAAATTATAATAACATGAGTGTAATAAATGAATACTGCTTAGATGCAGAAAGGTGCTTTCACTGTACTGCTGTCACAACTTATTGGAGCTGGGGTTTGTAGCTTCCTCATCACTGTTTTTTATTGTCAAGTTTAGATTTGTCACAGATTTAACTCTTGTAGTGTTATTAAATATGTGTACATATTGTTCTATGGATTTTGACGGCCAATCCTGGAACCGCCACTGCGAATTTGCTCATTACTGACAGCAGAAATTAAGAGGAGTGTTAACTTGATCTTTGGGGAAAAACACATTCCTCGAGCTTTTGATATCAGCACAAAATAAAAAGAAGCAATACAATGTCTTTTTAATTTCAGGGTCTGTAGTTTATAGTAAGACCTCACCTATCAGGTATGCCCAGCCTCTTAACGCTTCTGTACACTGATAGAGTGTTGGCCACATGACGATAGTTAAACCAGAATCTGGACGTACACACCTGTAGATAAACAAACAGGGAGAGACACACAAAAATCCAGGTTATAAGACTCAGAGTAGCTCCTACTGCTGTCATCGATGCAGAAGATCAGCCCAGCTAGCTCACATCCAGCGTCTTATATGAATGAAAACCCACCAGTACAGCCCAGTTATTAGTGTGTCCACTGCTGAAGAACTGAGCGGCTTGATGCTGAAGATAAAAGAGGGAAAATGATACTTTCATAAATATTTGGACAATTTTAGGTATTCAGGCTAACCACTAAGCAGCTAGCTAGCAGCACAGATAGCTAACATGAGAACGACATTTTGTGTGTAACTGAACCAAAAACAGACAAATTGGCGATGCATAAAAGGTTGTACACCACAAAGGCACACTCACCTTGATGTTGCTGGTTCCCACTAATAAACATAAGGACGATAAGCTTAATAAAGTGAGCGTTCCCATTGTGCAGCTGTTGGCTGTCAGCAACACGGAAGTGGATACCGGCGACTCCGCCCACCAACTACTCCCGGGAAGACTCGCTTCAAAATAAAAGCTTTCGCATTGACGACCTCGACAGTTGGATAGAGATCAAGAAAACGATTAAATTAGACAGTTGAGAAAAGGAAAAGTTTTTATCCCATGAGAGCGGGTTAGTATAAAAACAAAAAAAGTCATTGTTCACTGTTAGACTAAAGAGTTTCTGCAGGACAGGGAAAAAGAGAAATAAAATGGCGGTATCAAGATCTAAACTAGAAAAGCACTCAGAGAGCGCAGACCTCCGCCAAGCAGCTTCGGTCCACTTTGGCGAAAATGGTCCTATCTGGCAATGTTAAAGAATCCTTTAAAAAAATTCCTGGATCCAGACGGTGATCCGGATCACCCCCAAAATTTAATCAGTTCTTCCATATCCCATTTCCGACAATTCCTGAAAATTTCATCCAAATCCGTTCAGAACTTTTCAAGTTATTTTGAACACAGACAAACAAACAGACAGACAGATAAACGCCGGCAAAGACATAACCTCCTTGGCGGAGGTAATAAATCCCCTTATGAGATGGTATTTAAAGATGTATTATGACACAACATATATGTCGACTTTTAAACAATTTATCAGCATTTAACGCCTTGAGTTCTGTGTGCATATGGAATACACATCAGTGTGACCTCAAGTTATTTCTTATCAGAATCAGATCTACTGCCAAGTACAAAAACACATGCAACGTGTAGTGTTGGGGTGCGACAATGTAATTCAAAGGAAGATTATAAAAAAGGAAGCAGAGCAGTGATTTAGGGGGCCTGAAATAGACGTAATGAAACCATCAACAGACTGAAATATATGAGGAAAACATTCAAAGTTAAAGACATCAAATGGACAAAATAAATGGTTTCAAATATCTTTGCGTATGAGTAAGTGTTTGAGCCAAGTTTGCCAATTTGTTCCTCATCATGGCACTGAACTTTGATAAAACAAAAACTGTCAATTTGAAAATAAACAGATACATGAATAAAATATACATAGAAGAAATAAAACTGCAGAGGTTGTCAAAAGATGCTTTGTCAGGTGATGCTGAAATGTGATTTGCAAGTATGAAATTCAGATACACATATTGCATGCGCAAAAAAAAAAGGATCAAGCTACTTTTAAGTCAAATGGAAAAACAATTAAGTACATGAATGGTTCTGAAAAATCTCTAAGTCCATGTATTTCATTTTCTACAACTGTATTTTTAGGAATCTATTATTATTATTATTATTATTATTATTATTATTAATATTATCAATAGAAGTAGTATAAAAAAATAGTAATAATAACAACTATGTCTCTTTTATTGTTCTGATTGAACATCCATTACTTCTAAAAGCAAGGGTTTCTCTTTTTTCTATTTTTCTGTGACCCATTGTGGTTTTTATTTTTTTTTTGTTTTTTTTTTTTGTTTTTTGTTTTTGTTTTGGGGGGGAGGGGGTAAACATTGTGTTTGACACCAACAAAACAGTGCCTGTATTAATATGCAAAAAATGATCAATCAAAGAAGCTCTATGATATGCTGCAGATTGTAAATAAGCGAGCTCAAATAAAATTATTTCAAAGCTAAAAAAATAATTACAGAAGGTAAAACTTGGAAAAGACACTGCCCCTTACAAGTCTTGGAAGGGGCAGTTGTACATTTTCCTTTTGTAAAGTCTGAAAGCAAATTTATCATGTTTTTTAAAGATCACAGTCTTATCCTTTTGAAAATAGGGAAACACGATACTGGATGTTTGCCAATATCCGATATGCAGAGCCAAATCAATTAAAACCAGTATAAGTTCCAATGTATTCAGACTGTTTAAAGGTCCAGTCAAGGTTTTTATGTCTTTTAAAGAGCTACAAACAGGACCCAATAGGCTGTAAGATCTGTCGAGCCCAAACTAAAAGTGACTTGTTTTGTAAGGACCAGGTGTAAAACTTTAGTACATGCATGCTTCACTTTAAAGTTGAAGCAAAATGGATAACAACAATAATGAACTAAAATTTATGTGCACATTGTGTTGATATTTAAGGATGACATATTAGCTGTATATCGGCTGATAATTGACCTCTTGTGCCTTGAACAGTTATTGCTGATACCAATATCATGCCTATGATATTGTGCATTTATATTTGAAAATAATGTCTGTATTTTGTAAAGCTTCTGATTTTGTATGTATGCTTTGCATAGAAAAAAAGTCTATGTTAAAACAATCTGAATGTGTATGGGCGTGCACACTTACATAAAAAGGGTGTCATAATTAAATGCCCTCTCATGCTTCACAGTTCGAGTTGCTATAATGAGAACTGACATGGAAATCACAGGGAGTAGATGTCAAATGTCATGTCAGTGCAGAAAATTTTTATGTGTCACACTGTGCAACAAGCAAAGTCAGACAGAAAAGCATATTTTTTTACTTTCTGCAGGGCACCTTCACAGGTCAAACAACCTACTAAAATTATCCTTCCTCTGCTGCTTTTTTTCCTACAGCAGCCACCATAGTAATGTCCTCTATCAAATACATCACATTAGAAATTAAGAAAACAAGCACAGAGTTCCAGAAGTGGCACACATTTTATCATTATGTAATTTTAATCCATAAATTCATATATACTATCCTTTGCTGGTCTTGGCTCTTGTTTAATCATATTTTATTTAAATTGTTCTAACCCTTATGTGACCTAACTAAGATGTTCTGTGATATAACCATTAAGGAGACTCCAAGTACAGATGTCAACAGGATTAGTGGCCTTTAGGGATCCAATCCAATGGGACAAAACAGGAAATCAAACTGGCTTTACACGTGTGTCCTAAAAAAAGCATTAATCATGTGACTAGGACCAGTGGAACTTTTGACCTGTTTGTTTCCATCCATATCCCAAAATAAAGACAGCCCGTACATAGTTATGCAAGTTTGTGGTGAGCCAAAGCCAAAACCAGGCTATAAATGATCTGGTCTGAATGGTTTCAGAGACTAAGTTTGTCCCAGTCTCTGAAAGAAAGAAATGCCTTTGTTGTGGAAAAATTATATCAATGGCAAAACATAGGGCCTGATCTACTTAAGGTTTAAAACACGCTCAAACTTGATAGTACACACAAAAGCTGATCTATTAACCTGGTGCACCGAGGTCTGCCTCTGTCAAATGAGCAAAATGGCACGTGCATTTATCAAACCTGAAATTGATTGCAGTCGGTGTTTTTGTGTCTTTATTTAGCACATTTGGAAGGCAGGTTTAAAACAGGCACAGCGTTATGCACAGAGGGCTGCGGTCATTGTGGCGAGAAACAGGGGTCACATTAACCGAATATTTCCATCACTGACTGAATTTTTTGATGAATGATGGAAAGATATGGAGGCTGTCTGTCATTAAGGGAGACTGGGAAAAGAGGGACGATCCAGTGTGCCATCAAACTCATGCAGACACACACTTAAAATCAACACTCTGTTTGTGCTCTTAATACATCATGTAGGATGTCATTTAACATATGTAAAAAAGATCCCCTTCATAGCCAGAATCACTCTGTTTGTTACTCAAGGAGTGTGTGAAGAGTGCTCCTCTGTCAGTGCGGGGAAAGGATGTTAAAGATAAACACTCAGTCTGTGTGTGCGAAACTGTAAGACTGCTCTTCACATGAGAGGTTATTGGTGATGAAGCTGTGTAACTATGTGAATGCTGTCATTTAGATTATGTTTAATTGGAATCAGAAAAGGGAAATTAAAAATGACGGATAAAAATATGGCATGAGGGAAAAGTGATGACCTTGTCCATCAAAATGACAGACAGTACAAAAGGTTACCGCAACCTCTGGTCAGAAATAAAATAGTAGAGACATATCGTCTATCCAGCAATACCAGTTTTGGGCTGAGTGCTTTTCACAGATGGCCTCCCAAATCATGTTTCTTCTGGCAATGCTGAGATGTCTTTGCTGAAGTTCACCAGTGTTTTTCTTTGCCTCCAACTCCATGGCTTCAAGCTTCATATTTCCTTATGGTCACTCTGCTCTCCCAATCTCTCCATGGTGACAGCAAGTAGCACACGCAAAATCCTCCTTCAAAGGGAGCGGTCCACACCACTACACATGTTATCAATTGTGCATGCAATCATAGTAGATCACCCGTAACACACACACTACTAGCATATGCAATTTTTCAGTTTGCACATGCAATTTAGCGCTCGGTATTTGGGATCTTAGTAGATCCGGACCATAGTTGCAGTAAGGGCTTAAAAGTTTATTTCAATATACACAGGAGCTTGTGATAGAATTTGGATTAAAATATGTGCCAATGTGGACCATTAGATGTAGCTGAAAATCTCAAAAACACATAACTGTGTTGTTCATGGTCTCCAGGAAAGAAGTAAAATGTATTGTGATTTAACAGCCTGAAATGTATGCTTTATGTATTTTCATTACCATCACATCAGATACAGTAGGTACTTTTGTGTACTGTCTGTATGAAGTAGTTGTCAAAGTTTGAAAGTCTATGTGATGTTACTTAAGTCACCATATTAAAAACACAGTCTCAAAAACACTTGGAATCAACTTAGAGATGGACAAAGAGGTCGAGTTTGGGTAGACCTTAAAGACAAAGTACAGTGTTTTGAAATTGGGGCTGTATGAAGTAAATTTCAGTTATAAATACATGAGCCACAGTGAGCTCTGCCACTGTGATGAAAGAACCAGCACAAAAAAATCAGATTTTAATTGCTGCAAATGGGGTCAAGAGCTTTGAGTAATTTGTTAAATTTTCAGGTGAAAGTTAACTAAACAAAAAGCTTTGGGGTGCTTGTTCACTGTACTGATCACTAGAGCTGGTCAATTAATTGAATTTCAAATTCAGTTTCAATTACTGCCTTCTCATGATGTGGTGCATGTTGTGCAATCAGTGAGTAAATGTGTTCCGCAATTAAGAACTCAATATCTATCAATATGATAGTGATTATGATTTTTGCCATAATCGAGCAGCCATATTGAACAGTCCTTCAGCAGATTATTGCCCGCATGCCTGCCTGGAGAGGAGTAGTTCCAAAACAGAAGATATTGCTAGTGGAAATTTGGCATTGAAAATGTGTCTACACATTTGTTCACAGTAGTAGAAATGTGTCTACTACTGTGAACAAACATCTGAACAAACATCTGTTTGTTCACAGTTTTTTCATTTTTGTTTACGTTATCAACAGCCAAGTGAGCTAAGAGATGGATCTAAATGCTGTATGTTACAAACATGGACATAAGGAAAGAAAAAAAAAAACTTTTTTACAAGTTTTATTCAGTGTTTTTAGTCACAGTTCCAAAGGTCTTATGACCGACAAGTGTCCTCTCCAGTGCGTGGAGCTGTAGACCCTCAGAGTCTCCCTCACTGTTGGATTACACACAGTGCAGTGCACTACAAAAATGATTAATAAACATAAATACAGACTTCTCACTCCGATGAAAATGCATGCACTGAAACAGAGTGGATACAAACCCTTGCTCATTTGGAACAACTTTGTGTTCAAATAATGTTTATTTGTTATAGACTGTGTTCAAAAAATTGTGTCAGAAATAAATCATGCAAATTTAATTTAAAAGATTGGAGATTAAACTTCTACACACTAAGACTTGGTAGTAGGAGTTCTGTCAAGATTGAGCAGGATGAAGGCTGGAAAAGTTTATGGTCTTCTGCAAGTCCTTTCTTTTAAAATAGTTTCTCTCTTTAAAAAAAAATTTGTTTTCAGATTTTCTGTATAATTAATACTAATATTACATTGTGCTTTCAAAAGCAATGAAAAATAAAGGAAAAAAGGGGAGTCAAATAAAATCAAATCTACCCGATATCACAGGTTCAAATTGCAGACATGCTTTCATAATTATGTTTTCTTTAAATTATCCAACAAAGATCCCATTTTTGGAGAAAATAATTATCTGATCAAGACCTCTCTTTCTTGAAGTCCCCTATACTTCCAACTAAGGATCATCTTTTCTGTCAAAGTTGGAGCAAATGCAAAGTTTTATCAAACAGGGGTATGATTAGAAACATTGGGCAGGTCGAGCATAATCATTATTTATTTAAAAGAAATTCAAGGACTACAGTTAAGTTATGATCTACAGTTTTGGGTATAGACTCTATTTTGAAAATTAAAAATAAAGTTTTTCTTTATCTAACTATTGGCTCTGAAGTCTTACTGGGTTTTTTGTTTGTTTGGGGTTTTTTTTGTTTGTGTCATTTGTTTCATTCATTTATTTATTTAATCTAATAACTCATCCATTACAAAAAAGAAAAATTATTTATACCTTGTGGCCAATAACCTCTAGGAAATTACTTCATATAGTTTTAGGGCAATTCTGGCCTAATCTTATTTAAATGACTACACTTATGAACAAAGTAAACTTGAAAATGTTGCTTCAAAATATAAAATGAACTTACTTGACTTACTTGTTTTCATTGAAACAGAGAAAAATATTAATACATTTGAACAGTTTTCACAACAACATGTAACAATAAAATCTAAGACACAAAAGCATCAATGTACTGAACCAATAAATAATTTGTGTTTTTCCTGGTTGACCAGTTGTTTATTACTGTGTTACATCAACTCTCCTTTTATCAACACCCAATTAACGCTTGGGAACTGAGGACACTAATTGTTGAAGCTTTGAGGGTGGAACTGTTTCTCACTCTTGCTTCAGTACGACTTCAGTTGCCAAACAGTCAGTTTACTGTGTTGTCATGTGTTGCACTTTATAATGCTCCCCACATTTCTAATGGGAGACAGGTCTGGACAGGCAATCCAGTCAAGTACCCACCCTTTTACTATAAAGACGCGCTGTTGTAACACGTGCAGAAAGTGATTTGCCACTGTTTCGCTGAATAAAGCAGGGACGACCTTGAAAAAGACACTTGGATGGCAGCACATCCAAAACCTGTACCTTTCAGCATTAATGGTGCCTTCATAGATGTGCAAGTTACTCATGCCATGGGCATTAACACACCTCAGACTCAGATCAGATGAGCTTGGGCTCAGACAAGCCTGAGGCATTTCTGGGTGTTACTTGGCTTTGTTGGTAGAGTTTTAACTTGCACTTGCTATTTCTGAAATGTTCCTTAGCCCAATATCCTTTACAGAATGATGTAAGTTTTCAATACAGTTCTGCCTGAGGGATCGAAGGTTACAGGCATTCAATGTTGGCTTACAGCCTTGCCACTGAGTGCTAAGTGCAGAGATTTCTCCAGATTCTCTGAATCTTTTGATGATATTATGGACTGCAGATGATGAAATCCTTAAACTCCCTGAATTGTTCTGAAACTGCTGGGCTTTTTGCACATGCAGTCCAATTAACTTTTTCACCTGTGGGTATTCCAAACAGATACTTTTTGAGCATTCCTAAACTTTTCCAGTCTTTTGTTGTCCTTGTCCTAGCTTTTACAGAACGTTTTGCAGGCATCAAAATTTAAAATGAGTGCAACAAAAAATGGAGTTTATCAATATGTCATTAAATACCTTGTCTTTGTAGTGTATTCAATTGGATATGTCGAAATGAACTTGCAAATCATTGGATTCTGTTTTTATTTATGTTTTACACAGCGTCCCAACTTCATTGGAAGTGGGTTTGTATAAAAAAATATATATAAAAAAAAGAAAGCTTTTTAAGGTCAGGCTGTCAGACAAGATCCCCAACCTCAATACATACCAAAAAAACATCATAAACATGACTGTGTTGAAACGGATGGTCAAGGGATATCAGGGCTATGTTTTGACTGAAAACCATCCACATCCTAATAATAGCAAAATGGTGGTCCAATAGGATATATTTTAAATATCAATCAGATTGAAGGCCAGTAGTTGGGTTTGAATTAAAACTTTTAAAAAATGAAAGGCAAAACGCCTTGCGCAAAGATTTTTAAAATTATTTTAGGGTCAAAGTGACCTAAATACGCGGAGATGTTTGGAACACAAAATAAGAGCAGCAGAGGAGAATAACAACCACACATTTAAACTGATGAGTGACTGTGTGTTATACAAGATTACATCAATGACCACAGGCTGTCTGTAAACCAGAGAAAAAAAAACGTGGAGCAGAGGCGGTTCGTGCGTCTTTTGGCACAGCAGCGCTCCCTCTGTGCCAACGAAGCGACACACACATATGCGTATGCACACGCACATTCACGCACACACATACACACGAATACGCACTTACGCACACACAAAGAGCGCGCACTGGAAGCGGAGGAAAAGACGGACGCGCCACGCAACCGCATCACCGAGGAGGAGGAGGGTGGCGCGGTGGCATCGCCTGCAGGAATTCAGTTGTAAAGTCCAAACAGGAGGCAAAAATGCGCTGAGAGGAGAAGTGAGTAGAGCTTTAACCAAAGATCGCAGGTCCACCTTTCGGCTCCGAGACACCTGAAGGAGAGGAACACAAACAACGCTCCGTACAAGTTGTGATTTCAGAGGAAATCCGGCTGGAGATGAATACCAACGATGCCAAGGAGTATCTGGCGCGGCGGGAGATACCTCAACTGTTTGAGGTGAGAAAAGCGCTTCGTGGGGATGAGAGAGGCGATGGAGACTATTCCACAGCGTGCTCCTTTCTCAACGAAAATATCACATAGACTCAAGGCAGAGGACTGTTCATGTTACATATCGTCTGGTATCAATAAGATACCATACGACGGAGACGGAGGCGCGTCTTCTAAATGACATCAACATTGTGGTTGAGTTGAGACTATAGGCTTTGATACATGATTTCAGACATGAGGTTTAAACCATAATCATAATTACAATGGCCGCAATGACGCGAAACCACCGTCATAGTCTTTTTTGGATAATTTGTTTACAGCGAAGCAGCAAACAGTACATTTCAAGCGGCTGTGGGGATGTTGTGTTATGATAAAAAGTATATTAAAATAGTTTGTAGGCTACAAAGAGAAAATTAGTGAGATACTTTTGTGTGATATGATCAAATCTCACTGTTAAGTTACATTAACTTTGGTTGACTACTGACTTAATTTCTTTCTTATTTTGTTTGTATTTGTTGAGTTTATGTTTTTGTTGACACTTAGTCTGGCTACATTTTGTGACTAATTTGTTTTTTTAAGTCAGCATGTAATGGCAGTTGATTTTGTGTTTTTTTTTTTTTGTTTTGTTTATTTATTTATTTATTTTTTGAGGTAAATAAATACCTCTTTTGAGTAAACGTTTGACAGATTTACCTCAGGTAAATTTGTTTTGTTTTGGTGACCTTATGTCTCTTAAAAGTTTATTTTTTCTTTGAAGTATGTGAGGTATATTTAAAAAAGCAAGACTAATGGTGTAATACAGATTTATTGAACATTATTTAGTGTGTTTCTCCTTCAGTACACACCCCTGCGTCAACACACCCCTGCATTCTGGTCTTGCACTGATTGAGGCAGTGCAGTTGGTCTTCCTCAGAACATCTGTTGTACTTCTCTTAACTTCTGACACAGCCTCAGAAGGTGCTCCTTTTAGCACAGATTTGATCTTAGAAAGAAGCAAACAGTCACACGGTGCTAGACCAGGTGAATAGAGAGGGTGTTTTAGCAATGCTTTCTTCATCTTTGGTGACAAAGGTGTTTCCAATGCATTGAATGCCATTTTGTCCCCGGATGATACTGGAAGCTCCAAGTTTCATCACATGTAATCACTCCTTCTAAGAAAAACAGGTTTCACTCAGTTTGTTCCAAAAATGTCTCCACAAATTGTCTTGTCTCATTTTGATCAAGAGCCAGAAGTTTTAGGACAACTTTGGCACAAACTTTTGTCATTTTCAAATTTTATCCAAAATTTGCAGAACTGTTTCTTGATTAATTGAGATAATTCCTGGTATCTTTTTCACACCGGGTTGTTAATCATTTTGAACAATTTCTCAATTTGTTGAGTGTTTCAGAAGTTTAAACTTACGTGGGCGCTCATTGTCTTGGACATCCCCTCTGCCCTCAGGAAATCAACCGTTAATATAAACCACTAAGTGAGACTGAGAAATGTCGGTTTTATCCTCATAAGCGCAGTCTAATTATTTAAAAGCCAAACCTCAATTTGTTTTATTTATTTCTGTTGTTTATTTCATGCGGCAATGATACCTATTTTAAATTAACTTTCATCTATTTAGGTCATTTTTCTGTCATGATTGTGTTGTGTAAGTGATGGTCCTGTGACAGTGGTAAACTATTCTGTCTTAAAGAATGATTGTAAATGGTAAATGGACTTGAGCTTATATATATAGCACTTTTCTAGCCTGGCACTTTTACACTGCAGGCCCCATCTGTCTATTTACATCCATTTGTCATGAACTAAATCAGAGAGAGGATCCAAATGCAAGACTCAAGGCTAAAGACAGTTTAGAAAACGCTGTTAAATAGCAGGTTGGGTTCGGTACACAGTCAGACAAAGCAGAGGTATCCAAAAACGTGAGGCAAAAGGCGAGGTCTAAAAATAAACAGGTTCAGATTAAATGTGGTAATGAGACTAGAAAAGATTGCTGGAACGTGACGAAGAAATTCAGCGAACTTGCAACGAGACAGGGCGAGGCAAGAGGTAAAATACACAAGCTAATGGGGAGACACAGGTGTGGGAAAGCACAATCAGGGGCAGGTGCGCACACAACAGGGAAGAGACGGGAAACAAACCTGAAACAGAGACAGCGGTAAGTGATCTTCAATATGAAAGAGGACATGCAAGACATGAAACATGAGGAATAAATAAAGAAACAGCTACTGTACTTGACAGATAGACACCACGCCATTCACTCATATACATGGGTGAGAGTTTCAACGTAAGCTGTCTAGAATTAATATCTAATACATGCACATGCTTTCATACACATGCAAACACCACTGTTGCAGTAGTGGGAGCAACTTGGGGTTAAAGTGTCCTGTGTCATGTGACAGCCCAGCTCTGGCTATCACATGTCCGAGGACACATTGACATGTGATAGCTGGAGCTTGGATAAAACCGACTTGAGTCATCGATGTCTTTCTGAACCTGTTCTGTTTAAGTTGGTGGAAGATTGACTTTAATTAATTTTCTTGGATGTGACTACAAATTTTTTGTTAATGGCTTTATGTTCCACTCAAGTCAACTACTGTTTTTTGTCATTATTTTTGTAGTATTTGGTTGTGTCTAATATGTTTCTTATTAGTCAACTTTTGACCCTTTGAGGTAAATTTGTTAGTATTTGTAGTCTATCTATTTTCAAATCCGTATTGTTGTCAATGTGATGAATAACATTTTGTATAAGTGAGCATAAGCTTGTTTGAAATCTATTAGTTTGTTTTTGTTGTTTTGTTGTTGTTTTTTTTGTTTTTTTTTTTTTTTGGGGGGGGGGGTTGAGACCATTTTTAATTCAAAGTCTTTTTGTTAGTTTTGCACAGAGTTTGAAGATGGAGGTTTTCACAAGGTTACAGCAGCAGTACAAAAGGTTCTGTGATTTAATTCCAATCCCCAACGAAGAGGAATGCCTCCACTTCCAAACAGGCGACTCATACAAAAGACAGAAGATAATGAAATAAATGATTAAATAAAGTTAATGAATAATATAAAAATGAAATTACAAAAGGGAGGGGGGTGCTTAATGTTGTCAGTTGGTCTTAGTGTTCAGGGGGTCAATGTACATCAAAATCTTCCAGATCTTATGAAAGGTCCTTCAGAAACCTTGGGGTGAGAATCTGATCTCCAGTAAGATGCATCGCAGCATCTTCTGAATCCATGTATTGTGAGAGGGTGGAGCTAAGTGAGTCCATTTAAGTAGAATTAACCTTCTTGAATGCAAAGTAAAGAATGCAACTTTATTTATTTAGCATTTGAAGGGATTTTGTGGTGGACTTGTTTCTTTAATTGTTTTTTTTTTTTTCATTTGTCATTGATTTGTTTTGAGTTTAAGCATGTTTATGTCTCTTTCAAGTCAAGTTTTGTTTCTTCTGGCTTTATTATAGCTGGATATATCTTTAATTATATAAAATACCTACAGGGACAATATAAAAAGATATACCCCACTATGATAAAGCCATCATTAACTCTCTCTTAGCTGCATAGACAGGACGTACTGGAATATAACGATAAAGTATCATCATTTCATCATTCTCCTGTGGGGATCAGTAAATTGGCCCATTCGCTTAATTAGACACAATCCTCATTCGTAGTGCAGCTAATGTATGCAAGCAATCACTGCTTGTTTATTTACAGCCAGATGAAATTACATTGAGCACTGAGGTGACACACCATCATCAAAAGTGCAGAGTAATTCTTCTGCTAACAATTGCCTCAGTGTATTCATAATCAATCAGATAAATTAGCACACAGGATTGTTTTTGGTTGGGAGAAGCTTTTGTGTTTGCAGGCTGCTGCAAAGGGATTGACGGTGTGAGGGTGGAGACGTAACAAGGAGTCCCAGGGGAAGGTATTGTTCAGAAATATTCAGGGTCAGGAGGAAGAAATGTTACACAAACATGCACTTGACTTATGTGTGGCGTCAAGTTTGCGCCAACATTCATCACTGTGGTTGGCACTCCTCCTCTATAATTGCAGGTCGCCTGGGTTGCATGTTTATTTTCTGCAGCGTCTATAAAATGAGAGGTTTAGTTCCCCTGGTGGAACCGAGCCAAGGCAGCTCGATCTCCTTGTTGAAACTTTCCCTCATTAAAACTTGCTGTTCACAACCACAGAAACTCAGATCACAACAGAAATATGGCACCAAACCTCCATACCCGCTCTGTTCCTCCTCACATCCTTCTCCCTGTTTGTCTTTAGAGCCTACTGACGGGTCTGATGTACTACCGACCCGATGACCCCATCGAGTACCTTGAGGGCTGTCTGAAGAAAGTCACAGAGCTAGGAGGACCGGACAAGGTGCGGTGGGATACATTTGTGGGGCAGGAGAAGAAGTCCCTCCCTCCTCTCAACGGTGGCCAGTCACGCAGGTCTCTCTTCAGAAATGGTGAGTGTTATGGAAGCTACTGTTACAGTTGTTACCCCAACTTTTTCTAATGGCCTCTCTTCAGCAGATGAAATTATTTTCAAGCACCCCCACCCCTTACCATACACTTCAGAGCTTACATATTCATGAATATATACTGATAACAATAAACAGGATGTCAAGTCAACCCCTTAGCTCACAAAACCCCCTTAAAGTTTAGTTTTTGAAAATTTTCTTAAAGGTGACACTGCAACTTGAAACTTTAAAGCTTAACTTTAAGATCTAACCACAGCCAATGTGATTGTCATACAAGTGAAGTCCCACTTTGAGAGCCATTGTGTTAAAGGGATAGTTTGGTACTTTTGGAGTGGGATTTGTATGAATAGCATGTCAGTAGTAAACAGTACATTAACCACAGCAATTCTGGCCACCACTGCCTGTATCTGAACTGGACTATTGCCTCAGATGGGGCAAAGAGGTCTTCACAATTTAGTACATTTTTTGGGGAAAACAAACCAAAGATCAGCATTTAGGTGATACACTGCTATAGAAACACTTACATTGCATTACTTTCCCAATATCAAGTCACTTTGTCACCCTTTCAAGCATCTACATCACAATTCTGTTAGGTAAACAACCCTGTATGTCAGCAAAAAATCCTCACTTTTACAGAAATAACTGCTTGGGTTGTTTGTCATTACCGCAGATCCAGGAATTTTTTTAAAGGATTTGTTTACATAGCTGATAGGGCAGTTTGACAAATTCTTGATAACAACTCAAAAAGTCCTTGATGGATCTAAATGAAACTTTCAAGGAATGTTGGTCATGGGAAAAAAGAGAAGTGATTATACAGTACTTTGGTGGTGATCCAAATCTAGATCCACCAATTATTTAAGGTATTTCTTATTGCAAGGTAGGGCAGTTTTCCTCATTTTTGATTATAACTTTAACTAAAAATCAGAATGGCTTGGCAGAGGTTTGTGCTCTCGAGGACTTGCTTTTTTGTTTGTTTTTTGGTCAGTTTGTGAACAGGATAACTCAAACAGTTTTGAACAGATTTTGATGAAGTTTTCAGGGAATGTTGTTCATGGCAAAATGGAGAAGTGATAAGATTTCTGTGATCTAAATGCAGATGCGGATTGAGGAAAAATTTTAATTATTTGTTAACATTGCGAGAAAGAGTAGTTTTCCACATATTTGCTAACAACTCAGTAAGTTTTTAACAGATTATAATGACATTTTCAGGAAATACTGGTCATGGTACAAGAAAGAAGTGACACGTTTTTGGTGGTGATCCCAACCCGGATGCGGATCCAGGAATTTTTTTAATGATTTCTTAGCAGTGTGAGATAGGGCAGTTTTCACATTTTTGACAGTAACCTTGGTCGACAATGTTGGAAAAGCCTTGGAGGAGGTTTGTAAATGTAAATGTAAATGTTCTTTATTTATAAAGCCCTTTACAACAACCCTTTCAGTGAACCAAAGTGCTTTACAATAGATAGTAAATAAAAAGGAATAATTAAAAACAATAACACTCTATTTCTGGCTTAAAAGACCAATTCTGAATATGATCACAAATACAAATCTGAAGTTGAATTTCAGTGTGAATAGTAATAGGTATAAGAGGAGGCCTTGTTATCATTGCAGTGATGTGCAACACAACAATATGAGAATAACAATAACTCTCTTTGATGTTAACATTAAATATAAAAAAATTAAGGCTCAGACATAATTTATACTTAGAAACAGAATAAAATAAACAGATCAGCAAAGCTACAAGATGTCATGAGATGAACATAGGGCTATTAGAAAGTAACAGTGCTATGTGTATGGGCATGATGCTTTAAAAGCACAGTTCCAAAGTAAACTTAGACTTATTAAAAAGAAGTAATTATGTAGATTACCCAGAATGTTTAATATTTTTAAAGCCCAAAACACCACTTGAGCCAAACTTGACTCTGTAGACCCAAAACACAGAAGAGGATGAAGAAAATTGTTTTATCACTTAATGTTTCAGTAATTTAATCAAGAGCAGAGAAAATGTTGCCTTCTAGGAGCCAAAATATATTTTTTTTGGTACTTGACTTTGTTCCAAAATTGCTGGCTGCAGTTCATCTTCCTCTCCTACGAGCAGACTGGCTCACTGTTTGAACAGGAAAGAAAGTCAATACTTGTAACATTCTCCCAACACTGAAAAAACCATCGGTAAAAAAAAAGAAGTTGCAGCCCTTTAGAGTGCAGCAAGGAAAGAGGAGTATTTCCCAAAGAACAGAATGAATCACAAGTGTTTGTATCACCACTCTATGATTAATTTGGTTTCCCCAAAAGGTTAAGAAATGTTTGTTGAGGTACCTGAACAACAACGAACACGCCATGTCCAAAAATTCCAGCTACAATGTTAGGAAGTAAGCACTGCTGCTTAAAAATGTTCACAAACAGTCCGGTGTGCAGATCTCAGCCTTAAACATGCTTCTTATGCTCTTGGATGAATTAGAGTGGGCTGTATACAAATAAAAAATG
Source organism: Cetoscarus ocellatus (assembly GCA_037902135.1). Lineage (NCBI taxonomy): Eukaryota > Metazoa > Chordata > Actinopteri > Labriformes > Labridae > Cetoscarus > Cetoscarus ocellatus. Next base: position 1,931,446 of record JBAMNC010000318.1, on the reverse strand, counting down.
ATGGAAAGTGAAAAAAAGGAAAGCCAGTAGTACTGTGCGAAATATGCTTTAAATTTTTTCCTGAAGTTCATATGTCTTAAACTGGTTGTAGATTGAGAAGTAGAGATGAATACAGTGCTGAAAAACAAATAGTTTCATGTGCTTTTGGAAAACTACCTCATATGCACCAGAAACCATCCCGTGAGCATGAGAAAGTTTACAGTAAATAAGAAGGTACTGTAGCTGTATTAGAAAAAATACAAGTACTAGAAACTATTGCATGTGCACCAGAGAATTTCTGTTGTTCTGTCTCATAAAAGAGACATCTGAAAGAGTTCTGAGTGTGCACTCAGTTTTCTCACATTTTTTTTCCAACGAAGAATATGATGAAAAATGTTTGTCAACGGCCACTTTCTATGTAGAAAATAAGACATCCACCTTTTCTTTGCTACTTGTCCCACTCTGGGTCACAGGAGGCCAAAGCCCATCTCTGCTCTCAAAGGACGAGAGGTTAGATACACCCTGAACTGGTTGCCAGTCAATCACAGGGTTGACATACAGAGACTCACAACCAGCCACTCTCACAGAAACAATTTAAAGTCACTAACCAGAAGTGCTCAAAGAACACAAACCTCTGCCATGGCATTTCTGACATTGTTAGCAGAGTTATTGAATGCATGGAAAATTGTCCTATTGTGCAATTTTAAAAAATCTTAAAAAAAAAAAAATCCTGGATCTGCATTGGAATTTGGATCACTACCAAAATCTGATCACTTCTCCCATTTGCCATGACCAGTGTTCCTTGAAAATCTCATCAAATTTTTTTGAGAACTTTTTGAGTTATCTTGCTCACAGACTGACAAACAAATACTGGCAAAACATGACCCCCATGGCTGAAAAAATAATTCAACTTGCTTGTTTATGGATTATCCAGTGAAAACCCACACATGCAATAGGAGAACATGCCATCACTTTACAGAGAGGCCAGGCATTCAACGCAAGAATCACTTTACTGTGAGATAACAGGGGAACTGCACAGCTGTGCAGCTTAAAAACAAGGCACTACAGAGATTACTATAGACCTTCAATAACAAAAAAAAAACGTAGCCACATTTGTACCCTTGACTGTTAATAGGATGAAAAAAACTACAGCTATTGCTACACAAGCATGCAGACACATTAGACTGGCTGCTGCTGCAGGACAGTCTTTATCTTACTCCACTCAGAACAGCCATGCTAAGCACTCCAAACTTTATAGTAAGCCCCCCAACTAGAAAAATTCACCCACTGTAGAAATGCACCCTTAAAGTAGCGGGACGAAATCAAATATGTTCATAAAGCAAAGTGACATGTAGTTACATCATGATGTGTTGAAGGTCTGCTCAGTAAAAATGAGAGTTAGTAGAAAGGTATTATCTTTGATCTAATGTTATATAATAGTGAAAACTATGTAACCTGAAGTTGTGACTAAACCTTTTGCTAAAATCCTTTAAAAAAGGAGCTCAAACCTCCCTGTTTTACTGTGGCTACACAGACACGAGCCATGTTCCTTTCACTGGGGCTGGCTGTGGACCTAACAAGCACCTGGCTCAGGGAGTGTCTCCCATCTGAGGGAGATGGTAAATCCCCTCATGACATCAGTGGGGAAAGATTTTAAACAGACTGTTTGAGCATACATTACCTGAAAGGTGGAGCCATGAATGGAGGGAGAGGGTACCTTTTTTCTTTTCATTATGATATGGGAGGGAGCTTGTATCTTTTAAAGGAAATTTGTGTCTTCTTGGAATCATTTTTATTTCTTTTTTGTTGACAATTAAGGCCCATTTGTTTCACACATCAAACCAGTTTGTATCTTTTGCAGATTTTTTTCTTCTGTTCATAGTTGTATAAGTTGTTTGATTCATTTTAGTGGTTCATTTGTTTCTCACATTGTAAATTTGTGTCCTTAGGTTGGTTAATTGACTCATTTTGTGAAATGATATTTTTAATTGTACAAGACTGATATCTTTAAAAGTATGTATTAAAAAACACATCTATAGAATCTAGCCATGGGTGCTGCAAGAGGAGGAGAGGAGTTAGGGCAATTCGTGGGCCCCTGAGTGGCGGGGTACCTAAACATAAATATTTTTTTTCTATTTTGTACGATTAACTTTTTTTTATGATGGGAGACTTTTCTCGCTCTGTCCTGTCATGTCTTTTTTTAAATTCTTGTTCCAATGCAAATGTGTCATTCAATTATGTTTAGTATTAGTTAGATTTCAAAAATCTATTAGGGGCACCATGATTCTTTTGAGTATGTAGAATGTTCTCATCTCAACAATAGATATGTGTGTATATTCTTTGTTTTTATCAAATTTCAGAGGGACAGCAAATCATTTCTCTATTCTCTTTTGTTACAGTGAACTCCCAATGATCAAAACAATACTGAGCATTAAATTTGAGTTATCTGTTAATAAAGGCATCTCTGTTTCCTTCGACGGGCGTACAGCAATACTTCATATCTCTTGATGAATTTTGCAATCATGGATTTAGTCACAGGAGACTGCGGTGTAATTACCAGCCAAACATTAATAACCAATTCACAGTTTGATTGTTACAACAGGCGTAGCTTCATCTTGTTTTCTATTTTGTATGATTAACTTTTTTTTATGATGGGAGACTTTTCTCGCTCTGTCCTGTCATGTTTTTTTTTATATTCTTGTTTCAAGGCAAATGTGTCATTCAATTATTTTTAGTATTAGTTAGATTTTAAAAATGTGTAAGGGGCACCATGATTCTTGCAGCACTCCTGTATCTATCAATATGTTCTCCACAGGCTTTGGCCCGACATGTTATTTGACCATCACAAACTCTCCACTAACCTACAGTCTAAGTCCATGCTGTGGAAGTATGTGTACTTGATCATTTATATAAGCGTAGTTACTCAAATGTTCCAGCCGTGGAGTTACTTTGCATATCCAGGCTGCAGAGCACAGTGGACTTTAGCTCTCATTGGGTGCTCAAGTTCCTATGGCATTGCAGCTAAGTATTTTTAATTGACATAGCCATTTCTTTGTTTGATAAAGCAAGGCAGAGATGTGTACATGATAATAAATGAAAACAATAATATGTGTGCGGGCTTTGCGTTATAATGCATACAGAATTAAGCTGGGAAACCATACATGCATAAAGAGAAGGTTTATGAAAGAGAAACAGGCCAAATGCACAAAACCTCAAGAAATATATATTGTTTAAAACTGGTTGAAAATTTTTGCAAAAGGCAATACTGAAATTACACAAATGTATTCCATCTCAAGAACCAGACTTCATAAACAAACATATTTGTGCAATGCTCTCCCTCTATCTCTGACAGCAGCTTTAGCCAAAACTATGACTGAAAATCCTAAATTCATATGTCCTTCATGATTTTGAGAGACGCCTGAAGCTTGCCAGCTGTAGCGTCTGGCTGCTGGGAGCTGAAGCCTCATCAGTGTTAGAGATCCGTGTGTCGTGTGAGTTGTTTTTGGCTGATGGCTGAACCTAAACTCAGTCATAGTTGAAATCATATGCTGGAATGAAACACTGCTCTTACTTTGTAAATGTTCCCAGTCTGGGCTTGATTGGCTGTTTCAAGGGAAAAGTCTGATTTTAGCATGGGGCAGTGTAGGACTAGCTTTATTTTTCAGTCTCTTGAGTATGTAGAATGTTCTCATCTCAACAATAGATATGTGTGTATATTCTTTGTTTTTATCAAATTTCAGAGGGACAGCAAATCATTTCTCTATTCTCTTTTGATACAGTGAACTCCAAACGATCAAAACAATACTGAGCATTAAATTTGAGTTATATGTTAATAAAGGCATCTCTGTTTCCTTTGATGGGTGTGCAGCAATACTTCATATCTCTTGATGAATTTTGCAATCATGGATTTAGTCACAGGAGACTGCGGTGTAATTACCAGCCGAACATTAATAACCAATTCACAGTTTGATTGTTACAACAGGCGTAGCTTCATCTTGTTTTTCTCTAAAAAGTTGCAGAGTTTGCACCTCTAATAAAATCAATAGCACAAATTAAAACCCCAACTTGTTTTACAAACTCATAAAACACTAATGAATTGATTTAATTTACCTTGAAGTGTTTAATGGGGAATTTCAGGCTGCTGAAGATAAATGTTCTTCATCGATAGTCTAGACAAAAACAGATAAACTTGTTCTCATCTCCTGTTTCTTTTTTTTTTAAAACTTTTTATTTATGAACTTTCATCATTTAAAAATACGAACAGAAAAAACATAACAAGACAAACAAATAAAACGATAACAGTAATAAAAGCCCTTATCTAAGAGGTCATGGAGTGAGTTTTGCCTTAAACATAAAAAGGGTCCACTTTGAGTGTGTTATCATGCTAAAACTTATGCTGCAATACATGCCAGTGCACAGAGTGTGTGCACTCATACACCTCCACATACATCCATTAACAAGCACAAAAGCATACACCCAGTCATGTAACATTACTCATATTACACTATCACTGATATCTGTTTTCATTGGCTAAATACATTCACCATTTTTCCCACCGCTTTTCACCTTGTTCTTTTTGTAATCATATTGAGTAAGTCATCTGCTCCTTAAGATGTAACTGTTTAACAATGTCTACAAAAAAGACATAAGTAGGGCATCTTTTCTGAAGCCAGAACTTTGTAATAGCCATTTTGCCGGGGAATAATAAAATCTTTGGGAGGTACACGTCCTCTCTGCTGAGTCTATCAGGGACGAGTCCGAGGTACAAAGATATTAAAGATGTACTGATACTGAAACCCAAGACTTTAGAGATAATGTTTTCTACTTCCCTCTAGAAAGGCTTTATAACAGAACAAGACCAGAGGATGTGAGTATGGTCAACCATGATGTCTCCACAGTCCCTCCAGCAGCCGAGTTGAGTGCTGCTATGTTTGGATTTCTGTTTGGGTGTAATAAAGAAACAAACCAAATTTTTCCAACAGAAGTCTCTCCATGTCGATGAGTTTGTTGAGGAAGCCCGGGCCTTCCAAGCCTGCTGCCACATTTCTTCAGTTATATCAATGTCCAGTTCTTTCTCCCATTTTGCTTAAAGTAGTCTGTGTTGTCCTTCTTCATTAAAGTAATGCTATTGTATAACTTACTTATTAAACCTTTTTTATTATTACCTGAGTTATAAGCATTAATAAGAATCTGAATGATAGTTTGTAACTCTGTTGTACCAGAACCCTTCACCTTTTTGTTAAAGTAGTCACATAGCTGCAAGTACCTAAAGAAGTCATGGCCTCCTAGCCCATATGTTTGAAACATGGGGCTCTAATTTCCTGGCGCAACTCAGGGTGGCGCACGGTGGCGCATCCCGCGCAGTGCTAATTTTGTCCGGCGCACCGCCGTGCACAGCCAGTTTGGCAATTTGGTAGACCGGCTGCGCCGAGATGGGTGTGACGGCGCACCAGGGGGAGGTGTCGAAAGATTCAGCTTGGCGCAGTGACAATTTCATGCCAAAAAAACGCGTGGAAGGTGCGCTGAAAGCTCGCCAGCTCCAACCTGGTCTATTCTCGGCGCAGGAGAGGCGCACCCCGGGCAGTGGTAATTTGGCTGACAGGCTCACAGTGCGCACACGTCACAAAACCTCACAGGCAGGTGTCCACAGTGTCAGGCACATTTCAATGCAATAAACAATCACAACAACGACTATTTCATGTAACCGTCTGAACAAACATATACATTTGTATCTATATTAATTGTCCTGTCACATCTGATGTCAGATCAGAGACATTTGTCATAACTAATGAGTTCATATCTCTCAAGCCAACCACAATAAGCCACATCATCCATTACGGAGTATCCGGCTTCTGTCATCTCATGAAATTCAAAAGAAAAGAAAAAAGAGAGAGACGCTCGCTGAATAAATGTAAGTTACTCGGTGTCTTAAGGATTTACCTGTGATTGCCCATATTTCTCTGTTTTAATCTTTATTCTTAACGTGATCTAAAAAGATGGAGTATATTATTGCAAGGAGGATGAGGAGGAGATATATTTTCACCTAAGGCGCTGCTAGTTGGCGATGACAGACCAGGAATGCAGGTGGATCACAAGCATGATGAATGGATTAGCCTGCTGCTGTGTTTAAATGTAATTATCACTTAATTTTGTACTCCTATTATGACACAGGAACAGATTACATCTTCATTTGATTGGTGAAGATCACACTCGGCTGTGTTAAACCCACTCACGTCTTATCTCCTCCCTCTCTGCTACTTGCGCCAGTAGGAGGGACGGAGGAGTGGGTGCGCCTCTCTGCGCCAGACTGCGTCGTGCACGAAACTTGCAAAATGCCCTGGACACACCCCATTGGCGCGGCGCAGCGCAGGGCAGGTGCGCCCCGCCTGCGCCTGGTCTACGAAATTAGAGCCCATAGCTTCAAAACTATTTAATTCCCACTTTTTAACAATCTTACACATGGAGATAATACCTTTTTCGGCCCACTGTCTGTATCTGGATTCATGTAATGATGGTATAAAATCAAGGTCATATGCAGGCCACTTAAGCAATTTGACCTCTCTTAAGAGTTGGTATTGTTCAACCACTTATACCCAAGTTTTCAGAGAACAATTTACCCATTTACTTGCTGTCTGCAGCAGATCCTTCCCTGTGTCAATACATCCAAGGATAGACTGTATTGGTCTATCCATCAGACTGAATTCAATACTTTTTCATTTGCTTACATAAAACAGATCACACCAGAACACAAGGGGTCTCAACTGTGCTGATATTTAATAGACCCTTAAAGATGACAGAGCCATGCCCCCCCTCTCCACCGGCAGCTAAAGAGTACAGAATTTCACTCTTGGTTTTTTCTTGTCCCAAATGAATCGTGAAATATGTTTGTTCCATTCTCTGAAGTGTTTTTGAGGTATTTCCACAGGAAGTGATAAAAAAGGTATAATAATCTTGGGAGAATATTCATTTTTACTGTTCTAATTCTGCTGCCAAGATCCAGGGGGAGCATACTCCAGCCATCAAGATCATCATAGATTTGTTTATTGATGGGCTCATAATTAATGTTGTACAGTTGTGATATGTCTTTGGGCAGGTTTACTCCAAGATATTTGATTTGGGTGGAGTGCCAGCTAAATGTATGTTTTCCACTAACTTCTCGTGAAGGGATGTAGTTAAATGACAGAACCTGGGTTTTCTGTACATTAAGCACATATCCTGAGTATGGCCCATATGTTTCCAGTCTTTTCATTAGTAATGGTAAACCTAAACATGGGTCACTTAGTGTTACCAGCACGTCATCCGCGTACAGACTTATTTTATATTCCTCCCCACCCATCATTATTCCCTTTAATTCTGATTCATGTCTAATCATCTGGGCGAGTGGTTCAATAAATAAATTAAATAGGCTTGGGCTGGCTGGGCAGCCCTGTCTACAGCCACGTTGTAAAGTCATGGGGTTAGAGAGGCTGCCATTTACATTTATTCTTGCCGTGGGGAAGCATAAAGTACCTGAATACAACGTAAAAAATTATCACAAAAGCCAAATCTTCTCATAACAAGAAAAAGAAATTCCCACCCAACTGAATCAAAAGCTCTTTCGGTGTCTAAACTGAGAATAACTGAACAAATTTTCTCTTTATTTATCTGTTCAATTATGTGTAGAGCTCTCCTTATATTGTCTTGGGTTTGTCTGTTTTTTATGAATCCAGTTTGGTCCTCATCAATTAACATAGGTATCACTGTCTCCAACCTCTTTGTTAAGATTGTTGCATATAATTTATAGTCTATATTCAGGACACTTATAGGTCTATAATTTTTACAGTCCATCCTATCTTTTCCCTCCTTGGGGATGGCTGATATGAAGGTCTCCTTCCAAGAGGGGGGGATGAAAAATGTTTCCAGTAGGGGAAGCAAAGGTTTTCTCATTGATTTATAATATTCTGGCGGGAACCCATCTGTACCAGGGGACTTGCTTCTATTTAAACTTGAAATAGCTTTGTCTATTGCTTCTCTTGTTATTGGTGTACTAAGTTTATCATTTGCTTTGTTACCTAACATTGGAAGGTCTAAAGAATTTAAGAATTCAGTAATAGTATGTTTATTAATCTGATCTGGTTGGGAGTATAAAGATGTATAATATGTCTCAAATGCCTTCTGTATGCCATCCAGGCTGCTAGTAGCTTTATGTGTTACAGGATCTCTGATTTTATAAATGGTATTTTCTGCCTGTGGTCTTTTCAGTCTCCAGGCTAAGAGCTTAGATGCTAATATCTTTGCTTCATAAACCGTATATTTTTCTCAACTTTCTCACTTAAAATTTTATTTATTTTCTGTTTTACTTTTCTAATTTGTTGTATTGTTGTTGGGATATTATGAGTGGTGTGTGTTTGTTCTAAATTTCTCAGTTTTTCCTGTAAACTTAACAATTTTTGGGATTTAAGTTTTTTCAGAAAAGCCGTCCTGGCTATAATCTTTCCCCTGATTACAGCTTTAGCTGCATCCCACAATATACAAGGATTTACCTCTCCATTATCATTATCTTGCAGATACAGATTTAAGTATTTCTCTACCTCACCTCTAAATGTTGGGTCATTTAACATTCCAGTATTTAACCTCCACAGTGTTTTTCGTTTTCTGGCATCTACTCATCTTCTTGTTTTTGTGTTTGTTGTGTTTGTGTTCCAGTGTTGCCAGACAGTCCCAACTTTCCCTACAGACGTTACGACCGCCTCCCTCCCATCAGCCAGTTTTCCATCGAGAGTGACTCTGACCTGTCAGAGACGGCGGAGCTCATAGAGGAGTACGAGGTGTTCGATCCGTCCAGACCAAGACCAAAAGTCATCCTGGTCATTGGTAAGAGTTAGCACACATAAGACAATGCAAACATTAAAGGGTAACAAATGCCACAGTTTAAGCTAAAATACACAAAGCTCAAAACAGAATAAAAACAACAAAAAAACTATAAGGGTCACATATTTTACTTCTTAGATAATTTTGCTCTGCACCCAGAGTTCCCCAGAAAATATATATTATAAGATTATTGCTTAAATATCCACTTAGATATTGAATTTTGGCATGCTAAAAAAAGCTTTGGTTTTCTTTCCCCTTTTTCAGGAATAAAGTTTACCAGTTACCGGACAAACAGCATTGCCAATGCCCATATTAACTCAAACCCCATTCACACTTGAAAAACCCTGAAATTATCCTGACTTTACCCAAGCAAGCCATATGAGTGAACATAAATTAATTTCCCCCTAGTATCTTTCCTGCGTAAAGTCTGAGTGAGTTGAAGTTTTCTAGGTTGATGACATCATCCTATGCAACCAGTGTGAAACGGGAAAAGAGAGACTTTCCAGGAGGGATAAAAGCAGCTGCAACTTTATGTGATTGCAAGGAGAATGACACATTTTCAAATGTGCGTCTGATCACCAGAAGTGTTGTTTCCACTGCACATCATCAAAGTTCTGATGTACATCTGCTCAAAAATGATCACAGGGTCACCACTGGGTGTCTCACGCATCCAAAGAGCCATCTCGCGCTGCTGTTGGATACGGAGCTAGAGCACTGCAGCTTCCTTTCTACAGTCTAAGTGTCGTGCACATGGTGTTTGATATTTACCTCCGCCAAGGAGGTTATGTTTTTGTCGGCGTTGGTTAGTCTGTCTGTCTGTCTGTTTGTGTTCAAGATAACTTGAAAAGTTATGGACGGATTTGAATGAAATTTTCAGGAAACGTGTGGAAAGGGATAAGGAAGAAATTATTAGATTTTGGGACTGAACTGGATCACCATCCAGATACAGGAATTTTTTAAAGGATTCTTTAACGTTGCCAGATAGGACCATTTTCGCCAAAGTGGACTGAAGCTGCTTGGCGGAGGTCTGCGCTCTCTGAGTGCTTTTCTAGTTACTTATGTGGGGTACAAGGTTCCTTTTAGCTCTTTTTTCATTGCTGTTGAGACACTTTTTGACATGTATTATTTGAGTAAGGATATAAATTGTGATCATAGCATGATGCTCCACTACTTCATTCACTATATTATGAACACTGACTCCGCAGTGCATTTTTGATGTCGCATCCTGCCTACTGGTGCCTCCCTCTACCACTTTTCTCCTTTCCAGCAGGGACTACTCCCTGCTGAGAGGAGCAAGTAGGAGCAGCCATGTCAGTGAGTTACCCAGGTGGGCTACCTGGACATTATCTTGATAATATCAGGGTTGCATGTGTGAAAAGCATCAGTGTAGCTCCGTCCGTAGGGGCTTGGGCTGGGGATTGGAGGATGTCCAGTTCCAGTCCAGATTAGTCCCACTTGAAACACACTTGGAAGTTGGTTTGGTATCTGGGGAGATGCATAACCTGTATTGCCAGTTAGTATTGCAGTTGGTAATGCAGCTGAAAGGGGTTGGCATCCCTTGCCTCTGGAGCCTTGGGTGTGTGGGGTTTGCACCCTTGTGCCCTTACACTTCATCACACTTAAACTTCTACAAATGAAGTAGTTAATGGTGCAGAAGAGTCATCAGGAATGATGAATATCCCGGCATGTGCTCCAAGAAGTATACAGAAGTATAAACCAGGCTTAAGTTATGAGGTAAAACTTGCCTCATCTGCTGCAATATATAGTTGTCATGTATACCTGTGTCTGCACTCCTACTGGTTTCATAATATAATGGCCATGCAGACCAACATATTCTGTTGCTGATACATTATAGACAAACATTTATACAACCTCACTAAAACAATTACAAACCATCCCTTTATAGTTTCAACACTGTGGTTTGCAAATTAGTGAGACAGGTTACTTTGGCTGTGCCCACTTTCTATACAGTTCATTGTTAATGAAGTCTTGTCTCATCTTTTGTTTTAAGTTTGAAGCCCTATTGGGGATAACTACAGACTCTATTAGGCTATGTTTATCATTTAATACGTAAACATACAGTGTGGCCTGTATCTCTTTAATACTCCTGATGAGAACAGAGTCATCCATTTACATAAAAAGGTCAGCAAAATTCAAACTAGAAGTCTATATTTGCCTCTGTAGTGATCTAAAAATACACTGCCATGGGAGTCTGTGTATATGTGTGTGCGCTATCAGCGTGTTTTTCCAGATATTTTTGAAGGCAGCCCCACCTCCCTGTGGGTATCAGTGGGGGAGATCTTGTTGCATGTCACTCACTGTGTTAGACACTTGCGTTCTCCTAATCTGATTTCCTTGATGGGCTCGCATTAGTCTGTTGAATACATTCATTAATCTTATAAATTAACACGTCAGATGCATACTAAGCGTAATGCCATAGGTTGAGCTGGAGTGAAAACGATGCTACTTATAAACCATTTTGGAAATAGTTTATTTAAGTTTAGCTGGAAAAACTGTCTGACAGGCTTCTGTTAGGTATTGAATTTGATTTTTTCTCTGTGGACTGGGGAGTTAGGTAATCGTGTGGATGACAGATATTTGTCCTTGCAGCACAAAGCCAGCTCTGGTGGTGTCTTTGTGGGCAAAGTATGCCAGATTTTAGAGAGATGCATTAGGGAGGCAGCAGCTGTCATGTCTTTGGAGGTTCAGGGCAAATGTTTATATCTGTCAGGTTTGCAGCGAGACACAGAGTGACAAAGACACATTTGGTCAGGAGGAGGCTTGGAGGAGGTTCAGAGGGGACATGGTCGAATGTTATGAAACACTCAGATCTGAGATAAAGTGCACATTTGCTAAAAATACATTATCACTTTGTTCTCTGACCTGTTTTCCCCTACTAACAAAAATAGGTTTCCGTTATCTTTCTCAGACTTTTTTTTAAATGTAAATGAAAAACAGTCAAAGGTAAAGTTACAGTTATATGTTCATGAACGTTAGCTGCTAGGGATGCACGGTATTGGATTTTTTTGCTGCTATCCAATATGCCGATATTACCAAACTTAATATTGCCGATACCAACTTAGCTAAAATCAACCTGTTCCTTTCATGGTGATGGTCTGTTTGTGTTGGAAAACAGATAAGATGTAAAGTAAGCAAAAAAAAAAAAAAAAATTATCTATCTATCTTTCAATCTAAAATAGAATTAATTATCAAATGCTTGTATGGGCATATTAAGCTGGTGCAACAAAAATATCAAGCGCCTTGTCCTTTTTACCCATAGAGGGAACTATGTACTTTTTCTTCTTTTGTTTAATAGCTGAAACAGTAGAACTAAAAGTTTCACCTGTTATCACTCCATTAACAAGTGTTTCGGAATAATTCCTCTAGTTAATAGTCAGCCAACTTCAGGCGAAACCTTCATCAAGTCAGGTTTGACTTCCTGAACTGAAGACAGCCCTGTCTTGACTATGATAAAATCTAATAATGAAGCAGGTATTATGGTCAGGTCTTGACATCAACACAAGCCAACATGCCAAATGCAAGTGAACTTCCCACTCCCACTAGCCACTTTGGTGGGTTGGATATATCACATGAAGCAGCACATCATGCTTAATGAGCTGGCTTAATAGAACATTTATCACTCTAGCTAGACAACCCTGATCATGAAATGGCAGTCTCTAGCACATTACCCAAACAACAAAGGTAATGCCCAATTGTCATAACTCCAGGGGGAAACTAGGGCACTGTCCACACTGAGACGAAAACATTTTGTATTGAAAACGTTCTCTGTAAAGATGCCATTATTTCAAGAAATGTGTACGTCCACAGGAAAATGCTGTTGTACCTGCTCCATGTCTTCTTCTCTGCAAAACCAGAGAAGAAGACATGGAGCATGCACACATATCATGAGAAATGTGAACAAATACTGGTGTATTGTTCTCTGTGTCCTCTTGTTACTCACAGTGGTTGTAGAGGAGCAGATTTTGCTGTAAAAGCCATAACATGCTCAGTAGCTTCTGCAGCACGAGTGCGACACTGCATTTGCATTGTTGTCAGGGTTCGCACATGCGGTTTAAGTGAGAGATGGGGCTATGACGTCATCGTTTCTGGAGCTATCCATATTTGTTGTCCACACGGAAAAACAAGGCTGGCATTTTAAGATTCATCCACCCTGGGACTAATTTTCAAAAATGTCCGTTTTCAGGCACCTGGAACTCAGTTTCCATGTGAAAAAACGCCTATACGATTTGAAACGTGTGAGGATATGCCTGAATTTGTCTCTGTGTGGACAGCCCCTAGGTCAACGACTCTGTCAACAACTCTCAGGTGACCAACTAGATCATTTGCATTTTAATGCTCAACTTAGGCTTTATATTTCAAGCTCTTCCCCTGTCAACTCTCCCTCAAAACATCTTTACATGTCTGTAGTAAAGTGGGGCTTTTCTACTACACTGTATCTCCTTTTTTTGCTTCCTCCTTTGCTTTTGTGAGGATGCCACTGTAGTTTGCATAGCCAAACTATGTCCATCCAGCCCAGAAAAAAAGGAGCCAATCGTAGCCAAACCACGCAGAGTGGAGCAGAGTGGAGCAGAGTGGAGCAGATACCACTAATGGAAAAGCAGCATAGGTGTCTATTAGAAAATTGTGGGCAGTGAAATATGTAGTGGCTAGTTACTTTGGAAAATCACTTGCCACAGTGGCCAGTGAGCAAAAAGTTTAAGCCCTAATTCAGACATATATTGCAGTGTGAGTTGAGTGACTGGTTTCATAATTAATATATACAGCTATTTTTTCTTCTTAAACCAGTCCGTCAGCAAATAGAGCTCATATTTTCTTTTTAAATCATATTCAATGACAATGATCTGTTTTAGGCACCTGTCACCACAGCTATGGGGTAGGGGTCAGGCAATGATGTATAAAAAGATGAGTGTTTGTTGGACTGCACAGTGGAGTTTGCATGTTCTTCCTGTGTATGCTTGGTTTTCTCCAAGCCCCCCATTTCCTGTCACAAAACAAAAACAGGATTATTGACTCTAAAATGCCCATAGGTCCGTTGTGTGTGGGTGAATGGTTGTCTGTGCCCATGAGTAAGCTGTGGTGGGCTGACAACCAGGGTGTACCCCACCTCTCAGCCAGTGTCTGCTGGAATAGGCTTCTCTTATCACATATTCACAGTAAATGATGTGTTTGACAGTTAGAGCGACTTACTAACAGGTTGCCCTGAAGCCAAAACCCAGAGCCAGAACTATGTGTTTATACAACTATGTTTGTTCTGCAGAATTTACTTAATAAAGACAAAGAAAAAGCCCCATGCCAGATGCCAAATTATATCTTTTTTGGCTCTCGATTTCTTCCCAAGGATACTGGCAGCAGTTCATCTAACTCCCCCACAGAACCACAACCAGACTGGCTCACTGTTTGAACAGGAAAGGGAGTCAATGTTTGTACTGCTCTCCCAGGACAAACTTAGCGGATACATGATAAAAATTGTGGACCAGTGCTTTAAAATACTGCAGTATGAAGTGTTGTCTTTGCATCACTATTCTCAATTATGTAATTAGGTCCCCATTGATACTAGTTGAGGCAAAAGCAAAACTACAAACACACCACATCCCAAGTAGCAGATAAAGAGTAGAAGTAGCTACTTCAAACTTGTGATGTTCACAAACTGAGTCCAGTGTGCTGATCTGAAGCCTTTAACAAGACTGTGCCGCCTTCGCTGACTTGATGGACTTGTGGGCAGCCTGTTAAACCACAATAACAGACACAAAAAAGGGGCAGAGAAAAAAATAGATTTGGTTCCTCTAATACTTGCTGCTCTTTGATTGGCTTTAAATTCTGCCTGTGTTTCCTTACAACATACATCATTTGTATATATAGTTATAGGTTATGTTTTTGGGAGGGTTTGTTTGTCTGTCTGTCTGTTAGTTACTTAGTTAGCAACATTACTCAAAAAGTTATGGACGGATATTGATGAAATTTTCAGGGAACGTCCAGATTGGGATAAGGAACAAATGATTAGAGTTTGGAAGTGATCCAGTCCAGAAGAAAACCGCCATTACGGAAAATGTGATTTTCATGAATAACTGCTGAACTAATGCTGATATCATTATGAATTCAGTTGCCAATGGTATGTTTTCATGGTCAAGGAATCTAAAAATGTGGTCAAAATAAATGTGGGACTAATATTTATGGTGCAAATGACAAATAGGGGGAACTGTGGCGCTTGGCGGAGGTCTGCACTCTCCGAGTGCTTTCTATTTTTATTTATTCAAAGATTTGTTACTTATGTTAATGTATGCAAGACATGCTTACATATGCATAGATAAGTTATTGAGCAATAAAGAACAGAGATTTTGTGTTAAACAAACAAAAACTTGCATTTCAAAAGCTTTGAGGCAAAACAGATTTTGGTCAAAATATTTGTATCTTCATGGGTTGCACTGTACAAGGGGTGAGTTTTTGTTATAATTATCCATTTTGTTTTACAAAGGATGAGATATACAGGACATATAATCAGGGATATGGCTGATATTAATGCAAGCCAGCACACTGTAGCAGTATATCAGGAGGATTAAGACTCATCTCATCTCCACCTCTGCTCCACCTTTTTGTCTGTTTGGCTGACTGAAAGTTAGTTTGAGAGAATGTCCTCAAGGTGGAGATTGCTACCAGCTAGCTTCAAGAGATGGCCTCTGTGTCCAATTGGTAATATTTCTAAGACTTGTACAATTCTTAATGAGATCTATGGTTGGGGTAGGTTTGAGGCTCCTCAGAAGGCTGTTTGAATATGGCCACCTCTCAGTCAAATCAACTACACCCACACCCGCAAATTTATGCAATACTTACAATATAATAAAAGGGATGAGCTACATAAAAATCAAACCTAAGAAATGAGCTGCGTATACCAAAACCAGTTAAGTACAAGGTTGAAAACATCTATTTCTACCTTATTCAGTTTTTTATTTAAATGCAGATGATACTGTTATTTATTGTTCTGTTTCCGCAAAGGATCACACCCTCTGTCTTCTACAGTAGGCCTTTAATACTGTAAAGGACAATCTGCAGGGAGTAAATTCAGTTTTAAATCATAAAAAAACAAAACTCATGATGTTTTAAAACTTAAGGAAAAATTAGCGGACTCCGCCTTCCACTGCCACATCTCAGTGTGATGTGATTCAGTCCGTATCTTCTATTCCTTAAGTTTTGATTGATGATTACTGGTCTTTTAAGCTTCTCATCGAGCAACTTGTAAAGAGATTAAAATTGCGCCTGGGCTTTTATTTCAGAAATATGTCTTGTTTTTCTTTACTTAAAAACATGGTTTTGCTGCTCCTTTTCTGTCTGATTATATACATCATTTATTCTTTGTGCATGCATCCTTCAGAGTCTGAAATCTTTGGATGCTGTTGATAATGGAGCATTGAGGTTTGTGACAAATCTCGAGGCCCTGACACATCATTGCACCCTGTGTGATAGAGTCAGTTGGCCATTTTGGCCATCTATAGACTGAATCATTGGCCCATCCTGATTCACAAGGCATAACTTAACCCCTTTCCTCATATTTGAGTAACTGTTTTATGTAAAATGTATTGGAAGCTACAATCTTCACTCTGACTGAGTCAACAGGAACCTGCTGCAGGAAAAATTGGGTCTTGAAGAGCTGGTAGATTGAATACATTAGAGGAAGATGTAGTAGGTTGTAGATGCTTTGATTGATGGCTTTCTATTCTGTGACTTTGAATCAGCTTATTTAAATGTGTTGATCTGTGTTTGAAATTGTTACATGCCGGTAACTCAGATAATGCTCTGCTGCCTGTCTTGGTCAGGACACTTTTGAATGAAAATCTTCATCTAAATTAGGTTTTCCTGGTTTTATTTAGGCCACATAAAAATAAATAGAAATTAAAACAGACATTTTTGATGCAGGCTCTAATGAAGACCTCTTACACTTGGTTTTAAACCTTGTAATTATCAGATTTCTTGCCGCTATATTTTTCTTTTTTTTCAACTGACAAAGCAACTATACATATACAGCCTTGTCTCTCAAGGTCTTATTAAGCCCAAAACAATGTGTATGATCAGTCTTTTCAAAGCAAACCATCGTGTTCCACTTTGATGTACATATGAGAAGGTACAGAGGTGGGAGTGTGAAGACAGAGACAAGAAATTCAGCCAAGACTGAACTGTCTTTTTTTTTTTCTTTAATGAATCAGTTGCACAAATTATTACGCAACACACAGCTTCTGCATAAAAAAATAAAGTCTCTGTGAGGCAAAATCAGAAACGGATCTCTGAATACATGAATATGTGTTGGCAGAAAGTAGTTGTTAACATATTAAATACTAAGGATTATGTCTAACTGGACTGTAGATACAGGCTTAAAAAACTTATCACAATACTCTATGGTTGTTTAACATAGTCTCCAGTGGTCTGAATGAACGGTTTGTCTGTGCTTTGGTCCATACGTATTTGAGATCAGTGGTTCTCAAATGGTGTGTGGAGCCTTGGTACAAGTCCATGTGTGCCTCTGGATGTTACCACTATAGGTTACTATTGAAACTGTTCAATAACTTATGTATGGTACTTTAAGTATCTCTATCTAAAGGTGCATTAATTCCCATATACAGCTGATACTTTATGGCCTCTCTCCCATTTAACTGCTTACCTAATTTTAAAAACTGTGGCTGTTAAAAGAGGCTTTTTTTGCATGGATATGAGTGTGGTGTGCCTTGAGATTTTGGTTTGATATTCGGTGTGCCTTTGGGAAAAAAAAAGTTTAAAAACCACTGCTATAGATCAATCTTTTGACTGAACCAGCTCTAAACAGCCACTACAGAACAGGTCACATTTTTGTGTGTCATTTTAAATGCAGACTTGGTTACTTTGGTGTTGGGGGTGGTAGTTATACAGCATACCCAAAGATATTGTATGTCTGAAAATGTTAAAAAGTGACTTTTCACAATATGCCCCTTCAAAAATTATATCATCACTCATGGATCAAAGTTCCTTGGCAAAATTCCTCCACATCACCTAGTGCATTTGGCACTTCTAAAGCATGTGGTGCATGGTGGTTTGTGGCATGTCAGTCTATACTTTGCTATTTTGATGGGACATATTCACAGTACAAACTAAGGCACTGGGGACAGTGGTGATGGATTTTGTGCCCTGATTATACAGTACATGGGTGTAGGTGTGTTTTGGGTGTAACATAGATCAAATCAGATTTTTTTTTTCACTGAAGCATTCCAAAGCATAAGAAATGTGTCAAAAGACATGTCCAACACAAAACATAACAGTGAAACTTCAATTATTATTAAATCTCCAGTTAAACCTGATGGGATCATACTGCTTTATGTTTATGGTGGACCTGTTTACTAAAAAAAAAAACAAATACGTGTTGGCTTTAAGCATTTTTTTTTTCTAATTTATCCCAAAGAAATCCTCAGCTCCATTCTCTGTTGCATTCATAAAATACACTGGACAGCCTGTTTTATTATCTGTGAGCATAATTACTGGGAAGATTCATTAGTATATATTTATATATAAGAAATGTGTTATGGAACGTTTCCTAGGAGTTTTAATGTTGGACCCAAAAGCTTCAAAGATGGAGGCAGAACAGAGTTTTCAGTGATTTATTTTTCCAGCACAATCCGAAGGCAGTGTAATATTCAGTGATCCAGTGTTTAAAGAGGCAGTGGTGGGAGCTCGTGGAGAACACTGTGAAGACAAGAAAAGAGTGTTAGAAAATCTGTGACAATCGGAGCAAAAAGTCACACAAAACATCACAATAGGCAAAACCTCCTGAGAGGAGAGAAAAAGGCTTAAAGCCAGCACGAGTTTAAATAAAGGTAGGGGCCAGAACAAACCACGTAAGGAGTGGAAATCCACCAGCGAGGTGAAGGAGTCCACGAGCCCTTCTTATAGTGAGCGTTGATCAGGTGAGCAGGAATCAGGTCTGCGGTTGCCATGACGCGACCCAGGAAGCCACGCCCACCGCTCGAACAGCAGAGAGCAGGGAAGCAGTGAGGGAGGGGGAGATGAGGACAGAGAGGGAGGAATCCTCACAAAATGTAGCCCCAAGAAAATCTTTTTGTTGTGTTTTTCTTGTCTCTGGGAATATTACGAGTGCGAAGGTAAAGCACATCAAGGAGTGCTGCAAAAGCCACACCGTCTGTCAGCTACCCATCCCATTATGAACTTTACACTGAAGTTTTCAACAAATGCTCTGAAATGTATATGCCTCTATAAAATAGCAGAAACACTGCACCACAGAGTTTAGACTTTTCACCAGGTATAAGGAGGCTTAAAGCACAGACAATCTCTGCACCCTAAAGTTAGGAACACACCATCTTTGCTTCTTATCACTCCTCATAAATGACATGCATCAAGTGGAAATTAGAGAGGACGCTTTCACTTAATGCCAAAACACTTTGCACCAGGAATAGGATCAGGCCCATTGTCTCAAGATTTAACATATGACCTGATGTGAAGTTATTAATGTGTGGAAATCAAAGGAGCTCCAGCAACACTTATAGTTCAGGAAACAACTTTATCAGACTGACACGTTTTGGCTTGTGGCCTAATAAGGGTCATCAGAACCACAGTGCAAACATTACTCAAGTAGGGTAAGTCTTCCTGAGTAAAACAGGTTCAAGATTTAACCAGTCATATAGCGCTACATATGGATCAGCACAACTTCTTTTAAGTCTCACAAGTTGTCTAATAGGCAGACTTTTTTGAGAGGAACTGAGTGGAAACTTTTGCTTGAAGGAGTGTATTTCTATCTGTGGGTTTGGTGTAGAGAGAGGTGGAGAGAACATTATCCATTATAGTAACCTTTATATCAAGGAAATTTACTACTTCAAGGCTGTAGTTAAGTGTGAATTTGAGACCTGCAAAATTACCATTTAAGAATTCCAACAACTCAAGTAGAATGGATATGGGTCCCTTTCCCAAAGTAAAAACACATCATCAATATATTTCTTCCAAGAAATTGTAAAAGGGATAAAGGATTTTTCTGTGATTCATACAGTGTATTTTGTTATCGAAGACCAACAAAGAGACATGCAAAAAAAGGTGCTATTTTGGTGCCCATGGCAGTACCTGAAATTTGAAGGTAGGGTACATCATTGAAGAAGAAAAAAATCCTTTTAAGAACATAGGAGGTCAAATTAACTAAGAAGGTGGTTGAAGGAGTGCTCTTGGGTCTGGTTTCAAGAAAATATTCCAATGTATCAAGTCCTTGTTGGTGATCAATATTTGTATAAAGAGATTCAATATCAAGGGTGCACATGACCACATCTGGGTCAATAGGTGGCAATGTTTTGAGGAAAATCAAAAATTGGGAGCTGTCCTTTAAAAAAGATTTTAGAGTGGGTACAAATTTTTAATGTGATAGCCCACAAAACTTGAGATTCTGTCTATTAGACTTCATATCCCTGAGACAATGAGTCTGCCATGTGGTTGTTGTGAGTTTTTATTAATTTTTGGTAGGATATATAGGAAACTCATCCAGTAAGATTTTGATAATTTTGACTGATATCACCATAGAGACAATGTTCTTCAAGTAAAATTCACAGCTCTTTCAGGTCATCACTTGTGGGTCATAACTGAACTTTTCATAGAATGATGTATTTGATAGTTCTTTGAGAACGCTGTTATTATAATCACATTTGTTTATTATGCCAATAGCACCTCTCTTGTATACAGCTTTAATTCCAATTGACTTACTGCTTTCTAATTCAGACAGTACTTTCTGTTGGTCTTTTGTCAAGTTATGTTGAGTCAAGTCTTGCTTATTGAGATGGTTTTCAGAATCTAACTTTACAAGTCTACAATAAGTTTGTATGGAGGGGTTTATTTATAAGTGGATAAAATTGCTTTTAATTCTAGAAGTGTTTGTTGAAAGAACATTTTGGTCAGAGTTTGAGGAGGAATCTTGCTTCAAAGGATTATGAAAATGTTATTATTGTGTGCAATCAGCAGTACAATTGACTGATCATGATTATTTGCCATTGAAAAAAAAATGAAAGGGCTGGAAATTATCCCATCCGTTCATTTTAACTGAGCCACAAATATCATGAGATAAGGATTTGTTTTAATTCAAGAACCTTGTATAATTTTTTTTCCTTAAAAGAGTCTTATTTTTTTCCTGAAAAATCTTTAAATTAGATTTTCTTTTTTTCTTGGTGGAAGTGTCAGTTAGTATTAGTACAGCTGGATGTACCAGATTCAATCTCTGTAATCAGTCAGATTTATCTTATAATGCTTTAAGCTGAAACCATGATTGCTGTCAGAAAATGACCAGGCTTTTTCAGCACCCCACCTGAGGACAAAGAAGCAATCAGTGTAGTTATGCTGGACGTGAGAGGTGACTGCATGCCTCTGACAGGTCCTTAATGAATGTGTCAGACAAAACATTTGTTCAATTACCCTCCTGTGTTTCTTGAAAGGTTAACCCCTTCTTTGTCACTGTCTGTGGAATGTTGCCTGAATTGACTTGAATTATATTCCATGTAATCAGTCGAATCCAGCATGCCTTTAAATATATTGTTTTCTCTTCAGTGAGACTCTTTGACCATCCAAGTTTTATCCTACTTAAAAACTGGTTGATTTGTTCTACTTTTCCGTCACAACATAAAAATGGAATAAATAACCCACAGAGCTTGTCCTAAAGCATTTTTTCCATCTTCCTAGCCTGTTTTTGAACCCCTGGCAGTTTCGATGTGGTTTGGCATTTCCATGGCAACTAGAATCTTTGAAACCCTGGTCTGTTTACAGAGCAGCAGCCTTCAGTTTGTAAGATGGCTTTTACAAGCACTTAAACATGCCTCATCCCAATTTGACAGCTCAAATGACATATCTATTTTGCACCATTAAAGGGGAATTTCACAGTTTTTAACCCCATCCATCTAAATCAGCATCAGAGAGTGTGAAAAATATGAAGTTGTACCTTGTGTTCTTTGTTTCTTTTTTAGTGCTGCTCAGCAAACCTCTGCTTTTTATTTAATTGGGCGCCAGAAACACAGGTTTGTATTTTGAGTTGCAATCCGGCAACTTAACTAGCCTCTGAACAGCATAGTGTGGATGTCCTGGATGTAACTAGGAAGGGAATATCTACAAAAACAGATAAAGCTGTTTTCATTCCACAATGGTGATTTGTTGTCCTCAATGTCATATGTTAAAAGACACTGTGAAAGAACTAGATTTTTGGCCAGAGAATGTTACATATGCTGGAGGCAGCAGTTTTATTTAATAGCATGTCCTGCATTTTACACCTGGGCCTTCAGTGCTTTACTACCTGAAGTGCACCCCCTTGATAATAAAATCGTGGTGTCATGGCTACAGGTTGTTGACATAGTAACCTTATATTACTGGAACCTTGACACTCACGCTGCTATGGTGAAAAATACTTTCAGAAGAAATGGGAGCTGGAATTATAACTATTGAGGCAGAGGCTTGGAGAGATATGTGTGCTGTATGTGAGAAGCAGACTGACTTTTGCATACACCTACTAAGAGAGCCCAACTGGAAGACAGAAATCAGATTTTTTCTGCCCCTGTTGGTGGTGCCGAAGGTGTGCCCTAGCCCTGTACTGGATGAACTGGGATGATAGGGCATTATCCTTATATTTTTGGGGCTGTCAAGTCTTAAAGGGATTAAGGGATGACTAAAAAAGGAGATGGAGAAAATACTGAAAACTTGTATTACAATGAACCCTGTGCTTTTTTTTTTGAGTGCCAGGATATAAATCCAAAGATTTACATACTACACATATTGTTAGTGAATACAACTAAAATAATCACAGTGAACTAAATAAAGTCACTACTACTGTAGCTCAATGAACTCAGAGACTGAAATAAACCACACAATGGAATATACACTGATCTGCCACTCTACCAGGTACAGATCTTCAACTGCTTGTTAATGTAAATAGCTGACCAGCCAATCACATATAGAGCCAACTTATTGCAATTAGGAATGTAAACATAAAGACAACCTGCTGAGGTACAAATTGTGCATCAGAGTAGGAAAGAAAGGCAATTTGAATTACTTTGAACAGGGGTCTGAGTGTTTCAGAAACTACTGATCTGATGGGATTTTCACACACTGCTATCTTGAGGGTTTACAAAGCAGGGTCCAAAAAGAGAAAATATTCAGTGAAGGCAGTTCTTCTGGCCTTGGTCATAGGAAAAATGGGTCATAGGGTCATAGGAAAAATGTCCAAAGAAGTTTGAAATTACAGAGGGGCAACAGTAACTCTAAAACACTCATTACAACCAAGGCATGCAGAAGACCAGTTCTGAACCCACAACAAGTAGATTGGCTACAGCAGCAGGGGACCATACTGGATGCCACTCCTGTTAGCTAAAAACAGGACGCCGAGGCTTTACTTAGCACAGGCTCACCAAATTGGGCAATATAAGATTGAAACTTGATTTATGCTGCCATGTTCAGAGGGTAGGTTCAGGATTTAGTGTAAACAACATAAAAGCATGGATCTATCCTCCGCTGTATCAACGGTCCAAGCTGGTGATGTAGGTGTAATGTGTGTAGGATATTTTCTTGGCACACTTTAAGCCCCTGAGTACCAACTGAGCATTGTTTAAACACCACAGCCTACCAGAGTTTTGTTGTTGACCAAGTATTAGCTTTATTACCACATTGTACCCAGCTTCCAGTTGGATGTTAGGGCTTGTGTCTACAGGCGGTGTTTTTTTCTGCTCAAAATGATCTCAACCTCAGAGCACTTCTCCTTGGTGCCTAATGTTGCCATGTAACAAGAGTTAACTTAAGCTGGTCTCAGTACTACTTGTTAGGCTGTTGAGAATCACTCTTTGTGTCAAATTTTATTTAATGCACTAAAAATGTCCCCCAGAAAACATGAAAACAGGATCAAGAAATTATATCCTACTTCTGACAGCATCTGAAGACATGGGAATAGTGCCCTTGTGAGGTAGCTCATTTTCAGCTCCACAATTAATGTTGTTTACAGAACAGCCATCAAAAGCCCTGCCCCTTTGTGATTTTGATTCGTCAGTGCCAAAATGACTTTGTTGAGCACAGTGCACACTCAGAAGTTGAACTGTTTTGAATTAAGAGAGCAGTCTCAAAATCAGCTGACAGTGGGAGCATCTTTTCTCCCTGGGTGCTGAACTGTGAGAATGCTGGACTACATTGATTTTGAAATGAAAACCATCATTGGCAGCTCATAAAACGTTGCCTGTAGACACAGGACCTATTGTCCCAGCATAGTTTTGACATAGTCACTAAATAGTTTTAAAACGTTATTGGATACTAACAGATGTATCAATTAAAGTAGACTGGGGGGCAAAACATCTGATGCAGCAATAGGCCTGTGGATATTTCTGTCAGTGCCCCGAGACACCATTGAAAACAACCAACAAATGCCATTACTCTCACCACACCTCTGGGGTCACCCATTAGCTTGGATTGAAATCGCATCATCCCCCCCCCCCCAAGTTTAAGGGAGAATGGCTGATAAAACATCACGTTTACTGGTAACAGCTCAAGTTGCAAAGCAGAGGCGCTCTTGCTGGTTTTGCAGAATAATGACAGGAACAAAGAAAAATGATTTATTAGCACATGTAGGAGGTTCACACATACCTTTATGCTTCATCTGCCCATAACCCACCCACCATCCTCCAACATATGGAAGTCAACCTGCACACAAACACGAGCAGAAACAAATAGTCACGCAGAGAGACACACAGAGACACTCAAGTCTCACATAGTCCGGGTTTCTCTCCCCTGGTGTGCACACTCACCCACGCTCACACACCCACACATGTAATGTTTCACACTCAGACAGACACATTTTACTGAAAATTTCTCCAAAAACATCACCAACACTCCCTCCCTCTCTTTGCCTATAGGTGGCCCTGGCAGTGGCAAAGGAACACAGTGCCTGAAGATTGCCGAGCGTTATGGCTTCCAGTACGTGTCTGTGGGCGAACTGCTGAGGAAGAAGATGATCCACAATGCCACCAGCAACAGGAAGTGGAGCCTCATCGCCAAAATCATCACCAACGGAGAGCTGGCACCGCAGGTAGCAGAGAAGCAAGAAGAGAGGGGAGAAAAGAGGGGGAGTGTGGGGTGAAAATGAGAGGGGGAGATGAGAGTGGCGTGTGTCCAGTCTCTGGCAGGTCATTGTCACAGTGTGTGTAATGAGGGACTAATTAGCAGCATCTATCTCACAGGCATGCAGCAGAGAGGGATGCTTATCCATCCTATTAGCATCCTTCTTCACAGGATAATGACAACAAACAAGGCTCTGACCCCCTGTGGATGTTTGTGCTCTGAACCTTCAAACACTATGTAGAAAATGTTAATACTGCTGGGGATGGGGATCTAAAAACCTATTCCAATTGAGAATCCATAAGAAATAGCTAAAAGAATCAACATCATTAGTCTCTTTGCTTAACAATTGCCTCATCAATGTCTTCCAAAAGTATCTGGTTCTCTTGCAAATTGAGGATGTCATGCTCTCATCACAGACAGTCAGCCCAAATAGCATAAAAGAAGCAAATCGGGCAGACAGGAGTTGGAAGCAGTCGATGGAGCCATGTCTTTGGCATTGTTGACCCAAAAAACCTTTGTAGACTTGCTTTTTTCATGCAGAGAACAGTAGGAATGGATAAGGAGATTGATAAAGAATTGGATCAGTAAGCAGAATCAATAATGGCATTGGTATCAATGAAATAGTATCAATTCTATTACCCACATCGAATAATAACTTTCAGAAGAAAAAGTGCTGTATTTACAGCTTTTGTAACTGCAAACATCAAAGAAAGACAGTCTTGTATGAGCATCAGCGTTTAGTGCCCTTATGCAGACTGTCTAATAAGGTCCAACTGAGCTTACTTCCGCTAGGCAGGAGAGCAGTGCTAGCTGACAACCTGACCAGGGCACCTACTGACACCTACTGGACAAAACAAATATTACTCTGCAGGTATTTTAGGTGAGTTTCTCCTGCTTAAAGTTGCACAAAGCATCTCATGAAATGGAATTTAAACAGAAAAAAATAGGTGGGGACTAATACAATTACAAGAACTGATTTGTAACAATCCTGGGCATTATCTCCTTTACTTAAAATTACCAGGTGTCCCAAAATTCCCATCCCTAGTGTTGTGTGTCTGTTCAGGGCTTCTGTATAATTTAGACATTCTGTCACATTTTTTACTAGGCTCATTCATTGTCCACTGTGAACAGCTCTGTAACCCACTTTGAGGCCCCAACCAACTGGTTGAGAACTACTGTAACAGTGGGCTAAATGTGACCTTGCAGCGCAGATGGATCAGCTTGATTTGATGTCTGTAATCAGGCCTTGCTCTTACCAAGCTCCAATCTACAACAATTGTGAGTGCCCCAAAGCCAGACAGCATCCTTAAGGGCAGAAGGAGGTGGCAGCCACAAGTGAGATGACAGCAGGAAGTGACTGTTCATACAGAGATTAGCATAGATGCTAACAGCTTCAGAAGCTGCTATGCAAGTTTTAGTTCCCTTAGATTATTTAGAGAACTGTGATTAAAAACATAGCAGATTTGTTTAATGCACAGGTGGTAAAGGATTGTCTTCATAGTTAACTACCTGTTGTTAATGAACAAAGTCTCTGAGAGGATGACAGCATGTTTCAGGGTTTGAGTTAAATGGTACCTGGTGTAAAAAACATGGGAGAAATCTGGGTTGTCTCCCCACAGTTTATGAATTTGATGGTATTTGTTGTGTTGATGTTGCAATAAGGTAACACAATCACGAATCCCTGTCTGGTGCGTGACTGTCAGTTTTTCAGCTCATATACCCTCGTGGATTCTTGGATACTACCTGCCTCATCAATTATCCTCCTGGCCCTGTCTCTTTGCACCACATTGACTCTGCCTTCAGGCTCTTTTCCAGGTGTCAGTCTAGAAACCGATGACACAAACAACAGTCTGCCAAGCTGCAGATATAGTGGAAAAATAGTGACCTGTCGCTGTCGGGTGTCTAATTTACTGGTTTCTGCAAAATAGATCAGAATTGGTTCTTCATGATGCTTTATTCAATGATATTAAGGGAGGCAGATACTCCTAAGTGTAAGACAGGACTGTAGTCTGTAGGTTTTAAAGCCGTGATGGAAGAACTGTTTGTGCAAACATTAGTGCAGGATGTGTTGAGAAATTTGTCACTGATTCACATTTTGCTTTTCGCTGTGGTGTAGGGGAGAAATTCTCCCTCCCAATACTGTATGACCAAAATCAGCCATCACCAACCTTTTTCTGCACCATGTTTCATGTCAGACAATGTTTTCATGCAATGAAAAAATGTTTTCAGCTGTCGTGGGGTCGGAGGTCCTTGATAGCAGGGGTCATCAGCTACATTTCTATATGGGCCATTTTTTGAATCAGATTTTAAAATAAAGTGAAATAATAACATTTTGGTCTAATTGGCATACTGTCAGTTTAAGATTTTTATTTTCCAACTCAAACATATCTTAGCCTTTAAAAATGAGATCAGTCCTAATCACCCATACAACTGTCAGCCACATAAGGACAATTAGGGTACTCTGGTTACTTGTTTTCCATCACTGGGTTAGACTTTAGATCACTGATTAGGTGATTTAGTGGTTATCAAAATCTAATCACCTCTTCATTGTGTCACAAGCAGCATTACATACAAATCTAAACAATAACCCTTTTTAACGTTTTGAGTTATCCTGTTCACAATCTAACAAACAAACACTATAACGAACACCATCAAAAACATTGCGTCCTGTAAGAAGGCACTTATCCACTGCCCTCTGTGGCCCGGAGGTTAGAGACTACTGGTCTTATAGCATTGACAATCACTGTCAATCATAAGATAACTGACACAAAATTTGCAGTTAGGAATGCTGTTTTTTTTTTTTTTTGGTTTTGTTTTGTTTCGTTTAATTATGTTCTTCAAGTTGTCTAGTTTTTGTCATGAAAGGTGCTTTTAAATAAAATGTATTATTATTATTAAGGTGATAGCTACTTATGTTCTTCTGGATTTGTGTGTAGTCTACTTCATTGAGAATGTTAAAAGGAGGAGTGAGTTTAAAAGGGAGATATCTTGGATAGTGGCAGTAATGCTTGTCTGCCTGTGCTGTTAAAGATAGATGCATAATCTCACTGTCTGTCTGATGATTGTCTGATGCCTAACATTCCTCTGAGAGCTCAGCATTGAGCTGTGCAGTGGATCAGACAGCTTTTCCTAGATTAGCCCTCATGCATGGGTCCATTTAGGTATTGATGGATACCAGTTTGAGTTTAATCTCTCTGTGGCCTGTCGGATGCTGCTTTTATTCCTTGGATGGCAGAAAATTAAATGTCTGTATTACTCAGCAGTGAGCACGGCTAGGGACAGAAGTTATTTTTAGAGCAGAGCATTGCTCATGTATCTCTGCTATATCGTATGATGCATTCAGCCCGCAGAAACACACTTGAACATGCTGACCTCCTCCAACCATGAGGAAGTAATTGATGCTAAAGGGTCCTGGCACTGTGTGGCCTCCATTGCAGTCAAAACATTTGTTCTGCTGCACACAGATATATTGGATAAGGAGATTAATTATTTTGTGGAATTCTCCAGTGTGCTTTCATAGTCTCAATTCACATTATTTATGGTTCTAAAAAAGCTCCTTATTAATTTTCTGGGGGATTCAGCTGAACTACAACCCTGTGGAATCAGCTCTGGGAATTTAAGCAACATTAATCAGACTTATTACATCCCTTATACAACAGTGCAAAAGCAGACTGATCATATTTTAAAGAAACATTTTCATTACATAACTTGGAGCTTAAATCTCTAAAAAAAGCACCAGTTTGAAAACTGTTAGTATTATTTCTGCAAAGTGAAGCAGAATGAGAGTTTGGACAGTCGGATATTGAAGTGCATGGCTAATTGCTCAATTTCTTGCACTGATCAACAGTCCAATAAACTGCAAACGAGTTGCCAAAGTAATCTTCTTAACTGCTTCTCTGACATTTACACACACACTGTGGCATTAAGTGTTGATAATCATGGGTAATTCTTCTATGTTTTTCAGGAGACAACAATAACTGAGATCAAGCAGAAGATCATGAAGATTCCAGACGCCAATGGGATTGTAATTGATGGCTTTCCCCGAGATGTTGGACAGGCTCTGTCTTTTGAGGACCAGGTGAGTCTCATATCAGAAGATGTAGATTATCTTCAAAACCCAATCCGGTCCAAAGATTTGCGAATCCTCACAACAGGTCACCCTGAAACATTTAAATAGCAGATTCATTCACGCCAGGGGTGGGGACTCCAGTTTGAGACTTGGACTGGGGTTGCACAGTTGCACACAGAGGTGACTTCAGACTCGACTCATGCCCAGTCATTTGATTTTGTACCTCTGGCTCACTGTAAATACAAGCAGCATTGGATATCACCTCCTCACACTGTGCATAACTGTTCACATCTATTGCATGAGCAACTGATGAACAATGCACCTGCAGCAGACACAGATGGGCAGGTTTAAAAATTCCTTGTGCAAGTGATAAAACACATCATACAATAATACAGACAGTAAAAGTTACTTCTCCACTCTCCTCAACTTCTCTGCATTCTATCTCTGTGTGTTGCTTATATACCTAAGGATTCAGACTTCATATTTTTCCATGGGTGTATCGACGGAATATCCCAACAGCTTATGCAAATTATTATTAATTATTATTGTGAGCTTGAGGCCAATGACATCCTGCCTTTATTCACCACTTTATTTCAGGATCAGCTTTATTTATGATGGATGGATGTATTGTTGGATGGGTGGATGGATGAATGGATGGATGGATGGATGGACCAAAAGTGGCCCAGTCTCTGTAAGTAAACAATGTCAAATTAGCAATAAAGTTGAACACTGACAAACTGCTTTCTTTCAGGTTTACGCCATAATTTTGTGTTGGTAATGCTCTCCACTTGTTGAGTGATTATAAACCAGTTTAACCTGCTAAGCAGCTTGAATAAACAGCTTTATCTCCATTTTTACATTAAAGTTTTGAAAAATGTTCCAAGATGCTATCCATCTTATGTCTGGTAGTAGTGGTGCATTACATTTACAGTTAAGGGAAGTAGTGGGTGGCTGTGTTACAGAATTAGACATGAATTGTGGGTTTAAACAAACATGATCAGTTAAATTGTACAGTAATTCTGGTGCAGACAGGTGAGAGCGATGATATTTGATCATTTCAACAATGATCAGGCACATTCTGAACATATGTGTTCAAAGCACTAAAGAATTAAAAGTAAACAGTGTTGCTTTTGTCCCTAGGAGACTAAGTCATTTTATGGTTAAACCCTTTCTCCCATCCAAAACACTAACCATGAACAAGCCAGTGAGCTCGAAATATTCTTTTCTTACCCATGTGTTGCAGGCTAGGGTGGACTTTTTTATGTCAGGACTGACCTTCAGCTCGCATTCCTGCTGCTGCTGATCAGTTATTCAACAGTGAAACACTACTTTTCCATTTCACTGCCATGCTCAGTGTGCTTGAAAGGAACAAGTAGTGTCACACTGGGGGCAAGGGCTCTGCAGTTTGCCCTGAAGACAGGTTCACAGTCTTTATATTGTCAAGCTGACCTCCTGAAGAGACCCTGAGCAAGATTGGAAATACCTCCCAGCTGTCCTTCAGATCCCTCAGTCCTATGAAGCACACCGCTGGTCACTGAGAAATATGGTCAAGTTGTCTCATCTTCCTACAGTTCTGTAAATGTGAGGCCAGATTACATGCCAATGCGAATGTTGCAGTATTGCACTGGGGATGTCGTTTTCAGTCTGAGCACTCTGAAGAGATTCTAGTGCCATCTTTAGTACATACTGTAACTACACATTTCACTAAGTAGTAGGTCTAAAAACTTATTGTCAATGGTCTTTCAATGGTCATTTTAACCTAACATGAACCATGAATGTACAAATATTACCAATATGTTTGAGTAACTTAATCATAATCTTTATCTTGGGACTTCTCCTTGCCCTTAATCAGCACAATAACTGTACAAAAATCTTAAGAGGTAAAAACAATGTCTCAAGTAGACATGCATTTTAGTTTCATTCCCCATGACTCCTCTCTAAAAATGGAGGAGGGGGAGTGTATGACTTCTACTCTTCTACAGCAAGTTGGGGGTGGGAATCAAGAACCTCAGGTTGAGAAACGATTCCAGTTAATTAAGGGCAGCAAAATCACTGGTCTTTGTGCTAAAAAAAAATCCCTCATCACGGTCCTCTACCTAGTTCTGTATGCCTTGCATATTAATGACATAATACTCTTGTCAGAGATGGTTAGTTCAAATGACAACAAAGTAAATTAGAGGCTTTTTTATCAGGTTTCAGTATAATTTGGAGTTATTTTAATACCTGTGTTGAATTGATGTTATATTTCCTTTTTGGTGCTGGTACCTAAGTGTCCTAATCCATACTTTAAAAGGATAGTTCAGGATTTTTGATGATGACAGGATTTTGTATGAAATACATGGCAATAGCCTAAACTTTAACCACAGTGGCTGAGATCAGCAAAAAAAGAGCAGGCACAGAAACTATATATATTGCTGCAGATGGGCAAACAACTCTGCGTGATTTAAAGAATTTTAGGTGAAAACAAGACACAAAGACAGCATAGGATTCTTGCACACTGTACTGAACACATTTGGAACAATTTACTTTTTCACAGCACAGCCACTGTGTTCTTCTGCCAGAGGCACATTGATATATATAAAGTCTCACTTTTATTTTGCTGGGTCAACTTATATTACTGCATCCCAAACAAAGATTAGCTAAATTTTTAACTGTTTAGAGATTATCCTGCTGACCAAGCACAGTCTTTTTGATACAGTGTGTCATTCTAGCTCAGATTATTTAATCAACAATGAACTTATACTGTGTTTTTCTCAAGTAAACTTATTAACTTAAGCATGGCTTATGTCTTTATACAATAAATAATCAATATAAGCCGAATACTTTGTTTGAAGTTAAAATTTCATTGGGCACATCTGTTATTTCCTAATAGTTTGTAAAAGTCTAACTCTGGTCTGTTCAAATTGCTACCACCATTAGTGAGTAAGGGTGAGAGTAAATTGGTGAGGATGTGTAGGTGTGACCTGAGGTTTGAGTAGGAAAGAACCATACTAACTCAAGGCCATTTAGCATTTACCACAGTACAGAGACAAGCAAACTACCTCTCCTCTTTGCTGATTGATTTCATGTAGCTCTGAATGAAGTGGCTGTGGCTTGCTGCCAAACTTACACAGTGTTATATGCAGGCAGCCAGTCTGAGTGGAATTCACACCACTAATAGTTCTCCGACTCTTAATGCAGCTTTAAATCTATTTAAAGTTGGAAAAATATCATATTATTGCTTTAACAGAAAAAGGAGTATGACTAGTGTTCACATTTGTCTTAATTCATTTGGTAATATTTTTGTTACCCGATTTGGAGAGCAATACTGGACAGCTCATTGAGCAAGTAGGTAGATAGCGTTCAGCATATTTGTCTCTGAAAGTTTCGATTTTTACCTAAATAACGCATCAAAATCTGTGCCATAACTTAGTTTGATAGATATTGGATGTGTTGGCTGTAATCTTTGTGGACTGGAGATTAAAAAAAAAGATCTTAACTGGGGCTTAATTTTATACAAAATGACTGCAACAGTTAAGGCATGTTTTGTGACTTTAGGCAAGGCTGAAAACACCCGCAACTTGCTTAAACAGATGTGATGCAGCACAGCTCTGAATATCATGAGTGCCATGTGTTTGACATTGTTGACACAGATTCACAAGAATCACTGAGGTCATGGTTAAAGAATTGGATCATGGGCATAAGTGATAATAGCATTAGTACCAATATAACCTTATCAACTCTCATCTTATGAGAGCTTATCTGAGGGGTTCCCCATAGGTTTTGGCTTCACTTTCAAGGGTGCTATTATGTTGTGCATCCATTTACAAAGTCTATGCACCATATCTATTGGACAAGCAACATCAGTGCAAATGAGCAGGGCCAATGAAAGATAGAGAGCAGAGTAACATTTTTAAAGGGCCATTTCTGCCCAAGATGAAGGCCCCTGATGGAAAATCATCCTTCAAAATCAAGTGGAAAATTGTGTCACAGAATGGTCTAATGCTATTAAGGGGAATTATTTTCATCACACCACATTTAAACTCTCTTAACATTAATCAACATTTAAATGGACACTCAGTGACTTTTAGAGTGGTTAGGAGATTTGTGGGGGTCTATCTGTGTCAAAGAGAGCATTTGTAATCTTCTAATTTTAACTGCATTACTGGGAAAGAGGGAGAAGGACATCACAGTCAGTCTCAAGCTTATTACCACAGCATTTATATTCAAGGAGGAGGTGAATATTTTCCCTGCTCCAGAATAACTAAAGTGACTGTAGCAGGTGGGGTTTCAGCTGTTGCTACTGTTCATGATTCATAGGGATGCTGGGGAGGAAGGGCAAATGACAGGGATTACTATCAAAGGTTATCTTTTACTTAACATCCTACTGGTAGTTATTCAGATAAAACTAAGATATACCTGGAATTGGGATACTGCATTTGCTTGTACAAACAGAAAACAGAAAACTTAAAAACCAGGATACTTGAGCATGTGACCTAGTCATTAGGTTCGATGCAGTCCACTGGCTACAGTGAATTTTCCTCAGCACACAGCCTCAAATATCGGTGCCTTTCGAAGCACAAACACTTCTTTTCTGTCTCAGGAGTGAACTTCACTCGCGTTTTGGTGAATTTCACTGTTTTTCACTTATGACCCAAAAATCCAAAACATTTAAATCATATTTTCTCAACACTGAGTGTGATTTTTGGTACACTTGGGTTCAAAACTGCAGTGCATGCAAGATGAGGGGAGAAAGGGTGTGACGTTTTTGCCATTCATGAGAGAACGAGCACAGCACAACATGCAGTCCTGAGATCCTCTCATGGAGATTATGTTGTTTTTATGATTCTGTGTGGCTAAAATTGTATTCATAACTGAAAAATAAATACATACATATATCAATCTCTATCTTGAAAACTAAATAACATATAATTTCTACCAAGGCTGCTTTTAAGAAACACTTAATTGTTTCTACTTTTGCTTCCCAAAGTGGTTTCATTTTCTATAATTCTTCAAACAGGATTTTTTTTTTTTAATTCTGTGGGAAAGAAAAAACATTCACATCATTCTTAAAATAACGAGAAGAAATCCTGGAGGGACTAATAGTTATTCATGTGTGAGTGCATCAACATGCAGAAAAAGGTTTTCTTGGTCTGCGGGCAAAGCATGACCAACATTTTGATTTATAGCGCTCTTTTGCTGGAATAAGTTGAGCTCATTCATTTCCATTAGACTATACAGAATAGATCATCTGTCAAATAAGTTGTAATGCTGCTCTCATGTGCTGAATATCAGTATGCAATGAGGTCTCTTTACTTTAGCTCTGACTGTGTATTTTTGAGCTCCTAAGGAGGAAAAAGACAGTGCTCTCCTGGATGTAATGCTCAGTGAAAGATGATGTACTCTTTTATCTCGTCATCTCTCCAGTTTACGCATGTAAACGGCTTGTTAATGTGGACGGCCAGAGGCAATCAGCTGACTGTATAGTCTGTCAGCACTAACCAATTAAATACACATACACACATGCAACTGCATTTGCAAGACAGACAAAGACCACATTAATGTAAATCTATCTTAACACAGGGACATTTACACACTACAAGGCAAGTAATTGAGAAAATGTAACCACAGATGCATATATGAAGACACTTGTGTACTACATGCATATAAACATGGCTTATATGTGTAAGTGCAAGCACATGTAGTACAATCCATAGTAACACTGACCTTGTTACTAAATTTAAGTGATAGCCATGTTTTGACGAATGGCTTCAGATGCAGTTTCTGTTCATTTTTTAAAGAAAATCAAATCCTACCTTTCCATTAACCCTGTACAGTAGAAATAGCCAGGGCCGGTGGCATTAAGCTTCCAGGTTTTCTGTCTGTTTGGCAGATTTTGTGATTCCAACAACTCAAAAAAGCTTTTGAGTTATTTTCTTCAAACTTTACACAATCATCTACTCGGATGCAAAGAGCATCTGATAAGAGTTTAAAGGTTAAATGTCAAAGGGCATTACCCTGAGCCAAATGTTCATCCCTTATTTTTGAACAAAATAACAAGGGTGTGCTTTGAGGGATTTTTGTAAATCAACAGATGAGTTTCTACTCTGACTCGGTTATAAGAAGAAAGGATATAAAAGGTCATAGGTCAAATGGCACTGGACCCCATGCTCAGCATTTGCTTATGAAAGCAGTCTTGTGAATATGGTATAGCAAAAAATCTTTAAAGATAGGGTCTGCAGGATTTTCTTTAAAAATAAAATATCAACTTTCCCAAGAGAAATCCTGCTTAATCGTCTCCTATGGGTCTCTATTGATGTGTGATGGTGTCTTTGTTTACCTCACTCCCCTCCTCAGCCTGTATTTGGATGTTTTGGTTGCCTCGGGACGCTTTTGCGCGGAGAGTAGGCTGGGATACCCCAGCCAATCACAGCTCGCCCAGTGCGCAAGTGACTTTGAGTGTTATAAAATGCAAATGAAAACAGAACACTACGTAGACCGGTATTCTGTTAGGCTTCCCTGTCGAATAAAGCTACCCTCACCCTGTGGACAAGTAGGTTATGGATTCATTTTCCTGCTCAGAACCGGCTGCAGGGCTATTGGGCTGGGGAGGCGTGTTCTCCATCTGCTGTTGTGTTTATAAACAGTAACAAAAAATCCCGCAGACCCTACCTTACCCTATCAGAATGGTCTTTTCTAGTTCAAGGATGATGCAGAGGTCAAATGAGAAAGCTTTTCGGGCCCCATGTTCATCTCTTTCTTCCACACAAAAACTTTAAGTAAGCCTCAAGGGTTTTTTGTTAACATAAAAAAGCCCACTCTAACTCAGTAATACACTGAGTGACCTTATTTAGGTTAAGAATCTCAATAAAAGAGTGCCCTGGCCTAGACAGGCAGCAGCACATTTACCAAATTAATGACATGAAACAGTTGCAAACACCAACGCATATATATCAACCAATCAATTCAAGGTCATAGAGCAGAAATCATCAGTTATAGCATCAACAGCCTGCTTCATCTTCCTCCAATTCCTCATACCTAAAGACTGCAACAGGGAATTTATGTAAACTTTACACAAAATGCCTCTTCTGACCCAGGAATAAACATCTGATTGAAGAAAGTCAAAGGTCAAAGAGCCAGATCTTAAGTCTCATCCCTAGCTTGTACACACAGTTTCACAATTATGCTTTGGGAATTTTTTGTCAAACTTAACAGAAATGTCAACTCTTACTAATTGATGAACCACTAACACTCATGCTGTGAGAGGTGTTTTTTATCAATGCACAAATTTTAACTTTGATCCAATTGTAAAATGCTTTTAAATTTAGGTCAGAGGTCAAAGTTTAAGAGCCTTGTGAGCATCACTTGCTTGTGAATGAATTTAATGAATGTCTCTCTAACCCTTAACAGGGTATTTGTTGAGCGCACATGTGGGAGAGTGTGTGAGGCTGTCAGTGCCATGGGGTCAGAGAAGCGCACACAAGCAGAGATTAAAAAGAAGTGGTCCGACATCAAGGTGGATGTGAACTGGAGGATGGCTGCCCATCCCCAAAGTGTGGCCAAAACAGGCCGGGGGGGCAGGAGAAGGGCCCACCCCGTCTGAACAGACACTGCCCTCTCAGGGGTGGTGGGAGCACATGTGGGTGACTCTGATTAACCCCAAGGTAAATACCTGTGTATTTCTGTCACTCACAACAAATGTGTTCATACAGTAGCTGCTCACAGCTATATAAGATAGAGCAGGGGTCGGCAAACAGTGGCCCCCAGGGATATTTATTTTTTATGAACCTAAAGGCAGCCGCTCTTTCCTGATGAGAGATGCTGCAGAAGAGAAATAAGACACAGAGCCATAACGCACAGAGTGAGCCATAGAGCAGGTGAAAAAAAGAAGACAAAAACTTTGTTAATCATCTGTTCTGATGTTTGTTAGTTTATCTGAGAGCAGTTCAGACAGGAGCAGACTGTTCACTGACTAACACTGTCTCATAGAAACATAATGTAGTGCTGAAATGTGCACGGATCTTCAGTGATCTGTTAATTATAAAAGCTCAGGAACACGTCTATATGGACGTTGGCTGTGAATTATTTGTCTGATTTTTATGGAGAGTCGTTAAAAGCTGCTTTCAACATGAATATTCCAATTAATGATTAAAACATTTGACTTTCCTTGTCCTGAAAACTGTTATTTCCGCCTGATAAACCCCATTTAAGATGTTGGTGCAATGTTAATAAACAAAATTTATCAGATATTATACAAACAGCGTAAAGAAATATGATTCATTTTTTTTGTCTCTTATTCTGTGTGTAATGGTGTGTCCAGTCGATCGCCTCAGTGATCTCTCACTTTCTCTCGTCACTCTCCTATTTATGCATTAATTAACGAGAATCATCTCAATATATTAACCTCTGGTTATGTTCTGGCCCGACATAAAGTAACTCTAAAAAATTTGGCCTGAGGCCAGACTTAATTGCCAACCCCTTGGATAGAGGTTAATGTGTAAATGCTGTATGTATGGTATTATTTGATTTGAAATCTTCTGAATTAAAATTTAAACATGCCAGCATATCAAAGAGGATATCACAGTAAACTTGACTTACAGTTTCCATTCATTAATTTTATACACTACTTAAATGGATCAAACACTGTTGTTGCAAATCAGCGCAGAAGTGCGCCAGGGAAAAGGCTGATTAAGACATTTCACACTTTTACGCAGGGGATTAAGATAACTACACTACCCACAGAGACAATCAGGGGCTTGTTAAAAAGACCTTAAGCTGCAGTTTAATCAGCAAAAAACAGCAAGTCACTAACTTCAACCACTGATTGACTGATGCTGTGAAGACGGGATAGAATTGGGGGTGCACATGCTCAATGCGCATCACAGGGATTATTTTAAGACAATTACACAAATAAATTTACTGACCAAGAAGCCCCTATCATGCACAGTGCCAGCTTGTGGTCTGTTCCCAATCACGCTGTTACTCAGAATGTATGAACCGTGCGTTTAACCAGGCCACCTTGCCACAATGTTGGTTATCTACATTTGAGCATCACATATGATCTGAATATTGATCGAATGAAAATATGTCCTGTTGTCATTCACAAATTCATCATGTGATGGCGCTTTTATAGCAATGTGTGTGCAGTCGATAGCTCTGATCACATTAGGAAAATCGGCTCTTGCTGCAAATTGTGCTTTAATGTTGAATGCCGGCCGCGGCTCTGCGCACAGTTTCAGGAGGAACCTAAAGCGGCTGATGATCCAGTCGTCATCATGTGCCAGGAAATCTGTTCTATCTCTGAACACACGCTCTCTTCGTATTGCACCATTTACAATGTCTTCTCATTCTGCTAAAGCAGCCATTGTGTTTTTACAGTATTTTTGCACCTCTTTGCGCGTGCTTTTATATACTTTCATGTAATTGCAGACACGTGGGTGTGTTAATTGTTCATCAGTGTTAACTGTTTTGTCTCTGATGTGCACATCGCTCAGTCTGAGGACTAATTGTTTTCACATTTACTTATTATAACAGTGTCCCTGCATCACCTCTAAGTGTCGCCAAAGGAACAAATGCTATAGAAACGTGCGTACGCCAGCCATGAAGTTGTGGCACCGCATTTCCACGGTCATTTCACTCTTGATACATCTGAACTTTGCCGTGAAAAAGAGCGTACGCCACGTTTTTGTGTGTACTCACCCTTTGTACGTGAGGCCCCTGGTGTTTGTACAGTAAGGTTAAAAGCAAGCAATAATACCGCTATATAAAAAAGCTCCCTCTAATGTTGGTGTTTATAACAGCCTACATGATTGCAGCTTCAGTTCAGTCTTTAAGTATGAATAATTGATATGATTGACACACACTTAGCGTGCATGATTTGTCTTCATTTCTAAACAGTTAAAAGGATCACATTTATCATTTTCAGCACTAACAGTTCACCACTGAATCCCACAGTTGTACCTGATCTATTGCTCAGAGCTTTGTATATATGAATTCTCTGTCTCATCACAGTAACCTCAGTGGGCAGCTCATCCTCTCTCGTGTGTTCATTACCGTCACTCTTTTCTCTGATAATTGTACATTCTCTCCCTCTCATGTGAAAAGGCCAAGTCTCTGTGTAATGAGAACTCGTAATGTGGTTTTTTCTGTCCCCTTGGTCCGCCTCATCTGACAGTACATTACACTTAGTACATGTTCCCTGTCTGAAAGCTGCATGGGGCCAGAAAACAAAGATGATACATGAGGCTGAGAGAGAGGGAGGGGGATTTTAACACAGATAATACCCACACAATCACACTCTCCCGTCTCATTCATAAAGCTCACAGCTGAGCTATAACTGTGGTTATTATCTGCAATTCCAGCTGTATCATACAGGGAG
The DNA here is from genome assembly GCA_037902135.1 of Cetoscarus ocellatus. Taxonomy (NCBI): domain Eukaryota; kingdom Metazoa; phylum Chordata; class Actinopteri; order Labriformes; family Labridae; genus Cetoscarus; species Cetoscarus ocellatus. Next base: position 1,892,087 of record JBAMNC010000318.1, on the reverse strand, counting down.
CACATTAGATTAAAGAAACCTTCCCTTGATGTCTGACTCTGTAAATAGGAGCCAATAAACAGCGCATGACTAACTCACTAACAGGCATTCAAACTGTAAAGGAGTCTGGGAGTCTCATTATAAAATTATTCTCCAATATCACATTATAATTTGTTAAAATTGCATTCTAAATCTTAACATAAATTCAATTCAGTTGCATGGTTTTTATTGCTACACTACTACTTAAATAGTTGTTAAAAAGTATTGTAGAAAGAGTTAATGGTATTCTACCAAACCTTAAGGCAGGGGTGTCCAAACTATGGCCCAGAGGCTAAATTCTACCCAGAGCATGATTTCGTACGCTTTCAATTGCAACTTCAACTTTGCTTTCAGCAAACTCTAAGAGGTGTTCTTAATTAAGGCTAGCACTGGAACACGAAGGGTTTGCTTAACAAAGGAAGAGAAACAAATGGTTTACCACAGCAAATAGTACCAATTATGTTTATTTTCTGCACCATCTGCTACTGAATAAAGATTTAAAAAGTACATTTTTTTCTTTAAGCAACACTTCATTAAAGTTTATAAGCTTTCCGCAGCTTGTTCATAATTTGTGTCTAAATTTGGAGATGAGATATCTGCCCTCTCGGCTACATCCATGTCATCCTGACCAGGGGCTGATCATGTGGTAGCATGGGCTAACCAGGGCCCACTGACACCTAACTGGCCATCCCCAAATCCAAACCTTTGATATACTGAAGGTCAGTTACATGCAAGTGGCCTTGTCATCAATGTATTTTTCTGTATGTGGCACTTGATGAAAAAAAATTTGGACATCTCTGCCTTAAGGGTTATAAGTAAATAAAGAAGTTCACAGGATACAAAACTGATGTTAGGTGTTCACACAGTAAATTTCTGCTTCAGCGCTATCAAATAGCTCTGCTATCATTATGTCTTAAAGGAGATATTAAAGTAAAAACACACTTTTTATTATTTTCTACACACATATCAAGCTATACCAAAAATCAAGAGAAGCAGCAGTAAACTTTCAAAACCAGAGACTTAAGAGGCTGGTAAAAAGCACTATGAAACTGAGATTGTGAATGTAAACCAAAAGCAGTGACTGTGGTCATGTGCCTGTGAAGAGACACAAACCAAGATTGATCTGTAACTGTTAAGTGCTTGCTTTTGGAGATTAAAAAAGCGTCCTCCAGGGGTTATTGATAAGTATTATGTTTGACCAAAGCATAGCACAGATGTTTCATTTAGACCACAGGTGATTGTGAGTGAGTGTTTCAAAGTGGGGTTGTATGAGGTTCACCATATATTTAAAATGAAACATATTAGTCCCACAGGGGGAAATTACAAAATATTTCCCTTTTGTAGATCAAAATAATGTCAAACTACAGGATGTCATCCTCTCCTTTTTTTTTAACTATATTTTTATTAAAGAATTTTTATAAATATAACAGAACAATAGAAAACAAACAAACAAACAAAAAGGTCATCAAAGGTAATACAATACAGTTCATTTTCAATAAGGTTAAATCAGGGTTTTCTGTTTTGGGTTTTTTTTCCTCCAGTGTTCAGGTATAGTTATTGTTAGTCCATCAGATAGTCCAAATGAAAGTTCATCTGGGGTAGGACCCCCACAAATCATCTACATGCAGATCAATCATTATCATTGAATTATTCCTTAAAAAGACAAGAGGCTCTAACAAAACCATACATGTAGTTAAACCAAGAGAAAAATATACATTAACCACCTCCCATCATATGTTTTTATTCAGAAATGTTATCCATTTGGACCAATACTTACTAAATTTATCTAAACATAGTCTTAATGAAAAGGTCAACCTCTCCATGTCATACAATTCCTTTACAATTGTTATCCATTCTGCTTTTGTGGGTGGTTCCTGTACAAGCCATTTCTTGGTTATTGCTTTTTTGCTTGCAACTAGTAATATTTTAAGAAGGTATTTATCCTGGACATTCAGCTTGTAGGGTAAGTTTCCTAAAAATATGGTTCTAAAACTATCATCCAGCTCAGGACCTAACACTGATTTAATGATTTCTATTATGTCTGACCAGAATGGCTGAATAATTTGGCAGTCCCAGAATATATGAAAGTGGTCAGCGAGCAAGTTATTACACTGCCTCCAACAGCGACCGGAATCCGGTTCACCATTTTGAAGATATTTTATTTTCGGGGTAATAAAAAACCTTATTACGTTCTTCCAAGAGAATTCTCTCCAAGAATCAGAATTAGAAGTAGTAAATTGTGTTTTACAGATATTGGACCAATCATCATCAGTCAGGGTTATATTTGCCTCCCTCTCCCATTAAGTTTTCACATATTCAGTAGACAGCTTTTTAGACAACTGTGGGCACAAGTATATTTTTATAATAACTTTTTTATGAATGTATGCATCAATAAAAATATGGACAAGGTTTATATCAGTGGTGACATGAGCTTTGATGTTTCTGTTGAAGTGGTTCCTAAGTTGCAAATATCTAAAAAAGTCCTTCCTCTCCAAATTATAGATATCTGTAAGGTGCTGGAAGCTTTTCAGTCCTGTACTGCTAGCAGTTAAATAATATGATGTAATCCCTTTCAAGATCCACTGTTGAAACCTAGAATCTAGGTGGGCAGGTCTAAAATCTTCATCGTAAGCCACCCATCTTAATAATCTTGCATCCCTCTCTCCCTGTAGCCGTTTACATTCTTTAAACCAGATATTTAGAGGAATCATGGTCCAACTGCTTAATTGATCTGAATATATTTTTTTCAGATTTTTATCTCCTAATATCAATGGAAGAGGGATATCCAACTGGCTAAACTCTAGGTACTTCTATTTCGCAGAATAATCCTCAATGCACCAATAAATTAAATATTTTAATTGTGCCACTTTAACCCTCCAAGCAAGGAAGTGACAATCCTCCTTTAACCTTTGCTAGCTGTAATGTCTTAAGTTGTACTCTAGGTCTTCGACCTTTCCATAAAAATCTGGAAATTGTGTGTTGCCATTCATTAAACTGTTTCTTTGGAATCTCTATAGATAACAACTGAAAAAGGTACAGTAACCGAGGCAGGACAATCATCTTTGTGGTTTCAATTCTGTTATGCAAGTTAAGAGTCAGAGAAGTCCATCTGTCCAAGTCATCTATTATATCTTTGGTAATAGAGCAATAATTTATATCATAAATGGTAGTAAGATTCTTTGGGATATTAACCCCCAGATACTTAATGCTATTAGTATTCCATTTGAAACTAAATTTTTTATATATGTCTTCTTGATGTGAAAAATTATAGGTGAGGGTTTTTGAGTTTTGTGCATATTTAGTTTATATCCTGAATAGAAACCGTATTGCTCTAGGCATGACATGAGTTTGGGTATAGGCTAGAATCTGGGTTGGAGAGAGTCACTAAAATGTCGTCTGCGTAGAGACATATTTTATGCTCTATTCCTTTTATTTGAATTCCTGTTATACAAGTATCTTCTCTTATTGATTGAGCAAGAGGCTATATAAACAGTGCATAAAGGGTGGGGCTTAAGGGACGACCCTGGCGGCATCCCCGTTCCAGAGTAACAGTCCTGGAGAGATTTCCATTTACTTTAACCTGTGCTGTTGGAGATTGGTACAAGGATTTGAGACAACTTATAAATGCATCTTGAAAACCAAAACGTTGCAGCACCAAATACAGAAACTTCCATCGTACAGAATCGAATGCCTTTTCAGCATCAAGGCTTATTGCAAGAGATTTAAAATTACCTGTACTCATATTCTCTACCAAGAACAATACACGTCTTACATTATCATGTGTCTGTCTGTCTTTTACAAAGCCTGCTTGGTCTGTGTCAATCAAATCAGGCAATATAATTTCAATTCTTTTAGCAATTATTGAGGCAAATACTCTGTAATCAATATTTAAAACTGAAATGGGTCTGTATGAACTGCAGTCTGTCTTGTCTTTTCCTGTTTTGAGAATAACTGATATAATGGCCTGTTTCCAAGATGCTGGGGTTTCCCCTCCTTTGAGTACATAATTAAAACATCTAAGAAGTAAGGGTGTCAATGTATCCCTAAATTTCTTGTACGAACCAGCTGGGAAACCATCTCCCCCCAGTACTTGGCCAGTTTTAAGTTTTGATATAGCGTTAGCGATCTCTTCCTTTGTAATTTCTTGTGTTATTATTTTATTCTGTTCAGCACCAATTGACGGTAAATCAAGAGAAGTCATCCTCTCCTTGGGCATACTTCCATCCTGCAAGCAAATCAATTTGGCGGAATTAAGGGAGCAGCTAAGGCCTTACCTATGTGACTTTTTAGCTTTGGCATAACTTGAACATAACATTAAAGATCCTAGTGTCCCTTTGTGAGGGTGACAATGTCAAATCTTTTAGCAGGATACTATTGAGCATCCTTAGTTATGTTACTTTTTTACCTTGAGTATAATGGTTGTACTTACAAATCATTAGTAAAAAAAAAAGAGAATTAAATATTCTGTATCATCTACATTGGAATGTAATCTCAGTGGATTTATCTGCTGCAGTGAACAGGAGCAGAGGGAACGGTCTGCACTGATCAATTTATTTTGTATCTCATTTTAGCATGAATAAATATCTATATATAACAAATGCTAAAATATGATACCAAACATTTAGGTGGCCATTATTCTGGGTGAGGAAAATACTGCAAATTATCTTTGTTAAGTATATCCACATAGACACGCCAGCCAGACATAGGCAGCCTCCAGGGGCCACTGAAAAATAACAAGGCTCATATCCGGTGTGTAGGCAGCTAGTAGAATAGCCCTGCTCAACATGATATGCATTCGCATTAAGAGACAACTGGTCGTTAATAGTTGTGCTGCTCTGAGAGGAGGAAAGAAAAGTGGTGCTTTGAAAAACAAGATGCTTTAACCTTGTATTTTCAAGGATTAGACCCTTTTGTTGTGAGTATAATAGACTGTATTTGGGTTGATTGTCCCTCTAAGATTTCTTTGAATATTTCCTTCTTGGAAATTGGTTGTCAGGTTTGATCTGCTTGAAAGAAATAGTCTTCCTGCAGGCACTCAGAGAAAAGGACCGTTGAACATTATTTTTCTTTAAATCAGCTGTTCTTTATTGGTACTATAGGGTGACTATGCCACTAGATTTCACTAGGAGTCCAGTCCAGTTTCAAAAACCCATACTTAGTCCCACAAAATGTCTACAAATTCCTAACATGTCTCTCTTTAAACCACTTAAAAGACTGCACCATGTTTTTAGCACTGACTTTTTGATCAATAAATTAATGTTCCCACCAAAAACTACAAATTGAAACTTAATACTGCTTTGTCACTGCTTGTCTGTAAATGTATGCATGCAGTTTTTGCTTTGCTAGTCAATGAAAATATTGAGAGGGCCTGATGCATAACATCAGGTATGCTAGCTGTCAAGCTAAGTTGCAGGAAGTGTTAACTAAAGAGCTACATTCGGTACAGCTTTCTTTAAACCAGTGGTCATCAACCTTTTTAACGAAGATCCCCTATGAGGCTAATAAAGAAAGCAGGATCTACCGATCTAAATTCACTGAGAACCCAAACGAAAAGTTGATTTTCAGTGAAAAAGGTTGATTTTCAATTATTGTGATTTTATTTTAACCTCATTTAAGCAAGTAGATACAATCTTGAATCCATCAATGTTTTAAAGGGAAGGAATAAAAAAATATGTGATCAGTGGATTTGAAGTCTCATTTGCATTTCTAACTATGTAGCCTAATACAAAACAGAACTGATGACTCTAAAAGGTAAGTAGAGATTTTTCTAGATTGCACAGTGTTTACCTCTACCATTCATTTGGAAAGGTGCCTCGCCACCCCAACAGAACCCATCACCACTCCAAAATAACATTGGTAGGTCTATTTGGAGTGGTGAAGTGAGACATTAGACACACTAAAAGGTATATCAAGCTCAAAAAAACATGATATGACCTCTTAAAATCACTATAACAGGAAACAGGGGCTGTTAAGCAGTAGCTACGTAACAAAACTCAACTGTCTGAACACGAATATAGGGGTAGAAAGGAAACGCCAAACTTTAAAGATTAAGTTTTAGGCTATCTTAATTTCTACAACATATTGGAGAGTTAATTGAAAACATCTTTAAAATATGTTGAGCCTTGAGTTCTTAAATTTGTCTAGATATTAAGCCAGTTTAATCTGAAAAGCCTATTTTCTAAATGACATTAGAGCTAATCCTCTGCCGCTTTAAGTATCTTACACTTGATATTCTGAAAGATATGGCTTTGTCTAACCTCATATTCCTCCCAGTTTAAGCTCTGTGGGGAGCAGAGTGATCCTCTGAGAACTTACAGCATCAATTTTTATGATTTTCCCCTCACCCCATGCTGCTGCTTTACCCTTTACAACATCACAGAAGCCATTTATGAGCGGCTCCCATGGGCTGCCTTTATGGGTCCTTCAAAGCTGTCCAAAGGGACCATCTGTTATCCTCCCCCTTCAAGCCTTTTAACCTCTCCTCTTATCAACTATTGAGCTGTCAGTCCATCTATCCATTCCTGTCAGTTATCCTCTTTATGTGTCTAATAACATATCTTCTAAATCTATTATGAGTCTTAGTAAATGATCAAATATACAAAGCCAACCATCGAGGCTGGAGTCAAAAAATGGACTTGGCAGTTCAATGTAATGAGGGTCCACACACACAAAACAGGACTAGTACTACTAGCTGGGTGGTTCTATACCTTTCATACTTGGGTGCTGAGGTATACAATTGAAAGACAGTAAAAACACTTTGTAGTAACAAGAAGAAGAGCCAGTAGTTGTAATGGAAGCATGCAATCTTCAAGGGAGGATTGAACTTAAGACAAACTGACCATGGCCTATGATATTTACCTCCAAAATATAATCAAGTCATTATCAAAGCAGGGAGGAAAAATGTCCATCAGAAAGCCCTCAAGAAGTCTTGACATATTTAGGTTCACAAGCAAGGGATGATCATGAGCACCAAGAGGTTATGACCTTGGAAAATGAACAAAATTTTTGCAAAACTTGGAGTAAATTCTTTAAAGCATTTTTAGCTATTGTGTTTACACGAAGGGAGAGCAAAAAATGCTTTTTCATTAGGAGAAACCATACTGTAAGTGCAAAGTTTGACATATATGTCTAAAAGTTTTATTGAGATGTCACATTAACATGCAAAATATGAGCAGGAGACCTGATCTTTGATGTACGACTTAAAAAATATGAACAGTTCATCCTTGTGATGTTGTGGACATTTGTTTGAAGAAATCCCTTCTGCATTCTTGTGATAAAGGCTTTTAACTTAAATTCTAAATTCCATTTACAAGCAAATAATGATGATACTCCATGGCCTTGACCTTGCCCCATGACCTTGGAAATCTAATCAAGTCATCCTTTAGTAAGGGTAGGCGTTATTGTACAGGTTGATGAAAATCCCTTGAACCTTTCATGAGATATTGAGCTCCACAAGCAAAAGATGTTCATGAGACTCCATCACATTGACCCGTGCCCTTTGACCTTCAAAATCTCATCAGTTTTTTTAGTCACAATTGGCATCTGTGCAAAGTTTAATAAAAATCCCCAGAGCTTTCTTGAGATGCCTCGTTCACAAAACAAGGATGACCATGAGAATTTATGACTTCACCCTGGACCCTGGACCTCCACAATCCTCCCACTTAATATTTCAATTTAAGAGGACATTTATTCAAAGTTTCAAGAAAACCCCTGGAGGGATATCTGGCATAGTGCATTCACAAGAATTTCTTTGATTTGTGGATGGACAAACAGACAAACTTAGATGCTAGATTGTGACAACAAACTGGTCACAGCTGTACAAAAAGCAGGTGCATTTGAAGAAATTCTAAATTTCAGTGTGACAGATGTTTATTTAAACCCCCCAATTTCAGTATTCTTAGTGTCAGTCTTCTTCAGAAAGTTAAAGAATAAGAACTAACAAAATATAAATTATGCTAATGTAATAGATTAAGTTTGGGATTTGCTGTCTTTTTTTAAAAAAGGACAGCAGATAGAGTGGGAAATCAGGAGGGCGAGTGGGAAATTATATCAGGAAATGACATCAGGAAAGGAGCCACAGGCCTAAATAAATCCAAGGAAACCTATATACATGGAGATAGACCTGACCACTAGACCACCAGTGCCTTGATATGTTCTTACTCTTACAAAAGATGAAAAGTTAATCCATTTGTCAATTTGAATACAAAAACCATTCTATTTTTACTCATTTTAAAAAGCCCAGATTTACTTTGTTGAGTTTTATATACTCTTTAGTGCAGGGGTAGCCAACAGGGCGCCCGCAAGAACCTGGTAGCCCGCAAGGAGCCTTTGAGGTGCCCACAGGCATATTCAAAAAATAACATGTTACCACAAAAGAGCTTGAAATAAACTGGCATTTTTTATTTAAAATTATATGCTTTTAAAATAAATCATACTTACATTAATACTAAAAACTAAAAATGTAATATGTACGTTACATTTTAAGATGGTAAATTTTGACCTTGCATGGGGTCAAAGTCCACCTGATGCAATGACACCACCCCTCTATAACCACTGGTGCCAGCAAGACCACTTACAGTACAGTAAATCACAAAAGTATGACTGTGGTACATATCAGTTAAGTGAAATGAATGAATGAAATATTAAAGATGTACATAAATTCAATGTTCCCATTTTATTTACCAATCATTTGTAATAATTATTGTGAGGAATCATCAAAAATAAAAAGTTAACACACAGTTTAATAGCCTTTTAAATGCATGATTATAATTATTTTAGGGTAAACTCTTCAAATTTATATAACAATTTTATTTATACAGCACATTTAATTGCAGGCAAACTCAATGTGCTTTACATTAAGGATAAACTTAAAAAATCATAAATCAAGAATCATTTATTCATAAAAATAAAAACAGGTTATAAAGTCTCATAATACACAATGTGCACAATTTATAAGATGCGTTAAACACACATAGCAGTTAAACACAATTAAAGCAATTACTCAAGCAGTCATCAAAATCATTAAACAAAGTTAAAGCAAACAATAGGTTCTTTAAAGAGGTAAACATAAATGTAACATCAATGTAAACATCATTAATGCATTTATCTAGTGTTCAGTTTTTCTCAATCTGTTAAAAACAACATTGTGTTGAAACAACTTTTTTCTCATTCGTCATCGACGTTTTGATTGGCGAATTGCCCCTCCCATACACTATTGTTGTACATGCTGACAAATTTCTGCTTTTATTAAGACATCTGCTGTTTAAAAATTTTAGACTTGCTCGCCCCATTTTAAATTTTTCTTGAATAGGTAGATTTTTTTCTTTGAATGATTTTGTGGTGCACATTAGCATTGAATTATAAATAAAAGTTATAATCAAGCTTTGCATAAACTAAAATAAAACATTCACTTTGATAAGTCCATTGTCATCTCAACAACCTTTACTGTACTTTCAGAGTTGTATTTGTTCAAGGCTTTGTATGTTAAAACAAGTAAAGTGTCCTAGTCCTGCGAACAAACCTATGTTGATTAACTACATACAAAAACAGATCACACCCATAAGGCTCATGTTGTATCATAAATTAATGCTGATTACAGGCATCAGTCACAACTACTGTTTGCTTTCTCTCTGCTTTCCTAAGAGATGGCGTGGCTATCAAACATCTCCATCTGTCTCCATAAAACCCTGAGGTCATTTCCTCTCTCCCTTCTGTCTGACCGCTCTGATGTAGAAAATCACATTCTTGATTTTTAGATGACTCCGAATTTTAAGGGCATCAATGTTACTTGTGCAAAAAAAAGAAGTAAAGTAAAAAAGTACATTTATCTGAACATACATGGGCCAAACACATATGTGTGGCCTCAGTGAAGGGTTAAGGTTTTTCATCGTGAGTGAGTCTCACAGTTCTTCACAATTTAAATATTTAGGAAAACTTTTATATTTTTTGAAGAGTGAGGTCTGAAAAATGCTTTATCATTTTAAACTTCTAATCCAGCATATATAAGCCGGTAACAAGGGAAGCACTACCTCCTTTAAAGTTCCAATGCTCCTGTTTGGGGCCCAGTCAATTCTGACCAGTTTACAAGTTTGACCAGTCTACTCTGTGGTGATTGGTCTTTTTAGCTCTGCTAAGGGCCACGTTGTCATTGACTCTGCATTAATTTTACCGTCTCTGATCTGCACTGGGCTTGCTACAGAAATGGTAGAATGATACACTGGGATTCAGGGGGTAGGGGGAACATGCTGTTTCAGGCAGCTACTGTTGCTGTATATAAAGAGAAAGAGAGATGTCTAAGGGGCATTTACATACCTCTGCCAGCCCAGGTTGAAATCCTGCCTGTGTCCAGTTTGCAGAGTGTCCTCCCCTACTCTCTCTCACCCCCTTCACAAGCCTACCCACTGTCACTCTGTCATATCAATAAAGGCACAAAATGCCCAAAAAATAATCAAAAAAATAGATTTCTTTTTAACAACTGAGAAAAAAATGCATTTACCCATTAGCAAAGACTCCAGGCCAAGCTGCCTCCAATTACTTCAATCAGGAGATGATGTGTTCACAACAACACGCCTTCAGTGTCTGCTGCCACGAGATGATGGAGAACAAATAAGCACTCTAATTTAAAGGAAAAGGTCAGATGGCAGCACTGACTGAATCATAGACCTTTAATTTGTGATGCTTCAGAGAGCCAGACACAAAAAATTAAGCAACCAGGGCATAAACTTATCTGGCTGACATGTGTGCTAGCTGCTTAACTATTAAGAAAGATGCTATTGTGAGTTTAATATAGAGCAGAATAAGATGAAGAGGAAATTACTTGTTTTTGTCCTTTTGACACATTAAACTGGTGCACTTATTCTTGTTTTTATTGAGAGGTCAAAGAGTTAAATAATCTCCTCATCTTTAGCCTTAAAATGTATCGCCAATATAGGGCTCCTTCCTCCATTACAAGTGGTTTATTACCATTCATGCTCTGCTGCTGTGTGTTTTCCTCCCTCCTTCAATAAAATGTACTTTGCTGAACACTCCACAGTCTGCGTCTGCTCTGACAGGGCTAAAAATAGCTCCAGCGGTGCTGTGTTTGTTGAGGGAACGAGACCACATTTTTAGTCTTTGCAAATCAAAGTTTCTGTTTCCATGGTTACCACACTAATGCCCTACTTTTTTCACTCAGGTTGTGCTGTTGATATGAGGCAGCAATCACAGACCACAGCTGCTTATTGTCATAATTGTCATGAGATTGCATCATATTGGAGCAGCTGTTTTCTATAGCAGCTGCAATGGACTGATTTCTGTCCATGGTATCTCTCAAGGCTAGGAGCCATTAACCTGGATTTCTTTTTTAGTACAGTCCAAATTAGGAAAATAAAACAGCTAACACACATTAAAGGATAGTTTACTCATTTTACTTGCTTATATTTTTGGTGATTACATTTTTTTATTTTCATTAATGCAACAGTACAATAAAACAGTAACACCCCTGCAACAAACTACCCCCCCCCCCATGAACGTGCTTATTAATGTGTATCGCCAGATGAACAGTTCAGTATATAAACAAGTAGAAGATAACCAGGCATAACATTATGACCACCTGCCAGCCTGACTGGTCTGTGACTTAACAGCCCTGTAAGCAAAAAACTGCATGCACTGTGTATTCTGACACCTTTCTGTCAGAACCAGCATTAACTCCTTCAGCAATGTGTGCAACAGTAGCTGGTCTGTTGGATCAGACCACAAGGGCAAGCCTTCGCTCCCCACGTGCATCAATGAGCCTTGGCCACCTCTGACCCTGTCAGTGCTTCACCACTGTTCTTCCTTTAAATATTAAAAGTCTTGACTGTCTAAGACCAAGCTGTGTACAACTAAACTACAGCAGAGATCGAGCTAAAACATGACATAGCTGTTTATGGTTGTGGTTGTCATAACAATAAAGAGTGATGAGTAATCACAGATGTACACACGATGATCTGAGGGAATGCTGTGTCTTGAGCTGTCGTGTTTTGCTTCATCACGCTTGCTCATGTTTGATGCTTAAATAGAAATGTGCCGCCACTGTCACAGAAAAGACTGTGTAATTGCACTTCAAATGTCATTTGCTAATAATGAAGTCATAGAAAAGTAACTGACATTTACTTTTCTACATGCAGTCTTGTTTTTAATCTATTTGCCATGAAAGGTTTGGTGGCTAAGAGAAAGATGATATGTGTGTGGCTGGCAAAAATGCTCCTAAGTATGTTTGAAAATACAGTGTCATTTTTTCGTATAATCCTTCATGTATTCAAACTGCTTTACCAAAAGAGCAGCTGCAGGATATTTTCAAGGCTGTGCTCTTAAACCTTCACATTGCTGATTCAACTGAGATATATTTTGGTATTATACCTGCTTGAAAATTCTAAAATGTCTGTAACAAAATATCCAGTCCCTTCAGCAAGAGGAAAGAATCTGTATTCTTCACTGAACTGCAGTTTTGAGGCTTTTGACTTGAGTGCATTGACCAGAAAAAATGTATCCAGCCGGTCACATCACCTCTGAATGAACTAAAATCTCTGCGGTATTTACTTGGCTGTTACAATTCACACATCTTCTCCCCCATGGCAGATCTGTACTCCTGACCTGGTGGTGTTTCTGTCCTGCACCAACCACCGTTTGAAGGAGAGGCTGCAGAAACGAGCCGAGCAGCAGGGACGACCTGACGACAACCCCAAGGCCATTGACCGCCGCTTGACCAACTTCAAGCAGAACACCATCCCACTGGTCAAATATTTCCAGGAGAGGGGCCTTATTGTTACGGTAAGCGTGCCATATCCATTCGTCTGTACAGCAAGGACAAACTTTAGTGTTAAGTAAGTTCCTTCATTTTGGAACCACAGTGAGGCAGGCACCCTTTTTCTCTAAAAAGTATGCTCTTACTGAATATCTCTGCAGTCCTTTTTTAACTTTTAAGGCAATATTGAGGGGAGTTTTTACTCACATATCAGAGATGGATGTTATTTACAGGTGACTGTTTCCATATGCCATGGACAAAAAGTTATGCAATCATGTTGTGTGAGATAATGTATCAAAAGATTAAACATCAGTGTTTATATCACTGGATCATGACTCACTGGATATGAGTTATGTTACACGTTAACAAGTTGTAGCAGGTTATGTTATTATCATTGCTCAAGATACTGAAACACCAAAAGAATACCAAAATACCACAAATCTTGATAATCAGCTAACAAGGAGGATTAAGAGCAGCACTACATTATAGATCCTATGATCACGATCAATTCTCCTTAACTTAGATCTTCCCCAATCTGCTAGTTTTCTGTTTTAAACACACCAGAGCCCACAAGGTGCACTAAATAAATAGCATGACACTTCCAAAGAACACTTTTGATACTAAGTCATGAGAAGGATATCTTAAAGTAATAACTTGCCCAACACTGGTTACCATGTTGGAAATCCCATTTCAGCTCACTATCAGTCAACCTATGACAGGCAGAGAGTACGAGCTGGAATGGGCTTTAAGCCCTCTGAGGCAGGGTTCCCAACCACCAGGCCGTGTAGATCATTTGGTACCAGGTTATAGAGAAACAAAGATACTTTATTTACGTTAATTACCCCTCTTTGAGACTGAAGGGTGCTTTATTTTAAAAGGCCAGATCCTTACATATCAGTCTGTGTAGTTTGACTGTGCAGACTTTTCATATAGGCTCTCTGTAATTGTCATTTCTGTGATAAATGAAAAAGTACATCCAGAGATAAACTCACTGCTTTACTCATGCACTCTTCCACCTGTACTCTAAATGTAGTCATAAATATATCTGACTCTGCATGCTATGTGTAACAAGAGGATAGTGTAGGCATACGAGAGTGCTCATATTTCTGATGTGAAAGGATTCAGTTCAGAGGCAAGAACTAATCAAAGACCCATTAGTGATCAATATAACGTCAGATCAGCTCAGACTGATGACTGATAGATGAAATACTTACTATCAGTATCACATGTCACTGTTTTTACATTATTTTCTACCACACTCAGAAGGTGTAGTGGTTTGATTAGTTACCATGTCAACTGGGGATTTACAACTGGAGTGGCAACTGATAAAAATAAAGTGAGTCCCCATGAATGTCTCTTTATTTTGGGCTTAGAAACAAGTCCATGTCACACATGTCATGGTGAGTTATACAATGCACATGTGATTGTTTGTTGTCTGCATGGTGTTTCATAAGCACTGTGCACTTTGCAGCAAATCACCCCCCAATCTCGCCAATCTGTCTGTTTCTCCTGTAACTTGAGCCATCTCTGGCACATGTTTGCTGTAATTACATGGTTAGAGTGTTTTCAGTGGAAGCATCTTAGATCTCACATCAATTTCCGCCAAGCACATCAACCCAAAACAGGAAAACAAGCACTTAGAGTTTCTGGAGTTTTCAAAATACAGTGGAATTAGTGGAAGTAATATAGATGCAGACAGCAAATCAACATCAGGCAGGCAATATAACCTGTTGTTTATATGTTGTTCTTCCTCTAATCCCATAATTTCACAATTATCTTGAGAAGTTGTAGTTCTCTCATGATCTTATGATCTCATTTTCATGCTGCACAATGCTTTAAATATGCTTCCAGTGGCAGGAGGACTATGTGGCAAATTGCAGGTGATAGAACTACAGTTTTCAGATCTCTACACTTCAAGTTTTATTAAATCTGCAGTTTTTTTGTGTCTGTTAGTATAATATTCTCCTTGCCATAAAGCTTGTTTGTTTAATGCCCACTTAGAGGTGTTTGCTCAGTAATTATGATAATTTAATGAAAGACAGTCATCATTAATCCTTACAAACTCTAAAGCAGCAGAAGGAGTGAGCAGACAAACTGAAGTGTGCTCCTTTTTGTTTTCTTAATTGAAACACAGACTGTTGCTGCTGGAACAGATAGCTGGGTGTTAATTGCACACAACTGGGATCTTTGTTATATTGTGTGATTTGATGAAGAGCGGGCATTAAGACACCCTTGGTATTTGTGCAGCGGGTGCTAATAGAGCGATCAGTCTTAGAAGCCAGTGGAAGCAACTGCCCACTCCTCCTGTGGGAGTTTCATCGATCTGTCTGAGAGTCTCTGTGTTTTCTTCCTCACAGCAGAGGGAATACTGAACCACTTCTCCAATCTAATTAATATGAGGGAGAGATTTGGTTTACAGGCTCTAAGATTATTGTCTTGGGAAATTTCAATGCCTTGTTAAATCTCGGTTAGTTGTCGTTGATGTGAGAAAGGTTGTAAATGTTATCCGCTGCTAACCAGTCAGGGGTTCTACTTGATGTCAGTATAATCTACTGTAATTTTGCTGTTATTGGTGCTATAAGAATAAAATAAATAATGCTAAAGAAATGACAACATGTAAGTTTGGAACTAGATGTTTCAGGGAAAAGAGCTATCTCTGTTACAAAATGATGAATGAAAGTCAAAAGAACAACACTATTGTAGCTTTTATATCACTCAAACTTTACACTCCATGTCACGTTCATCATTTATACACTTCAAAACACTGAAGGCAGGGGCTGCTGCAGGAACTGCCTGTCTGCCAACAGTCTGACTTATCACTTTCATTCTTTCACACATCAGTGGATATGCTTTTATGTGCAGGATATAAAGTGTAGAACATGGACATATCTGAATTTTAACTGTCCCATTTCAGGATATGTGTCATTTGATTACATAACAGCGATGCAACATAGGCTACCAGTCGGGTGAAGGCAGGGACAACTGTTGATGTAGCAAACTCACAGTAGACAAGGCCGTCATATGAAGTATGCTTTCCCTGAGTTGACTGATGATTTTAGCTTACAATGAGAGTGTCAAGCTCTATGTGCCGAGGAGGCCTCATTAGAGCTGGCTCTGCCAATACATCTTAGCCTTGAATGTAAGGCACTACATGTATGTAGATCAAATATCACTGATATTTTAGGTACCATCTTTTTAATATTGAATAGTTTTAATAATGAAAAGTTGATTTGTGTGAATTGAGAAGAGGAAAAACATGATCTTAATACCATATATATTACTGTTTGGTTAGGTCGAAGGTGCCAAATAAATCTCTTTATGTTTAAAAGCAACATTAAATTATCAGTAGAAAACCACAATGAAGCTAAGTTAAGTCAGTTAAAACTTCTGGTTCATAGAAATGTGTTAAAAAAAACTGTTATCCATACACACTGAACATATTTAGTGTAAAGATGCACACACTTTACCGTCTACACAAGTGAGGCAAAGTAAAATCCCTCATGCATCTCTCATGTCAAGGCTGAGACGTAGATTAAAGGAGGAAGATCAATCAAAGTGGATCTCTAAAGCTTTGAGAGCACTAAAAGCTGCAGCTCTGTTTGGACTTTGCAAACCTTTCAGGGAAATATTTTATACCCTCAGTGCATTCTGTTTGATCTGGACACACTTGTGTGCACCTTCCTGACAGCATTCATTTTCATTAGCACATGTAATTTCCATGTGAGTGCACTATATTAACTGAATGGTCATAAAGAGGTCTCACCATGCTTTAGCTTCTATCTGTAATGACTTTTTCATCTTTTTAATTGTTCTACATGCTTATTGTTTGCAGTGATTCAATTAAACTTTGCTTTGGAGTTTTTCGTAACAATGCAAAGAAATTAAGTAGTGCCAATGGAAGTACTTCTGGACTTGGAAATTGCACACAGGAAAAAAAGTCTGGTTGTACAGATAGTTTGTTTTACTCCAAGCACTGTCAATGGAAAATATCATACTAAAAGTCCAACCCCATATTGGTTTCAATCAGTAAATGGTGGAGAGGTGACATTCAAGACAGAGTGGTGCTCCAAAAGTTACATTTTTTCATCTGAGAGTACTTTAAGTGCGGTGACAGAACAACTGATAATCAGCAAACATGTTTATTGCTCAATATGCTTATTAGGGCTGCTTGACTATGGCAAAAATCAAAATTGTAATAATTTTGATGGATACTTACTTGCTAGTTTTACAAATCACAACATAGGTGATCATTGAACTTGATCTCAACTCTATCATTCTGAATATTAAAGAACAAGCACTACATTAAAATATATCTGAACGATACAAATACCTAAAATTGATGATAGATGGAAGAAAGACAAAACAATATCATATTTCATAAGGCAGAGTAGTCTTTTAATCTTGATTATTCAGTTTTCATAGTTGTTAATGTCATAAAAAAGGTTGATATTGGCAGACAATTGCCTATAAAAGGTGATTGTCAGTAATGTAATATCAGCAGATAATAATGGTTTACTTCATTATCACAGAATTCCATTGTTATAAATCAAAAGTATTATTATTAAAAAACAGAATTTTGTATTTCTTGTTTCACAGCTGTTTCCAACACAAATGGGCTGTCACCCTACAAATGAACAGGTCAATTTTAGCAAAATTTCTTTTCTTTTCTTTTTTTTTTTTTGCTCAACAAGAAATCTCAATATCAGTATTTATGATAATGATTTTGTAAATATCAGCATATCTGATATTGCAAAAATCCAATATCGTGCATCCCTAATAAATGTGGGCGGCAGCATTTGTAATTAAAATGGAAACTTCATGAATTGCCGAGCTCTAATGCTGATTGCTGATCGTGCTGAAGTGTACTGGTTTTCTTCAACAAAAAATTGAGAACTTCTATGTGACGTCATGAGACATTATGAACCAATTCAATTAAGAACCCAGGAAGGACTCCAAAGCCTGGTTCCTCTCTTTCTTATATCTTTGTCTTTTATATTTTAGCAAGTTACTCACTGTCACTGTCCACTTTCACATCGGACAAGTTATATGTAGCTCCAACATAGACATGAACAGTGGAGGAGGAAACAGAAACACTGTCTTGTTGCTATGAAAAGGATATGTCTCCTCCAGTTTCACAACTGATAGCCTTTCAAAACGTTGCTTTTTTTCATTCATTCATTCAACCTTTATTTAACCTCGAGATGCCATTGAGAGCATGCTCTCATTTACAATGACGTCAAGAGTACAGTAAAACATAAAATGCAAGATAATAATAAGCAACTCATACAACCAAGGACCAAGTGATCCCCCTCACACAGGATAGCTTTGCATGAATTTTGGAAGCTTAGGTGTAGCTGCCTCACCAGTCCTGGAGTCTGGTTGCATTGATTAGTTGAGATCTGTATGGAAGCACATCATAAACAATCTCATTAATATTTCAGGAATAATATACAAAATCTTACCAGACAATCCTGAGAGACAGGTGGAGGTGTCCTTTGTTTGTTCTTTTCTTTGTGGTATCTGACAGCAGAAAGATGGAGCTGAACTCTCTCAGATAATATTTAATTACAGCCACTTCTTTTTTCTTGAATGGCACTGGGGCTTTATCAGAGGCCACAACAAACAATTATCTCTGCCTGCTGCAATTCCCACTGTGTATTTAATAAGTTGAGTCATCCAGTGTGACAAAACAAATTCACTTGTGAGTTGCCACTGTAATGAATTAGATATAAATCTCTGTATCATGTGTCAGATAAAGATGAATCAGACTTTTTAGATAGAGTGCAGACATGCTGAACACTTTTTACGTCATAAAAAGTTTAACTTTGACTGAAACAGGACTCATTAAAGCAGTGACACACACACCGATGGAAATGCACAGGCACATGTGACAGCACAGTCATGATGTGTAGAGATGAGTCATTGTCATTGTTTAGCAGAGAGATAAATCTTGGTTCACCAGACCTGACAAACAGGGTGAAAAACAACATCACACTGAAGCCTTCAACTGAGTGAATCAGTGATGTTATTTCATTCATTAGTCATGAGAATACCGATTATTCTACGAAGAATAACAGATTACTCTTTAATCTTAGCTTTCAAACCCCTTTTGTCCACTCATAAAAAGCTAGATCCTGCTCACAGTTTTTCATTTATTCTCTAAAAAGTTTTTTTTCAAGGGGACAGTGGGTCAGTACAGCAGAACTATAATTCAAGTTGTTTGTGACATGCAAATCTAAGACCTAGGATTACTAAGACTGCTATTAAAAGACACAATATTGTGCTGTTTTCATAAATCCTAGATTGTTTTGTGAGTAGCTCACTGCAGAAATCAGAAAGTCGGATTTTGAGTTTGTTTTTCCCTAATTGTAGGACTCCCTTGTGACATGGAAACACTAGTTTGCCACTTTCTAAATACACTGTATGGAGGTATGATTTTATTGAACAGTTCTCAATTTAAAGAGTCCATATTTGCCTTAAAGGTCCCGTGTCCTGTAAAATCTATTTTCTTTGATTTTACTGTTATTAGAAGGGGTTTAGTGAGCAGAAGAACAAAACTTTAACTAAACTCTCAGTTTCAGAGAAATGCACTTTGCCTCTTGAAAAAAAATTTTAATTTTTTTTTACTTCCTTGGGTTTATTATGGCATAGCTACACAGCCTCCACCTACATGTGTTTTCTGCTTGTCACAGGAAGGTGCCCCCATCAGACATCATTTAAACAGCCAACCAGCGTACAGTTTATTATCATAACCTCCCATAGTCTCCCCATCCCCTCAGATATGAGTGTTTCCAACGGGGAGGGAAGAAGAGCTGCATCTGATCTGCAACAGAGACGAAATCTTTTATTTTTCATTCAACTTAAATCAAATCCTTGCTCAATAGACACCCAAGACATGATGCAAATGATCAAACACACCGAGACATGGGACCTTTAATTTGGGTTTGTATGTTTAAATTTGATGACCTTAAGAGTTTGTTCACAATCACTGATGTTCAAAAAACCGTCAAGCTCATATGCTGAGTACACCTAATCCAACTGTATTCTCAGTCTGTCTTAGACACTCTGTCAGAGCTCCTGTCACTTTAAGGCCCCCTTCTCCACCTGGTGGAGTCTATTCTCAGGCCCAGTCTACTCTATGGTTATTGGTCAGTTCAGCACTGCTTGGCAACATATTTTCAACAACTCTGCGTTCATTCCTCAGCCTGTGCTCTGCTCTGGACTAGCCGCTCCATGCCAATGGGCTTAAACTGCCAATGAAACAATGGGACATCAAACTGCTAAGTCTATTCAGGGGGTAAACAGGCCATTTCAGGCAGCTACTGATGCTTTAAGGAAAGAAAGAGAAAAAATTCCATTTGCCATGGACTTAATGTCTTGTGCATATAAGTACTCTATCAAGCTGAGACATGTAAATCACACTGAGGGGGTTATAAAACTTAGGGGTTTGATACATAGGGGGCTCTTTAAACAAGTGGACATTTCTGCTTTGGCTCAGTTCTTTGAACATATGTTAAAACACAGTAACATTCTAGGACAAAAAAAAAACTTTCCTTTATTCCTATAAGAGGTGGTCCACCTCTTTCACTCAAACCCTGGAACAGTTTGCTTGCAGAGAGACTGCAGCTGACCCAGCGATCGGGACAGACAGGCTAATCCCACTGCAGTTGAGAAGACAGTAATATGGCTAACATTCAACTTTGAATACAAATGATTTTTAATTGATAAAAATAATTTGCAATCCAACATAAATTTTGCTTTGATTTTTGTGTTACAGCATTCATTTGTGTAGAAATTGCAATAGGCTTGCATTACCCATGTTTTTCAGCAGGGCATCCTAGCATTTAGTGGAAAAAAACTTGTTGAATTGCCAGAATATTTTCCAGCTTGCTAAAGCAGAAGGATTTATCCTTCTTATCACTTGAAACTCAACCTCTTCAAAGCTGATCTCTACTTTTCCGTATTGCTGTGAGAGTTTTTCTGCTGATGCTGCCATAGATGTTTTGGTTTTTTAAGTTACAATGATAACTGGTTACCTCTGCGATTACCATAGCGGATGGCAAAGGTTAAAATTCAGCCTGTGGTTCTTTTCCAGCATTTCATCCCCCTCTACCATGCTCTCTAGTTTCTATCTCCATCCACTTTACTGTCAAGATAAAGGACTGAAAGCTCAAAACTTAAATCATTAAACAGGGCGCTGCTGATAGCAAAAAGGCCAAATATGAACACAAGCCACTGAGCCAGTATGACTATTTTTAACTCCTTAGATGGAAATATCTGGTAAAGCGTCAAGTGTCCAAAAACTGTCAATGAGAAGACATAAAAGCCCATAAAGGTGGCAGTTGTGACAAATAATCCATTACAAAGGTGGTTGGTTTTATCCATTAATGACTGAGTAAATCTTTCTCTGCTGAGGACATTACTATTAACCATAACATCTTAATTAGTCCACTGACAAGCCTGTACCTGTGGGGAAATGCTAAAAAAATAAACATGTTTTATTGAATAAAGATAATGATTTTGATAAATATCCACGCAAATAGGAGACTGTACAATAAGGCACAGTCTAAGACTGCACTCAACTACCATAAATATTGATGTTCCCTCTGCAGTGCTCCTGCGATTTGGTCAAAGTGTTCAGTGTGGTCATCATTTATCATGACAGGGTATTTTAAAGCACTTCGGAGTGTTCAAAACTTTGCTTTTTTGTGTGATGACAGCAATTTGACAAGCAGGAGGGGGACCTGGGGAGTCACTCTGTGTGTTTGGGCCTCACTGTGACTACCTGTTGATTTCACAGAACCACAAAGAGAGTGCGGTCAGAAATTCAAGATGGGACCATCTACCGATGGGCTCTGAAAGTGTTCAAATCACCACAGGGGACAGCTCAAGTCCTTGTTCATTCACAGGTTTGGAGTGAGAGAAAATGGTTTCTACCCCAGGTGGCTTTCAAAATATCTGAGGTGTTTTTGATTTGAAAGCTTTGAATGTCATTTTTGATGTTTTATGGTTGAATTAATGTGTTTGGTTAAGTCATGCTGTGCCTTGCCGTTGGATTGTACTTTATTATATCATACCAAATTGTATCTGATAACCTTTTTAAGAGCTTGTGTTACTTATATTAGGGCAGCAGAGGTTATCAGAGAAAGCTTTCATTTACAAAAAAAATTAGGCATGTTTAGGCAATGTTTACAGGTCTATGGTCATATGCAAACTTATTATGTCTCAAATCCACGTGTTGATCTTACAACTTTGGATGAAGCAGAATTTCACTCAAATTCATTCTTAAAGTTGTAGAATTCTGTTAATTTATTTTACAAAGTAAGAGTAAGAACTTTAAATGATCATAGTCCATCTAATTCAGTAAAATCCACACAGAATTCAAGAGAAAACTCCACAATAATCATACAGTTCACCATATTGCAGACACTTTATAATCCTCATTTAATAAAATATCCTGATAGATGGTATGATACTCTGGCAATGTAGCGATTATTTCAGTATGGTAGTATTATGATTCATTAATGTTGTGTAGCATGTATCTACCCTGTAATTCCCAACCCACAGAGAGTAGGAGTCTTGTTAATCTAATTGACTTGAGCTCTACTTTACATAATCACTGTTCAGGCCTTTCTGGACACCCTTAAGTTGATCAGAGCCCAATCCGATGTCTATCAAAACCGTGGGACAAAAGAAGTCAGCTATCCTGAGACTCTGAAAAGAAATAACTTGCTTAAAATTCAGAAGTTGCATAATCGATTGCATAACATTTTTACAAAGTTTGAATTTGACAGCTTGAACAAAACACTTTAATCTTTTACGCCTCCACTTAAAAGAAAAGTATTTAACATCTATTAACTCTGTGTGTCTCCAGTTACTCAGCTCCACAGGAAGGATTCAAAAATTGTGGGTCTCTGCAGAAATCTCTTCTTATGATAGCTCAAAATCCAAATCAGCTCAGTATTTAATACTCTGAATCACACCCAGCACTGACATAACTACTGCTGAAGTGGATTGTGCAAGAGGCAAAATTGGAAAAGATTATTCTGTGACACTTCAAATTTTGGCATTTTTGGAGAATAGCATCACAACTTTAGCTGCTTGCTTTTGAACCATAAACACAAGGAGGATCATTTTATGCCAGTTTCAACCTCATTGTAATGTCTGTATGTTCTTGTTTTATAAAGAACTTCTTTGTCTGGTACCAACAAAGCATCAGCATTTAACCTCATATACTTATTTTGTGCCTTTACTGCCTCCACCTCTGCTGCTTGCCTTTCCATTTTTTATTATTTTGTGTTTTTTATCATAAAGTACCTTGTAACCTTTTTTGGGTAATGTTAATTCAGCCATTTACCATTTGCGACTTTTCTCCCTTTTAAAAAAAAATGGTTTATTGCCATTTTGCAAGGACAAAAAGCAATAAGGCTTCTCTAAAAGCACATCTGTCAAACAGTACACATAATTATGTTGTTGTCTTATTGCAGGAGCCATTATTGTCGTACCCCAGCTTCACCAACCATTTCTCCAAAAAGCAGTTAATGTTGACCATTTGACTCTGGTATTAAACCTTAAATGTTATTCTTGACCCCAATCAGATACACATTGCAGAAAAGCATCAAACCCTTTTATGTGAGGGCTTTTTAATCCTCCCACACTTCCGAGGAGTTGCAAGGTCAACTTTTTTTTATGAGAGATCTCTATCAAACTGTAAGTCTGTGGAGTAAGGATATAAAGATGCTGTTAGACTTTATCACATCATAAAGTACTGAGACTAATTCCATATTGCAGATTAAAGGCATTTAATTTTGCCTGGATACAAAAATACTATGCATGAATGTGAGAGGCAGTGTAGGCAAATGCTATGGCACCATGCTCTGCCTACACAAGCCCCTTAAACTTTGAATAAAGCCCCGACATTAATCAGTGATCGGGATGTCAACTCTCCTCTTCCTCTTCTCATTTCACACTATTCAACGTCTCCTCCTCTGTCTCTCTCATCTTGTTCCTCTCTTTTCACACATGCATTCACTTTCTCTGCACCCTGAAAAAATGCGAGAGGAGGGACCCCAGAGTGTGCGTGTTTCCTGAAAGAGAAAAGGCAGCTCCATGCCTCTGATTGTTCCTTAACAGCAGTGATAGTAGGAATATAAACCTTGGAATCTTTAAGAATGTTGATTTTTGGCTTGTAGACAGTGAAGGCTTTCATGATTTTAGGAGAATCTATCAATTGATAAGTTTGCAGACCACACAGTTAAGCCTTCTTAGTTTTTGTACAGACTGTCTGCCGCAAGTACAAGATGAAGTGAGAAAAGAGAGAGACGGGTAGAAATCAGCTGAGCCTTTGTAAACTGTGTGCTCTTTAAAAATGTGTGTGATATTGAGAAAATCTTGTTTAATAATGTCTTATTCTTTAATGCATTTGTAATGTCATTGTATCACTTATTTCTCCAGATCTTATCAGTCCAATGTTAATGATAGTAAGCCTGCAAAAAATGTATCAGAGAAACATGGGGAAAGGAACTTGAACGTAACATAAATGTAATGGGCAAACAATGTGTGAAAAAGCATAAAAATACACAAATATTATTTAAAATTAATCAAAAACCCCAACCTGTCTTCACATCTTAGCGCCCTGTAATTATAAAAGTAACTGATCCTATTACCCTTGCTTCCAAGGATATGCTATATAGATTAAATGGTAACTTTAAATTGTGAGTGAGTGTGACTGCTAGTCTGTTGCTACGTGACTGATAGGTAATTGACTGGTAGCCTGTTCAAGGTGTTCCCTGTCTCTCTGAATAAATACTGGGGTCAAGTGCAGCCCTCTGTGACCCAAAAATGGCTAAGCAGTACAAATAATGGATGGAAACTATTAGCTCCTCAGCATGATAAGTCATTGAAATGACACTGAGCCGCCCAAATAATGTTGGAGCTTTTTTGGAGCTACTCTTCAATACATTGGAGCTATTAATCTGTCCTTGCAGAGGGGACACTTCTCTCTTAAGTGTCTTCTTGTTCAGTGAAAATGGATTACATGGAGCCTCTCTTATTATTTTAGGAACAATTTTGGGCAAAAAAAAAACCCTCTGCAGCATGTCAGCTGGCTAGTTTTTTGGCTGATGAAGGCTTTGTCAGCTCCTTTGGGCTTTAAAGTTACATTGCTCTCTGAAGGAATCCTCAATTTGAGCTGTTTCCTTCTTGAAGGTTATGTCCTGGCCGCTCTAGTACTTTAAGGACTCAATGCTACCTTAGACAGAACACACTTATCATTTCTTGTTGGTTATTTTTTTTCTTTTTTGCAATATTTACAGCCGATATACATCAGCCATACATCTGCCATATATTGTCTGGAATATCAGCAAAATATACAAATGTACCGTATTGCAGCACCTTACCATCACTGCATGCGTACATTTGAAAACAAAGAGTTTCATTTTTTCAAGAGTTAAATGTTTTCTTGTTTTACAACTATTCTTTACTCAAATATGCTGTCATATTTAAAGAAACAAGACCATTTTTGTTATGTGCAAAAATGTGTACATTTTAAGACACTCAATTGTGTTTCAAAGATAATGTGATTACATTTTAAGGTCATAGGTCTAAAGTCAAGGTTACTGTACCTCAGGTTCATTTTTTGTTTGTTAATGCAGTGTCTTAAGATGCTTGAAAAGATTTTATTTCAATTGTGCACAAGAATCCACTCTGTCTTAAGTTTAAACTGATTACATTTTAGAGATTGCAGTCCCAAAGTTAAAGCTACTGTACCTTATGGTTATTATTTGCATACTACTGCAATATCTTTCACATTTAGCAGAAGTGTCAACCTGACTCAAGAATAAACTGAATACTTATTTGAGTCACAAGGTCAGGGTGATCTTGTGACATACACTTACGCAATTACAGAAGTAGGGTTGATTTCCTTGACCAGCTTTTTACTTTCACTGACCATCAGTTGTTTACATTGCACATGACAACAAGACAGTGGTACTATCTTTTTTAAACTTTTTTTATAACGGTAACATCACCCTCTCAGCTGCTCATCATTAGTCCTAATGAGAGCAGGACAGCCACAGAGCAGACCGAAAAATAATTTAAAACAGTATGACAGATACACAAGGGAGTGTAAATGATCCAGTGTTATTAAAGCTTCTACTGTGTGGAATCTACAATAGCCCCCGAGTGTGGAGCTCCCAGCGTCAGAACTCGTTTGTTATGTTGGATCTCATAATGAGTTTCATTCTGGATGTCACGGTTTGTTCAGCAGAGAGAGGGGCATGTCCAATGTGTTTGTGATGCTATTGATTCAGGTCAGGATTCTTGTGCATGGTTGATTTCTGATGTCGACAAACTAATAAATGAATAGTAAATGAGTAATAATGTCCCTGTTTTGTAACTCTTCTTACAGTTGGATGCAGACCGAGATGAGGAGGAGGTTTTCTGTGACATAAGCATGACTCTGGACAACAAACTGTTTCCCTCCAAAGAGCCAGCAGCAGGTGAGATGTAGGCTTTTATTTTGAAACATAACAGATTAATCAGAGTCTACAGGTGCTGATGTATTACCAACAGTCAAGATAAAGTACAATAAACATAAAGTGACTCCAGGGAGGAAACCTGCTGGTTGTAGTAGCAGGATAACAGCAAAATTATTAGATCTACACTCATAAAAATAGATAACTTAACTCAAAACTCATTGGTTATCATCTGATGAAAAGTACCCAGGAGTTGGTAAAAAAGAACTTTTGGCAAAGACTTGGCAAAGTATGGATGAGGTTAGTGCTGAGAAATGACATCTAGTGAATTACTGGCTGTAGTTGTATGCAGCAATCTGTTCAAGCTTCTGAACTTTTGTCTGGTTTTAGGCCCTGTTTACACGACTCCGTTTTCGGCCGATCCGAAGAGTTTTGATTGCGTTTTAACCTCCCGTTTACATGAGACCAGTGCCCGGAGTGCTTGAATCTGCAAACTTTTGAAACCAGGGTCCAAGGCGGAGAGTTTTCAAAAGGCATCGTCACCCAGTCTCATGTAAACAGAATTCATCGTTTCAGGGGGAAATGCTGACGTCTACGCATGCACAGTACTCTTTCACATGAAGGCTGCACGCGCATACCAGGAACAACAACAGCTTCTGCCGTCTACCGAGTAACATGTGTGCTGCTTACCGTGCTCAGTTTGTTATCCAGACAAAACTATGTGACAGATTTGTTGTCCCGACAGATTTGTTGTCCAGACAAGAAACCCCTGCGTCTTCGTGCGTCCACTAGCCATTGTTGTTTGTGAAAAGTTTTTCTTCTTCGTACGTGTGTTGTGACAGCGCTGTTTCTCTGCAAACCTACATCCCCATCTACTGGACTGGCATGCACACTACAGCGTTTTCAGTCGTTCTCGAGTCTCTGTCTGAACGCAGATCGTTTTTGAAGACGCAGAGGAAAAACCTTTGCGTTTCAGGTGAGAGCGTCTCCGTGTAAACAGGGCCTTAAACAGTGTTGGATAACAACACTTAAAAATTTCTTGTTACATTACAACATTAGTCAACATTATGGCTCATGACATATGTTAGTGATATAGCTCAGACAGCTCATGATCTACTGTGCAGCATGTATGTCACTAAATGTGTCATCTGTTCTGTCATTGAATGGCCTTGTTTACCTACCCATAATGTGCAACTCTGTAGTCTTAGAACAGATGTGATAGCCTTTACAGGTCTAGCCAGGATTTTTTTATGGATTTGTCAACGTAAGGAGATGGAGATTGAGAGACAGTTTTCCACCTTTTTGCTGATTACTTGGCAAAGAATGTCAGAAATTCCGTAGCGACAGGCTGTGCTCTATGAGCAATTGTAGTTTTATCTCATATTCATTTTTTATGTCAGATATACTGTTTGATCTTTTAGGGGGGTATATTTAACTAAAAGTGCTCTAAGACCACAAAGGTTTGTGCTCTCGGCACATTGCCTGTTATTGGTATTGTCAAAATGTGGGAAACTGTCCTATCTCACATTTTTGAAAAGTCCTTGTAAAAAAAAAACTGAATCCACATCTGGATTCAGATCAACACTAAAATCTAATAATTTCTTCCTTGTGCCATGACCAACATTCTCTGAAAATGTCATCAAAATCATTGTGTAATTTGTTTGTCATTACATGATGTCTGTTGAGTGGTTGTTTTTTTATATTGGGATTGCTGAGTTCCCCGTCTGTAAAACAAAATTACCATTTGGTACTAATAAAGAAACCTTGAACCTTGAAAATCTGTTCAGAACTTGTTAAGTTATTGATAAAAAATGTGGAAGATGGCTAAAAAAAAAATGTTCATAAATCCTTTGAAAAATTCCTGGATCTTGATTTGTGTCATCAGCGAAATGTTATCACTTTTCTCTTGTGCAATGACCAGCGTTCCATGAAAATATCATCAAATCCTTCTGTAACTTTTCGAGTCATCTTGCTAACAGACAAACAGCAGCAAAAACGTACCCCTCTTGATGGAGTTTTTTTTTAAATATTTTTTTAATGGTTCAAGAAAACTTAGCAAATAATGCCCATTACCTGATTTTTTGCTGGAAAAGTAACTATTTACTTGAAACAATGAAAAGAGTAATCTAAGTATGTGAAAAGATTACTATCAAATATTTTTGTACATCTGTGACTTTGCTTGACCTAACCAAACAGTCCTGACTACAGAAGATGAGACCCTTCTTAGAGGCTGTGGCTGTGACTTATGAACATCACAGTGACGATACAGAGTAGTTTCTGAAACATATATATATTTCTTTTTTTTAGAAGTACTCTGTTACTATTGTGCTGAAATGGAAAGCCTTTGAGCACTAGTAGTAACCAGTATTTAGAGCTCATCTGAAACTATCTGTAGGATGGAGATCACCAAACCTAAAGTAAAAATGCTTACTCAATAGCATGTTTGTCTGTGTAGATAATAGAAGGAAGCATTCTTTACCAAAGCTCTAAGCCAAATTATAGTGACCTGGTTTCCCTTTGTGGGTTAATTGGTACATGTGTACAGTGCAGAAAGGTTTCTCAAACACCATCAGCCGACACCTCCATGGTTACCATCAGAGTCTGCATAGCAACCGGTGAAGCAGGACGAGACATGCTTTGTGACAAATACAGAATCAACAAGGTTAGAGTCGGTCTTTGTTCAGTGAGATGGTGTTTTGTATGTAAAACCCGATAATGAAGTGATTTTAAAAATGTGTCAGACAGATTTACATTTCTGAATGTCAGTTTTGAAAGATCAGATAAGGGAGCTCAGTGCAGGCGTTTCTGATGTGACTTCACAGGTTTTTAGTAAAGGAAAGAAGTAAGCATTGGTTCAGACCAGAGCTGGAGAAATATGCATGTTTTCTTTAAAGAGCAGTCATTATTTGAATTTAATGAGGTGTAGGTGGAACCTGTGAGTGCTCCACCACAACACAGAATGCCCACATATTTTGCACATTTAGTTATAATGGACTGATTGTTTATATTATGTAGGTGGCAAAAGAGTGAAAGACTATTGAAGGTTTTTGGAGTGTATGTGTGTGTTTGTGTGTTTTTCAGTTCATAGGCTGAATATCAGATATAGATATAGGATGTAGGGACATGGTTAAGTATTTTTTTTGTAGGAAGAGGCTACAGAAATATAAAATAACAAAAAATGAAATTCTGTCTTTCAAATTATGACCAAACCTGCTGTATGGAAAAATGAAACACCAAATATTATTGAGACAGGCTTCATCCTCTCTAAACAGCTGAAGGGTTTTTTTTTAGGGATAAGCAAGATTATCTGCCAAGCAACTAAATTAAGGTTGGTTAGTTGTTGGAACCATAACTGACCCTTGGTCAAGCCCCACCTTTTACAGGAAGTGCTCCCCTATGAATCCCTGCCCCCCTTAGTAACTGGCAATAGGATGGATAAAATCTGCAGTTGCTGGCCTCTCTCCAGCTAAGTAACTTGCTTTTGTTTATGTTTAATCAATTTGATTCTTTGCAAAAAAGAAAACATTTATGAATCTGTTACTATCATTAGAAAGATTAGTGAATGACCTTAATGTCACCTAATATCATCTGTTCACATCAACAAAATGCTGTACTGTTTTCGCTAAATAGTCCTAGAACACCAAATATTGTGAGTATTAAAATGTATTCTCTTACCTTTAAGTGTTGCCAAGTTGGCAAATCAACTAAACATCATTTGGCCAAGGCAAGTACCCCATGTTTTTAATAAATTATGCTTTGTTTTGAATGTTTTCTGAATGGTTTCGAACTTTTGACAGTTCAGCAAAATTCAATTACAGTGATCAACCACATTTGAAATAATTCACTTGAAAACATACCTTTTTGATATAAAAAAAGAAATAAAATGTCAATGAGGTTGCAAAGTGATTATGTCTACTCATCTGTTTGCTGAGCCTGTTGTACTCAATGCGGGCGGTCCATTATTATCACTGTGTATCGTCCTGAAGGATTGACCCTTGTATGCTTTGTCTAAAGTTCCTCCTCCTTTTCAGATTTATTTCTGCATTGTCAGCCTACATTGAAAGTCTGGGTTTGGAGGTTGCCCTAAATTCTTTGCTTTTTTTTTTTTTTTTTTTTAAATGTTTTTCAGTTTATAAATAAACTTGAATTGGCTCGCTTCATGTTCCTGCCTTATTATGTCGTGCCACACAGTTTGCACCACAGCAGGAGGCTGCGTGGGAATGTACTATGCACTGTTTATTAGTGGCAACCAACCTTATTTTAAAAGGAGTGTGTTTAGTCTGTTTCTAATGGTTCAGTACGAGGGGGAAATTTGTCTCTACAGATTGCCTCGGGAGTAAAAAACAGACCTTTGTGTCAAGAGGTGCAGGATCATCCTGAGAGGACATATGGCTCGGCAAAGACTTCCTGGGGGAGAAAATATGTTTCAGTTAAGAGTTTTTTTCTTTAAAATTTTCCTGGTTTTAATGTGAAAGCAGTCATAAACATTGCTTAGTTTGAATATTATTTATGAATTCAGTCATCTCCCACATTTTTACTGGCTCTGGTTCAGGAAGTACATTTCCCCAATCAAATCCTCACTTGATGTTAATCCAGGGAAAAAAAAACAGCTACACAAAGGCTTTGAAAAACACAGGAATAGGCTCAGGTAATAGATTTTTTTACACATTTTCCAAGAGAGAGGGAACTCCTCACCCCATGATCCACTGCAATTCCTTAAATACAGTATGTTGCAAATAGCAGCTTTTACAACATGTGAAAAGTGAAGGACCCTTTTTTCTCTCCATGTATCTTAAATGTTTTGTTTATGTTGCCAAAAGTAATATTGTCATGTTTTGCAATCTGAGAATACTTTATATTATGTATATACAAATACAGTCGGGTAGTTCTGCGTACTGGATAGCCACGATATGAGGTAATACAATACACAGAATACATGGTCAGAAATGATATCCTAATACAGCAATGCAATAGCCCAGAGGTTTTCAAAGTGTGGAGGGATGAGCCCCCCTGTAAGAACATAATATCTGTTGCACCCCCGACACCACCCCGTTACACAAAAGGGTTTCAAAAATGAATATATTAATCAATGAATAATTATAAATCTCTTTAACAACCTTCATTAAATATCTTTGTCCTTAAGTATATATTTGGATGACAACTTTGTCACATCTTTTTTTTCCGTATTGCTTTCATTTCTTCATCTGATATTTTTATCTGTGGTGGGCCAGAGGTAAGAATCGAACCCTTACCAGCCAAAGCATGTATGGATCGTGTCTAGTTGCTTTCCACTCAACCAAACCAGCCCCCTTGTCTGCATTTAAAATCATTTAAAAATCATTTAAAATCAAACAAGGAAACAAACAAACAGTCTTTCAAATCAGGTATATATTATTCGTCTGCTAGTCTTTTGAAAAGAAACTAACTGCCAATGTAGACATCAACTCTTAACAAACTACAATATGTGGCTTTTTTTTTTCAAGACCAATTCACAAAAAGCCAAACTTTAAAAAGCAGTTGTTATAGGCCTCCTTCCTCTTTTCCCCATTAACTCCAGAAACTGTTTCCTCAAAAACATATTCAATTTACTCCACAAATCTAAGATTGTGGTTAAGCAGAACATTTTTTGCTGGTTTGTGTTCTCACTCTGCACCTCCTCTGACATCCCTTTGCGCGCCCCTGGGGGCCCGCCTCACACTTTGAAAACCACTGCAATAGTCGATATATTGCAAAAATGCTACACAATGCTGTATAACAATACCTGATAATCCAAGAAATATTAAATAGCTCTAAAAAGGTACATTGTAAAATTAAAGTATTTACTCAACACTTTTAAGTGTCATATTAACAGAATTTGTCATAGACTAAGAGAAAGCAATGTTTCTGTATTAATTTTTAAATTAAGTTAAACAGTTTATACAAGAGCAAATTAGTTTTAAATCTCAGAAATATTGCCAGGTTACACTATTTCTAAGAGAGTCGTCTAAAATCAGACTAAAATTTTAGAGGGCAAAATAACTAACCCTGTAGAGCTGTTAGACTCCCCAGGTTCCATGTCTGTCATCATGCAGTGTAGACTATTTTATTCAAAAATCTTACATATATGACATTTTAAGGTCTATTTAAACTATACTCCTCAAAAAGTTTGGAAACTTTATTTCAGTCAATTAACTCTCCCCTTTAATTAAACCAATTGGTGTTGTATTGTATATTGTTGGAAAGCCTGATTAGTCACCTCAACAAAGAGAAACAACTTGTATAGACTGTGTATTCATATAATGAGCAACACAGCTTAACATGCGCCCCCCGAAAATGGGCCAGAGTGGCAGAATTATTTGGTGTCGGCCCTGGTACCATTTACCAGGTTAGGACCAGCTAGACTGCAAAGTGGGTGTCCCAGGAAGACAACACCCCAAGACAACTGTCTCCTCACCCTTGATTCACTGAGAACCAAAAGGTTTCTTTCAGAGGATTTTGGCAGATATTTTGGGGGGCACTTCCCACACGTTTAGCTGATTTGCTCATTCCACAGAATCCGTACAAGTCATAACTGGTTTAAAACTCAGGAAACTCATGGTAAGCCTACCTTGGATTGGACTGTCGGTGCAATATGGCTATAATCAAAAGAAACTGAATGGGATTTTAACTCATCCAATTGCACTTTAAGCTCTATAGCATAATATTATAACCTCCATCCTCTCTGCAGACTCTGAATACCAACTGGTAAAGGCCGGACACATAATAAGTCTGAGACTCAAAATCCCAGTGATCCTTGACATCAAAATTGCTGTTGGCCACTTGACAGCTATCTGACACACTTCTGCACCTCCTTACTTCACACTTGAGAGCCGCCCACATCATGACAGAACACTGAAACACCAAATATACACAGGTGAATACCACTTATACCACCAGAGTCGCACAAAAGCAACAAAACTAAATGATCAGGTTGACTCGTCATTCTGGGGAAAACACACACTCTTGCTGGAAGAATCCTTATTTAGAGCAAGCTATCAGAGCCCTCTCCATCAAGAACCCACTCACATACAGCAGTTATGTGGCTGCATTTAGAGGGGAGTTCAGCAGCAGAATAACATGTTTAGATTTTTTTTTTTTTTTTTAAACAGACCTCTGCAAAAAATGTTTTCTCAGAAATTAAAAGAAAATGACATCCTGAGTTGAGTGCAATTTGAAAAGGACTATAACATTTCTATATCTGCAGCTATGCATTAAAGAGATGTGGAAATCTGAGTCTGCACAGACTGTACATTTAAGTGGAGATTTTTAAAGTAAGGCAAATTTACATTATATGATTCAACAAGTACTACCAATTAGTGACTAAAGAGACAATTATAAGAAAAAAAAGATCATCAGGCAACGTTTAACGGTCAAACATTACAACTGATACTCTACAATGTATAATTAGATGACAGCTATGACTATTGCATTCAACTGGGTCATAGTGAACGCTGAATTTACTGTAAGAGCCTACATTATGTTTTACGTGCCCGTTAGTGTGTTTTAGTACTTCTACACCCAAGACTAAAAGTCTGCTGCATTTGGACTTCTCCCTCCTTCCCTCCTAAAAGTGCCAGTGGCTGCTTAAAATTTTTTGTTCCCCAGGGCCTCCTATAAAAAACCTACCAGTGAGACGTCAAAACATTATTTCGTCCGCAGTTTCAAACCATTGGTTCAGAGTGGTAAGCCCAATGCAGAGCATAGACTGTAGAATAAATTCAGAATTCTTGACAACATGATGGCAACCTATAATCACCGACTGGGCTCACATGAGAAGGGGGGGCCTAAAATGGCAGAGGTTTATGGGCTCTTTATTTCAACAGGCAGAATGCAAATTAACATAGTATAAAACAGATTATAAAATAGCTGTGCTGTGCAGAGCAATACTATTTAGAACTACATGTAGTTTTCAGCCATTCTCCTTTTTTGGCCGTTGACTTAAAGAGGTTAAGTTTTTGCTTTACATTACTCCCCACGTGGGCCAATCCCACTCTGATTGGCTGGCTGGTCAACTCTGTGGTAATTGGTAAGTTCAGCATTGCTAAGGGCCATCATGTAAACACTCCTGCATTCATTCTACCAGCTCTGCTCTGCAATGACCTTGCTGCCATGAGCCAATCGGCTTAAACTGTGCAGAAAACAATGACAATACACTGGTAGGTCTATTCATTTTAGGCAGCTGCTAGCACCATGAAGAGAGGGAGAAGTAGCAGTCGTGATACCTCTGACCTTTTGTCTTGTGCATGAAAGTGCTCTATCACAGGAGACATGTAAACATACTTAAAGAGTATGGAAACTATATAGCATTTAATATTACATCAGGAAGTTAATTCCTGCCATTGTATTACTAATTTACTTTGAAGGTAAAACATTATTTTTGATGACCCATCAGCTTGTAAGACAACAGCTAAGGCTCAAATTAAACCAATTTCTTGCTAACAGTATGTTTGCTTGGAAGTACTTTGCGGAAATCTGTGGAATTTCTGGAAATTGGCAAACACATCAGGCAGAATTCCACAAATTCTGCCTGATATAAAATTAGATGTTGTCTTTTCCTACTTCAGCACTGCAGCCACATACAGAATTCACAGGGGAGACTTATTAGTCTCCAAGGCTAACTCCCATTCTACCTCCTCTCACCCGACTAGAGTGTAGCAGCTGGTGGTCGTGCCTCACAGCAAGAGGGTTGCTGATGGCAAAAAAGATGGTAAAAATACAAGGAGATATATATACAGAGAAGGACTTTAAAAAAGATACAAGTGGGAAAATGTCTAATAATTGTGCCACAGGATGTCAGTGTAGGAACACACAAAAACATTGCTATAAATTATCAAATTACCAACACTCCTTAGAGCAAAACACAGACATTTTTAGTCAGATAAAAAGACACAGAGGCCTTGCTTATGGTTATGTAGAATGCTGCAACAATCATTATATGATTAGTTGAATAGTTTTTTGTTTTTTTTCTCTTCTCAACTAAAAAGAAGATTAGTTGAATAGTTAACAAATAGTTAATAGAGCTATAAAGGGCACTTCATCATCAGTACTATATGTTGTGGGGGTTTTTTCTTTGTTTATGATTGCCCTTGTCAAGTTGGGCTGTATTATATGTACTTGCTGGGTGTCATTGTGTAAAAAGTGACTGTGTTAACAGGTGATTTTCAGCCAAATAAATTTGCTACTGTTGTACTCACAGCAGATGTTGAAGACAGAAAATTCAATAACAAGTGACTTTTAGATTTTCAAAGAAGCTGTATCCAATTTATATTTTGACCTCGTAATTATAAAGACATTTAACATTTTAGGGTGTACACCACCTGTCGCTTGTTGTCAGGAATGAATCCTGCCCAGTGATCCCGACAGGCAGATAAGCAGTATAGATGTCTTTGCCATCCTTTATTGCAGAACTGCAGTATTGTGACAGTGTTGTTATCTTAGGCCTTTTATCCCTTATTGTGTCATTTTGGATTCTGTGAGACCATACAAAAGTTGACCTGTGATACCCCCCCTTTAAGGTGTCAGTGATCAATAACTGGTGTCAACTTTATTTCCTCTCAGAGATAAGGTGATGCGTTTGAACTATAAGACAAATCTGTTGGACATTAAAATGCAGGGAGAGATCTAGAGAGATTGCCAGAGTAGAAGAAACAATAAATAGCATTTTAGACCCTCTGTGGCTTCTACAGTCCTATTTTTCTCAGGAGAGGGAAACTGCTGCCTTTCTCCTCCTGCCTCGCCCATCATCACTCTGATTATCTCAGCAGCACATGTGAACCAACCCGAGGTGCTCCTGACGCCCGCAGCCTGACACCTACAGCTTCTGCAGCAAAACAAAACTGTCCCAGCTGTCATAGCCCAGCACCTCACTTTCCAAAGTCCAGATCCTTTATGACATGTTTGCTGACTCTTGGCCTGTGAATTGCAGTGAGGGGGCCAGGACAATGTGGTTGTTTTTGGCTGAGTTTCTCTGTGAATCTGGTGCATTCTGACACTTTTCAAAATAACTCAAATAAGACATCCTCAGCTGCTGTCTGTCTGGAAGCTTTCCAAGCGTTTGAAGCTACTTCCTAGTTCTCCAGAGAAGGCTTAGGCTGGCAGGAAAGACTATGTGCCACGGGGAAGCATTATTCATGACCCATTTCCACCGAGGAAGATGCTGCTTGTTAGAATACATCACTGCATCACTGTATCGCCCTTCATGACAGCTGGAGGTTCAGTTTCATATCGATTTTTTTAGATTATTCATCGTGTGAAAGTTTACGGTAGTATTGCATTTTGCAGTGGTGCAATTATTTGTTTTAATGTAAAGAGATTATACTATATATATATATATATATATATATATATATATATATATATATATATATATATATATATATGTGTATATACATATACATATACATATGTATAAATAAATATGTGTGTATATATATATACACACATATATATACATATATACATATATATACATATATACACACATATATATATATATACACACACACACATATACACACATATATACACACATATATACATATATATATATACATATATATATGACATCAATCTAAAGGCATGTGTGCTTTACACCAGTGGTTTCAAACTAAATTTGCCCACAGCACACCTAAAACCAAGCTGAATTCTGAAAGCGCCCCATGTTTATATCCATGCAAAATAGCCTCTGTAAAGCATGTTAATTTATCATAACAGTCTGTTGTACAATTTTTCTTTTTATCTACAATTGCCCAAGAAAATCTGAAAATACAGCTGTATAACAGATGAAATGTTAATTAACAAAGTTATTCAACATTTATAAGTAGATTAAATTTTAAACTCATTTATTATTTATGTTAATTACACATGGTTGTACAAATTATCAAGGCACGCATAAACCTACCTCGAGGCACAACAGTCTTCATTGCCACATCAATCAAGAACCAATCAGGGACCACTGCCTTGCACTATGTCTGGAATGGGCAAAATGAGGCTCAGGGGCCGCATGTTGCTGTCCCCATTACTCATTGTGGCCCACAGGATCTTTTCTAATGTCAATAAATTGTAACATGAAGCAAAAGAAATACAAAACCTACTACTCAAATAGGAGGAATACATGATGTTTGGAAATGAAAACTCATTTGGATTAAAAATCTCATTTTCAAGAGTGTCCTGCAAAGGTAGGCCAGTAAATCTATAGTAGAAGTGTAAATATTACAAATATATATTAAAAATAGTTTTGATTGGTTTTAACTCCATGTTTAGCTCAGTTTTATATTTCAATATAAAATATCTAGTTTGGAATAATTCATTTTTTTAAACTGTATTTGTTTCTTTTGTAAATTGAGAAAAAAAAAATTAAGTATAACTGTCTTGCAGTTATTTTGTGTGGCCCTTCTCCAAACCCATGGATAACAATAATGTGGCTGCCAAATCACTCAAGTTGCCAATCCCTGCTCTATGTGATATGGCTGTTACTTAGAAATTCAAAGGTCAATTCTGTGACTCATCATCCCAGCTAAACTTGACCAGCAGCTGGATCCGCCTGATTCAGTGTCAGTAACCTGACAGATCTAGTTTGCCAAGCTACAATCTACTATTGTGCTCAGCCACTAGTGGCACAGCCCAATCAGCGCCCATTGAAGCAGGATGAGGTGGGAGCTACTAGCAAGAAGACAGCAGTAAGCGACCGCTCATACAGAGACTAGCATGGATTATAACAGCTTCAGTAGCAGGTTCATCAGATCTAGATCATATTTTTTGTTAAATAAAAACAAACGACAACACTAAAAGCTTTTCTCAATTGAAAAGATATTTTCACTCCACTTCGTAAATGCTTTAAAAAAGCTTTTACTATGAAGTGACTTCAGTTTTGTTCTTTATACAGCGGCAGTAACGCCCACCTACAACATTATCTGATTGGTCCTTAATGAATATGCTTGATGAAAGGATTGTCAGTCACTTTGAATAAGCTTTTGAAAGGTTCTGCCTATTTCCAAAGCCTTTCTATGGACTGTTGCCCAGATGTTGATCTGGTGTGTCAGGTTAATAATCCAGTTTCTCAAGGCTTTATTCACATGGAAAATGTAACAGCCCAAAACTGTAACCTTTAATTGAACAGCGTTTTGGGTGCTTGAAAATTCAGCAATATTAAACAAGCTGCAGGCTGGAATATTTGAAAATGGCCCCATCTCCATTAACATGTAAACTGTTAATATGCAGTTCCTCTAAAAAAGAAAACTAATCATTTTGCACAAGCACACTATGGTTCCCATCACTGGTGGACCACAACAACAATGGCAGACTTCTGAGTTATGTTAGTGCTGCTCAGTCTGTTGAATTTAACAACATTCTTCAGCAAAGTCACACCACCAACTGGTATAGCACATATGGCATTTGTTGTTATTTTGCCAATACATATGCATGGCTGTTGTTAATAATACTTTTAAAGACACAAGCAGGAAAAATGTCCAGTCATCTTTATGTTAATGTGACAAAAAGTTGGAAGATTTTTTTTTCACACACTGGCCCCCTGTGAATTATAATACTAATAATTATTTATATAGCATCTTTAAAAACAGATGTTTACAAAGTGCTTTAACAGATACAACAAATACAGAAAAAAGCAGAACTCTGGGTACAATAAAACCCACAATCAGGTCAAGAAAGACCAAAAGAGTCAAAGGAAAAAGCTCAAAGGGTCATGTTAATTAAAGCAACAAAAGGAAAGAAATGGTGAACTGGTGAGCTGGAAACAGCTGAAGTAATTTGTAAATATACTGAAGTAGTACAGCTTATTGTGTCAATGCATGCAAATGTAGAACATTAGTAAAGAAAGTATTTTGTTTTATATATAATGATAAGGAGATGATAAGACAATAAATAGATAATAGATTAATATATACATAGATAACTTGATGACCGTTGATAGTTTCATTGGGAAACCAATGAAGAGATTAAGAACAGCAGAGTTTAAAAATAGTTTATTAAGTAATTGTAAAATAAGTATGTAGATAAAATAAAGTAAAATAAATAACAACTTTAATAAACAAGTATGTACGCAATAAAAAAGCATCATGTAAAAACAAGATTAAAAAAGTGAGCTTTAAGATATGATTTAAAAGATGTCACTAGCTCAGCACGCCTTTTCTCCTCTGGCAGGGCGTTCCAAAGTCGAGGAGCTCTGCAGAAAAGGCTCGATCACCTTTACTTTTAAGCTTCGGCTTTAGAACAGCCAGGAGGCCCCTGCCCGAGGATCTGAGGCTGCGGGCTGGCTCATGAGGAGTCAGTATTTCAGATATGTAGGTTGGGGCCAGACCTGTGAGTGCTTCAAAAGAGATCGGTAAAATCTTAAAATCAATTTGAAAATGGACAGGAAGGCAGTGGAGAGAAGCGAGGACAGCGCTGATGTGGTGCTGTCTGTTAAAACCAGTTAAAAGTCTGGCTGCTGTGTTCTGGACCAGTTGGAGGCAGGAGGATGATTTATGGGAGATACACGAGAGGAGGGAGTTACAGTAATCTAACCTTGGGAAGATGAATACATGAATGACCTTTTCTAAATCAGTAGGGGCAAGAGGGGATTTGATTTTAGAGATAGACCTGATGTGAATGAAACATGACTGGACTGTTTTCTTGATATGCTGTTCAAAGGTGAGGTTGGAGTCAGAAATTACACCTACATTAATAGCAGATGGTGTGATATTGTGAGAGTGTGCACTGAGGGTGCTGGTATTCTGGGTGATATTTGGGTTTGGGTAATTGAAGAGTATAATTTCTGACTTTTATTTGTTTAATGGCAGGAAACTTTTAGCCTTGCAGAGCAGACGGACCTGCCTGATTCATTGTCTGAAATCTTGCATATCCATCTTGCCAACATCCAGTGTCCAACGACTTCAATCGGCTAAATGCTTAAAGGTGCAGTGTGTAGAATTTGGCATTTGAGCGACATCTATCGTTCAGATTCTAGAATGAGCCCAACCGTAACCAAAACGTCACATCGCTGAGCAACGGAAGCCTGTGAAGACCAAAAGGGATCGTGAACACGGCATCATTTACTAAAGTGACAAGGTTTGTAACCACTACTTTTATTGATTATAGGTCAGTTGTTAGCTGCCGTCCTCTCTCCTCTTCTTAGCCTGCATTCCAGGTAGATTTCAGAACCGGCAGACAAATTCGCGTTTCGTTCTTTTTGTCCCTAAAATCCACCCGTAGACAACATGGCGGATCGTTATGTCAGCCTACATGAACGCGGCCCGCGGTAATGTAAATTTTTTTAAGCTTTTTCTAACTAAATAAAAATAAAACAGACATTTTATAGGGATGATTGTACTCCTATTTTGATGGACTTTACATACAAATAGAAACATTATATCCTATATTCACAGTTTCTGTTCGGCAAATGCTGGCGAAATGCTGCCAAATTCTACACACTGCACCTTTAACAGCCCTATCAGGGAAGAGAGGCGGGAGCTGTAGACATGAGGACAACAGGAAGTTACTGCATGTTTGAAAACAATGGCAGCTTCTGAGGTGATCTCAATATCTGCATTTTTTTTTTTTTTTACAGAAATGGACTCAATTTATTCTTTGAAAGAGGAGCTTTTGCTCTTCTCCCTACCAGGGATCACTGCTGGGAAACTGGGAGAGAACACAGAAATCCTCCACGGACATGCCAGTTAGTCTAGGACGTCATTGTTACTCAGTGATACTTGGCGAAATATGCTTTCCTCAGAGGTTTACTGGGAAAACTTGCTAGGGATTGTCTTTGACAAATAGTCCCATATGGACTAATGAAATATTTCCGTGGTGGATATATGGAACTGTTCGTCTGGCGTGTAAGGTTGGGAAACTTTGGGCCATCCAACTTTTGATATCCTTGAGACAGTTAAAAACAGCAGCTAGGCATTTGGGGTCACCAGGTCTCAGCTGTAGGTATATCTGTGTGTCATCCGCATAGCAGTGAAAAGACAGATTATGGCTCTGAATGACTTCACCAAGTGGAAGCACATAAAAAGAGAATAAAAGCAGACCTAAAACAGAACCTGCGGTACACCACTGGCAATACAACAGGTGGAGGAGGAGTGGTTGCATTAGGTGACCGCGAAGGTTCTGTCTAAAAGATAAGAATAAAACCAACTAACTGCAGTACCCTTGACACCAACCCAGGTCTTGAGGCGTTGTATTAAAATGGCATGATCTACGGTGTCAAATGCCACACTTAAATCTAAAAGGATTAAAATTGCGCTCCCTCCTCTGTCAGCAGCTAAAAGAAGGTAATTTGTTACCTTGAGGAGGGCCGTTTCTGTGCTGTGCAAAGCTCTAAAACCTGCCTGAAATTTCTGAAAGGTGTCATTTTGATTCATAAAATCCAAAATCTGTGTTTAAACTTCTTTCTCTAAAACTTTGGATAAAGGTGGTAGTTTAGAAATTGGCTAAAATTACTAAGAACAGAGGGGTTAAGGTTAAGTTTCTTTAAAAGAGGTTGGACCACAGCAGGAAGTAGAGGCGGCTCAGGCCCTTCTTTTAGACAGCCTTGGTGTTCCTGGTCCAGACCAGTTTGTGGTCCAAATACTCTCCAAGTATTTGTATTCCTCCACAATGTCCACCTGGACCCTCTGGGTGGAAACAAGGGCCACTGGAGCCTTTGCCCTCCTCAGACACACGATCAGCTCCTTGGTCTTTGTCACATTGAGCTGCAGGTGGTTCTGCTCACACCATGGGACGAAGTCATCCACCACAGCCCAGTACTCTTCCTCATCACCCTTGCTGATACATCCCATCACAGCCGAGTAATTAGAGAACTTCTGAAGATGGCAGGACTCGGTGTTGTGGCTGAAATCCGTGATGTAGAGGGTGAAAAGAAAAGGAGACAGGACGGTCCCATGGGGGGCCCCGGTGTTGCTGACCATCCTGTCTGACACACAGTGCTGCAGGCAAACATACTGTGGTCTGCCAGTCAGATAGTCAACTATCCAGGGCACCAGTGGATACTCCATCCTC
Organism: Cetoscarus ocellatus; assembly: GCA_037902135.1. NCBI lineage: Eukaryota > Metazoa > Chordata > Actinopteri > Labriformes > Labridae > Cetoscarus > Cetoscarus ocellatus. The sequence goes on along the minus strand of JBAMNC010000318.1, from coordinate 1,849,817 downwards.
ATCGCTGTCAGCTTCTCCCCCAGTAAGGATGGCCTGATGGTGTCAAAAGCACTGGAGAAATCAAAAAACATGACTCTCACAGTGCTGTCCAGCCTGTCCAGATGGGCATAGACTCTGTTCAGCATGAAGTCGGAGCTGGTAGGCAAACTGTAGGGGATCCAAGTGGGGCCTGATCTTTGGCTGGAGCTGCTCCAGAATGAATTTCTCCAGGGTCTTCATGATGTGGGACATCAGTGCCACCGGTCTGTAGCTCTTGACATCATTTGAGCACAGCGTCTTCAGTACGGGAACAATGCAGGATGTCTTCCACAGCATGGGGACCCTCTGGAGGCTCAGGCTCATGCTGAAAACGTGGTGAAATGCTCCACAGAGCTGGAGCGCACAGGCTTTCAGGACCTTTGGGCCCAAACCATCAGGGCCTGCAGCCTTGCCTGTGTGAAGCTTCGTCAGCTGTCTTATAACATGGTTAGCAGTGAAGGACATCGTGGAGGTGAGTGTAGATGGAGATGTAAAGCTGTCTGCTGGAAGAGGGCTGTCCGTCTGGGGATCAGAGGAGGAGGAGGGGGAGGTAAGGTTCCCTCATCTGAAGGTGGGGGCTGCGAGGAGGTGGAGGTGTCCATGGAGTGGCAGCTTGCTGCTGGCAGGCAGCAGGGTGGGGGGAGGGAGGACAGGGGATGAGTCAAATCTATTAAAAAAAGCAGGTTCAGTTTGTTTGCCGTGTCCACACTGCAGTCCACTCCCCTGCTCCGGCTCCTCTTGTATCCAGTGATGGTTTTCATGCCCCTCCGGACCTCTCTGATGTTGTTTTGCTGAAGTTTTCGCTCCAGCTTCCTCCTGTAGCTGTCCTTTGCCTCCTTAATCTTCACTTTTAGGACCCTCTGTATTTCCGCCATCTCCTCAAGATGTCCATCTCTGTAGACCCTCTTCTTTTCATTCAGACAGTCCTTAATGTCCTCTGTAATACATGATTTGTTATTGGCATAACAAAGAACAGTCCTTGTTGGGACGATGCTGTCCACACAGAAGTTGATGTAGTCGGTGATGCACTCTGTGAGCTCATTGATGTCCTCTCAATGCGGCTCACAGAGTGCCAGCCAGTCCGTCACCTCAAAGCACCCAAGCAGTGTGTCCATGGCCTCGTCCAACCAGTTCCTCACAGTCTTACTGGTGGCAGGCAGTCTTTTCACCAGAGGCACATAGCAGGGGGTGAGGTGGATCAGGTTGTAATCTGACTGTCCCAGAGGACCTCACATTTCCCATGATGCGAGAACTCTTCTTCATAAGCCTTCCTCATCTCGGTCCAACTCCTATCCCTCGCAGCTTTTTTCCTCCTCTGCACACCCTGTGACTTTTTTTCTCTATGTTTGCGAGAATTCTGTTTGAATGTCTAGTTTTGAGAGCATTGAGCCAGCCGGCTTCAGTTCAGCTGTTCACTGGTGTTAACAAAGCAGGCTGCTGCAATACGGTGGTCAGAGTGTGTAAAAGTGGTCCCATGATGAAAAGTTTGGAAAAAAATGAAAAATTACGCTCTTCCAAAGCACAAAGTGAAAGAGCACCACTTCACAAATCAATCAAGGAAAAATCAAGTAGAGAAAGTAAAAAGTAGTTTTAATCAAAAAAGTAGGAAAAACGAGCAGGAGCAACATCAACAGGCTACTTGCGCTGCGACCAAAACCAAGGCTTTCAAAAGAGGTGAAGGGATTTGGTGGGGTGGGTGTGCGTCTAAAAACTTTTTTTATACATAACTACAAACCCCCTTCCCCTGCCTGACAATCTGGGTTGATGTAAATGAGTGAAGTCTGGGAAGTCAAGTCCACAAGTGGACAAAGATCTCCCTGAGTAAGCCATGTTTTAGTTAAAATAAGAAAGTCTAGATTATTAAAAGCAATGAAATCGTGACATAAAAATGATTTGCTGTTTAAAGACCTAATGTTTTAAAGACCAAAATGGACTGGGGTGCACTTAGGAGCAGAGGGGGATGGTGGTTGTAGAGGGATGTGACTTAAGTAGTCATGATTTGCAGCAGAGGGATGGAAGTATGGGCGAGTGGTGTGTCAATGGGAGGAGATGATTGTTGTGACTGAGGAGTGCATGAGGTGAGTAGAAGCTTGTTTAGAGGGAAAACCTGAAGGTGACCAACAGGGGGGTGGAGGTAGGGGGTAGTTTCATCCTTTGAGTGGGTAAATGGGTAGAAAAGGTGTCCTGGCTCCACACAAACACTTAGCAGTGGGGAACCATTGCGACTGACGCTAGGACCCTGGGGGCATCAGTCGCAGTGGGACTGATCTGAGGGGCTTGACGTGATTGTAGAGGGTTGATTGTCTGGGAACGTGACACATGGGTGGGAAACACTGTAAAATATGTTTCCAGACAGCAGTTTTGCTCCTAACCAGCTCGGGTGGACACCATCTTGCAACTGCAGAACGGCATCTGATGTCATCAATGTGCCGCTTCAAACAGTACAAAGAACACTCTAAAACATTATGGGGACAACTCATTTACAACAACCCTGACAGAGGAATTTGTGGACAAGAATCAGTCCATGAGGGCTTATACAGAGCACAGTACTGTTACCTTTCACTTGTACTGTTTTGCCCCAACGAGTTAAATGACAATGAATTTAGTTAAGTGTAAGTCTTTTATAATAAATCTAATATCTCTAAATCACAACATAGACATTTATTTCACTCAACTAAGTGGATGGTCTGTGGTAACCATGGACAGTATTGGTAAGGGTCAAGTCTGGGATATAGGATATTGTATGCAAAATATCATAAATGCAAGGAATTACCAAAAAAGTTGATTATCAATGGATAATGCTACAGATAATAATAAACTGAATCCAATTGGATCCCCAAACCACTTTAAGGCTAACTGGTAAGAGCACTCTGTAAAGAAGAGAAAAATACAGCTATAAAAATGTATATTTATATTACAATCAACCAGAGAAAAATAAATTAACTTAACCTGTTCCAGTCTCCTCAAGAGTGAAATCTTTCTGATTTTTTTATTAATTGTATAAGGAACTAAATATACTTGTGGTCTCAAATGTTGGTTTTCAAAAATGTGTTAACTTTTTTTACTTTTTTAAAGTGTTCATCTTTTTCCCATCTTTTATAGATGGCCCAGAAATAAAACCAATAACATAACCCTTCAAAGATTTTGAGAATCAACATTTAGAAAAATAAGTATGGTAAAAAAAAAACCTCAAAAGTCATAATTATGTGTTTGTTGTGGGATTATTGTGATAAAAGAAAGGGTCAGGCAACAAAAGCAGCAAGTAAGTTCTCGTGAAGATAAAGCAGAGTAATTTTGTATGACTTTAAAAATAAAAAACAAACTTACTTATTTATCAGAAGAACAAAAAAAACTCAAAGGTCACTGCAGCAACTGTTTGAAAGAGTCATCTAAAGATGTACCTGTGATTTTCACAGATGGTTGTTGTGTGTTTTTCTGTCTTCAGGGCCCAGTGAGCTTGACCTCAGTCTGCTGGGAGAGAGCAGCAGCAGTCTGCCTGATGTTGCAGGCAAAAGTGATGAGGTAAGATTTAAACTCATCTCTGCCTTCTGACAGTGGAAGTGGTTTGAAGTGAATTGATTTCTGTCGAGTGCAGTTTACTGAATCAGCAAGAACTATAAATTGTTCTTGATGTTGATGCAGCACAATTAGACATTTTTCCCCTTTAAATATAAAAGGCATCACGAATTTTGCTCAATTTATTGCCACAGTCTTTTTTTGCAACCACTATACATGCGTCACTGCAGTGATATAATTGTGATGTCTACTCAAAATGTATCTTTTGAAGAACTGATCTGATAAAAGAATACAGCAATAAGTTATATAAAAAGTTCTAGTTATGATTATGTTAGGTTTTTTACCATTTCCTGAAAGGTCAGAGTCAGACAAGATCAGGAAGTAGCCATATAAAGTTGTTTTTTTTCTATATAATGTAATAATAAAATCCATAAGCAGGCAATGGATCATTTCCATATTACACTGCACAATTGTATATAGAAAAAATCAATGATATGACCTTTAACAAAGACATTAAAGACCAGGTAATTGCATTACTCCATGGTCACACACATGTCCAGTCAAAAATAAAGAGGAGGAATAAACTGTCACTTTTAAATGTTACTGTCATTGTATCAAGAGAAAAAAAAACAGTGAAGATTTCAATCATCAATCAGTTCCAAGTGCAGGCCTGCCTACAGAAATGGCTGGAGCCATAGAGGACCTCGCAGAGACCCTTCACATATGGGATTTCATTAGATTAACCTGTGTGTGCTGGATCCAGATCAATGCCTCTTGCAAACATTCTTGAGTCAGTACACAGGGTTGAGCAAACAACTGCCATGAGTGGCAATGTGTTAAAGTTGGGCCAAGATTCCAGACTTTTCTTTGAGAGAGGAGGCTGCAGTGTGCATTTATCAAACCAGAAGTAAATCATGTTTGAGCTCAGCAATACAACTACCCAGTCTTGTTGGTCCTGTGATGAAGCAGGATTATGTCAAACCACTGGTGCACAAACATTTATCAGGTCTTACACGAGGGGAACTTTAACTCCAAGCACAAAAGTCAAAATGAAGCCTACCTTTTCACCATAGACTTGGATGAGTCTGTTGTAGCCTCCACGACACTTAACATACTAGCTTCTTTTGTTTTGTTAAAACAATGATAAAATAGTTTTGAAATAAAATTAGACAACTTTTTCTCCTAGTAATGTCTGTTCCTGTAAAATTAACATTAAATGAATGAAATGAAACTCAAAAATTCCACAAAAATACAGTCAAATATTCAAAGCATTAAGGTTCAGTCCAACAGATCTCTATGCAACAGAAATGATATTTAAAAAAGATGCCACTAGTATTCTGTACTTAAGCAAGTAATACCAGGCATCAAGGACAGAACTGAAACCATTTATGAATTATTTTGGATCCTCCACTGGTCCCCCTCATGATGCTGGACCCTGAAAGAGTTCCCCTCTCAATCGTCTTACAAGCTGTTTTGTTTAAGGGAGACATGAAAAGTAATTAACTCTAATTAATTCATCAAAATGAGATAAATGCCAAATACCCACTCAATCATCATTGTACCAAATTTGTTCCAGTATTGGTATCTATGGTAATTGACTACTGTCATGTCCTTTAACAAAGATGTTTCTATCCCATAATGCAATCAAATCAGTGACATGCAGTGAACATCCTCTCCCTCTCTCCATGTCTCTGCTCTGACTTTCCTCTGCCTCAATGACAATCTGCAGATTACCTTTTTCAAAAATGGCAAATGGTGAACTTATGTAAAAAGGCCAGATGATTCAGCACAGCACATGTACAGAGACAGAGACTGTTGCTGTTGGTGTTGTGTAATGATGGCAAGGGAGCAGACAAGCATTGCTCCTCCACACAAACCTGCTGCTGAAGTGAAGAATAACCCTGACCCTCTGTCTCGTTCCCATCCTGAGAGCGTCTGTGAAAATATTACTCAGCTTTCTCTGCCACTCTAACTTCTAGCTTGCTGTTTCTCCTGAGCTTTATTTTTTAAACCCTGTGATTTGTGTTCTGGTTTTATACAGCGTTACTCTCTTGATTGTGTGTGGGGGTTTTTTTCGTTTTTTTTCCAGGTATGTTTTTAATGCCTCTACTTTTTTATGCCATACACCAAATTTAAGGTTGGACTCAAGTTGAAGCTGCCTCAAACTCTTTTCAGGATATTTCTTCCACTCACTCACTGACACTGAATATGTCCAATGTAATTTATCATCAATAGAACAGCTAAAATCTGTTACCATGCTGTATATGTAGCTTCACATGCAGCCTTAGGTCTCCTTCACATGAAATGTTTGGTAGACCCATTTATGTTCCCATTACATTTCATTTGCTAATTAGACCAAAGACAGTCAGATGATGTGTAGCCACATGCCACTGGTTGGGATTGTAACTGCAGTCGTTTCCTATTGTTGCTCAATGACCTGTAAATACCCAGTGATGAATAGCATAGAAAGGCTTGAAGCAGGCTGGTAGAATTTTGATCCATTAAGTAAAAATATAGTTGTATTTAGGCTGTGCCAGATGACTGGTATATTGACTGAAGCCATTTTTAGGTAAAAACTACTCAAAAAACTATCTTGGTTCAAAAAGTGTGCAGGGATGCACTAGATGGGCTATTTTACATAGCCATGGGATACATTTCAGTGGACCATCTGGGCAATAACCCATAGAAAGCGTTCGGGAAGGGTAGAACCATTCAAATTAACACTCAGAAGGTGATTGGGTGATCATTCTGTCAATAACAATTATTAAGAGCCGATCAGATGATGAAGTTGTTGCTGCCAGTAAGTAAAGTCCATAATGCAAGTTTGTTAAATCAAATTCTTGCTGAAACATGTCCGGAAAGGGCAAGAAAATATATATATTTCATCAAAAAAAAGCTCTCATTTTTCTTTACTCTTCTTTTTATGAAGAAATGTCAGGTTCATAAAACTGCTGCTACCTGTACATCAGCATCCATGCTCATATCTTTACAGGCTGCCATTTTTATAAGCTCGCAAATGCCTCTTCATCACGCCAGCAGCTTCCCCCTCTTTTTCCTAGAATGACACTGACTGATCAGTGCATATTTATACCATACCTACATGTTCTAGTTTGAAGCTTTGTAAGATGCCTGATAAGAAACATGGAATCTGGTGGATTCAGCTGCTCTGCAATGTTTTGTAAGTAATACTTGATAAAGAATATGGAGGTAAATACCTGAAATCTAGACATGTACAGGTTTTGGTGAGCCCAAGAAGAATTTCAGGTTTTACATTTGGACTGGCATACACACATTTGGAAGAGACTAGATCAAACCATTAACATGCTTAAAGCTGCAGTATGAAATTTGTTTTTTGTGTCACTGACCCCAAACATACGAATACCTGCCAAGATCTTATAACTGATGCCACATGAAAGATCAAGAGACCAGTGCGCCTTCTCCTTGCTCTGCATGAAGCCTTTAGAAAATTTGGCAAGGGACATCCACCTTTTGGCCAATAGGGACTTAGTTCAGGGATGGCTCTTATTGGATCCTCCACTAAGGTAAATGTGCTTGTTGTATCTAAATAAGCTTTAGCTGTTGTTTCAATTACACGGGTAATGTTAATTTTATGAAGGGATGTGTGGTTTGTGGTTCTTTTGTGGCTGCAAATACATCACACTGGCATAATACTAATGGCAGCTTATGGCGCTAAAAAACACAGTGGCTTGGTTGGCATAAAGGAAGAGGCGTGGCTAGGAGCACAACCATGGAAGGGGGGAGTTAAGTTGCTTCCACTGCAGTCTCATCCAAGTTACATACCCCAGCTTTAACCTCAACAGCACCAGATTGCCAGCTGCTTAGATTTACTGGTATCTTTACTGAACAGGGCTGGCACAGCACCAGTTCAAAGTTGTTTAAAAGCCTTAATACAGCCTCCTACCAATAGCTGGCGCTGTAACTCCAGTCAATGGGCTTGCTCACTTGACTCTATTACCCAGATGTAAACAAAAAATATTTAGCTTTTCATGCCCCATTCACTCTTAAGTTTCAAACAATGATTTCTACAATGGTGTGGCATTTTACCTCCACTGTGAATGCTGCAGAGCTAGAATGGGTGGGATGAGCTGATCCCTCATTTCTTGTCTAAAGAGGCTGTATCAGATGCGTGTCACCCTTTCACATTCTCCTAAAGATGTATCATGCTGTGAGTTCATTTTATGCTCTCATGGAATTCATGTGAATGTCTTGAAGATGTAATGAAGGTGGGGCTTTCTGTCAGTGCTTTCACATAATGCTGAGGATCATGCTTTAGTCCAATTTCTGAAGTGTTAGCCACTTACTTTTTGATTCAATGATGAGAGCATCATCTTGTAAAACTGATCTTATATGTGGCCATGGTTTTTTGACCCCCACTGCGTATTCAATGAAACGCATTGTTTACTTTCCAAGAGGCTGGTCACAGTGTGTCATCATCAGCTGTGTTCGTAAACAGAATTACTCTCACAGTCGGGAGCTTTTTACCAGACAGAAAACGTCCTGCTGAGCTTCATGTTCAGGCTCAGATTATTCTCATAAAGCTCTCTTTTTCATGCCTGATGGGGTGAACTTTATGCCAGGCTGATCGATACTCTACCTGTTCCCCATTACTCAGAACCAGGACACAGGCTGATCTATCCGTGCGATACTGTGTAAATCCTTGGAGAGGAAACAGCGACTGAAGGACGATGTCAGCTCAAAGAGCGGGCTGGTGGAGACGAAAGCAGTCCATGTTTGGTGCTTCCTGTGGCGAGCTGTGACACTATATTCTATGAAGTGGAACAAGGACGCCGTGTGGCCTTGTCATACCACATTTGTGACCTCGAATGTGACATGAAGATGAAATCTGTGAGCATGGTGATGCACTGAAGGCAAAGAAGGAGGCACACCATCTATTTTTAAGTGTAGGGTTTTAAAACTCAGACATGTTCTTACAGTTCTGTTTAGATTTTTACCTCTGTGTTTAATTTTCAGAAGAAAAGGAAGAAAGGGATGCTACATTTTTGTGTCAGTTTTATGGTTCAGTTCCTTATTTCCAATACAAAAACAATCTGCCTGATTAAGAAAAAGAACCATTTTTAGTCAAAGGATGACAAAGATCATTTGTATGAATCTTTAAAACAGCCAAATTAAAAATTCAAGAGCTACCCTTTTGTCTAGAAAGCGCTTTCATCAGGGAAACAAAAAAGAAACCAATCAGAGAGGAGACAAAGAGACATTACAAACTGATTATCCTGAGATTTTCTAAATTATTGAAATGTGGCTGTGGAGACAAATATCTTTAAAAGCTATTCAATTTAATACTGCTGCAAAAGCCTGAGATTTAATGTAGATTTAGTTTAGTTTCCATGTTTTTGATACCTTTCTCTTTATGATAGATAGATAGATAGATAGATAGATAGATAGATAGATAGATAGATAGATAGATAGATAGATAGATAGATAGATAGATAGATAGATAGATAGATAGATAGATAGATAGATAAGCAAGAAGTCAGTGACAAGCACAGTCAGGAGTTATTGCACAAGAAGATTTAAGTGTAGTGTTTGTCACAATAAGCTGAAAATAAGTAGGAACAGGATAAAATGGTTGAATAATGATAAGAATAATAAAACAATAGAAAAAGCAGGATAACAATAACAGGTAAGAGACTGGTGGCAGTCAAATACTGTTTGTTGAGAAGAACTCTCAAAGATGCTGTTCCCATCTTTGAGAGTGAGAGGATAAGTCTTTGAGGAAAAACCCAAAATTTCCTTTATTATCAGCCCCCTCAGCCCAACCATGTATGCAAAAGGCAGCAAAAATCTGCATTTTGCCAGATTTGTTCAGTGGGAGCCCCCCTCCTTGAAGTGCTTCAGCCAGTTAGCCACACAACACCTCAAGAAGGCTGGATTTTGAGCCCTAGCATCCCATACTCACCTCATTCCCACTGCTCAACATATCAGAAGTGATTTTTCATTCACATTCCATCACAATCCCGCAAAAATAATTACACCCATTCCAATCCCTCTATGAAGAATGACTCCTGCTCCAATTTTCTTATTTTTACCACTTTGCATCCCCACTTTGCTGGTGCATTGGCAGAATTAATAACAGCTTTTCTGAACATGCACATCTAAAATCAGTGCATGACAAAATGTCACTTTAACTGTAAAAGTACGAACAAAAGTATATCAAGTGTTGTAAATTCAATCAGAGATGGATTAATATGAAACATAAATAAAAATTCAAAATACCTCTGTGTCTTTCCATTTTCTATACCAAGGGCAACTTAAGAGTCACTAATTACCCTAACTAGCATGGTTTTGTCCCTGTAAAAAAAACCCAACCATGCACTGGAAGAACAGGCAAACTTTGCAAAGACAGTCTGACCAGGGAGTCATTTCAGCAACCTCCTCGCTCTAAAGCAGCAGTACAATCTGCTGCACCACCATGCAGCCCCCTCTAGGTGACTGACAAAATAAAGTGACTTGAAATACACAAACTAATCAAAAATATGGCTTAAGACAATCATTATCAGTGATTGAGGTTTATTACTTGTTGCTGCAGCAGTGTTGCAAATTGAACCAATTTCTTGAGAAAAATAATGTTTTACATCATCAGAAACCGACATATTTTTTCCTCAGCACTTTTTGTTGGTCTCACTTTGGCCCTCAAAGCATCAGTGGCATCACTACAAATAGCTTTATTACATTTTCCAGGAGCTTTGCAGTAGCATTGCTGTTTTCTGAGTCAGTAATTTTCAGTAGCTTAGTTATTTTTATTTCACTTGTGTAGTGTGGTAGCATCGATACAAGTAACGTTATCCCACAGCAAGAAAGGAGAGCGACAAGCAGAGTATAGAGAGCGCCGTCACAGTCCTTAAACAGACTAGACAGACTCTAAGGACGAGTAAAAGGCATGAGTTGACACAAGGACATGTAATCGCAGTGGACAGTGCATTTCACTTGATGGTATCACACAGTCTAATCCTGATACCTTCGTGTCCGTGCTGCAGCTGAACATGGGTAGAGGTGAGCGGGACATGTATGCAGATGATTCATGACAGAAATATCAAAAACAAAAATGTATTAAAATTTCCGCTGCCAGAGCAGTCTGTAAACATCAGCTAGCATTCTCTCAATCATTACCTACTGAGCATAAAGGAGAGAAGAGGAGCACAATTCATAAGGAAATAGTGGAGAAGCTGATTTCAGATCAGGGGAGACAGGAACAAGGTAAACCAATGAGGTAAGATGAGTAATCTCATACTATCAACGGGCAACTTTACTTGTTCATTTTGTGTTTTTTTTAAATAGTACTGGTTATTAGACTATCTACAAAACATAATTTTGGCTACTAAAAAATATCATTTCATGGACCTATTTCAAATGACAAAGTCAGACATGATTAGGACAGTTAAAACATTGTTTACAGTTTTCTCAAAATGTATTTAAGTAATTAGATAAGTAGGTTAAGCTTATTAATACAGAACCATTAAGGCAAACCGTACAAGTGCTGCACAATAATAAGATGATTAAAAAAGGGAAATCTTGGTAATATCTGAAAAGAATGTATGGAAAGTACCAGTTATCACTTGGTATAATGTATAATATACACTGCCTGGCCAAAAAAAGTTGCCTCCTGGATTAAACTAAGCAAATAGGTACAAGCCTCCTATTGGATAATTACTGCATGGGCGATTATCTTTCAGCTGGCAACAAGTTATTTAACCCCAAGGTATCAAGCAGAGAAAAAATCTAAGGAGACTGCAGAAACTACAAAAATTGGGTGAAGAACTGTCCAACGCATAATTAAAAACTGGAAGGATAGTGGGCAATCTCGTCTTCGAGGAAGAAATGTGGTCGGAAAAAAATCCTGAATGATTGTGATCAGCGATCACTTAAACGTTTGGCCAAATCAAATCGAAGAAAAACAACAGTAGAACTCAGGAGTATGTTTAATAGTGAAAGTAAGAGCATTTCTACACCCACAATGTGAAGAGACCTCAAGGGATTGGGACTGAACAGCTGTGTAGCCTTAAGAAAACCACTAAACAGTAAGGCTAACCGGAAAAAAAGTCTTCAGTTTGCTTGGGAGCATAAAGATTGGACTCTGGAGGACTGGAAGAAGGTCATGTGGTCTGATGAGTCCATATTTACCCTGTTCCAGAGTGATGGGAGCATCAGGGTAAGAAGAGAGGCAGGTGAAGTGATGCACCCATCATGCCTAGTGCCTACTGTACAAGCCTGTGCGGGCAGTGCTATGATCTGGGGTTGCTGCAGTTGGTCAGGTCTAGGTTCAGCAACATTATGTGCCCAAAGAATGAGGTCAGCTGACTACCTGAATGTACTGAATGACCAGGTTATTCCATCAACGGATTTTTTCTTCCCTATTCCAAGATGACAATGCCAGGATTCATTTGGCTCAAATTGTGAAAGAGTGGTTCAGGGAGACATCATTTTCTCACATGGATTGTCCACCACAGAGTCCAGACCTTAACCCCACTGAGAATCTTTGGGATGTGCTGGAGAAGGCTTTGCGCAGTGGTCAGACTCTCCCATCATCAATACAATATATTGGTGAAAAATTAATGCAACATTGGATGGAAATAAATCTTGTGACATTGCAGAAGCTTATCGAAACAATGCCACAGCGAATGCATGCTGTAATAAAAGCAAAAGGCGGTCCAACGAATTATTAGTGTGTGTGACCTTTATCTTTTGGTGGCAATGCTTTTTTTGGCCAGGCAGTGTATGTTAAATGTTAAAACGTATATAAAGGCTGTAAATGCCTTTGTAGGAACAAAAGAAAGCGTCTTTTTCCATGATGAACCCGACGGTGATGATGAGTGAACTTCAGCTCACCAGAGCATCTCCATTCACAATTTGACAGATATGACAGTGTATTATGTCAGTCTTGAGGATTGAGATTATTAAACAGCGGGTGATGGGTAAAGATTATTTGATCAGCTCACTCACAGGTGACTCACAGGAGAGTATCATATGAAGGAGTTATTAGATTTAATGAAGACTGATAAATGAACCTTGGCGCTGCTGCTATTAACATCTTTCTACTTGTGTAGATGTCAAACAAAAGCTTCAAACCAAATTATATCAATCTATCTGTTCATCAGTTTGTTTAAGTCTAACCTTAATGGGTTCATCATGTGGTCTAGTGAAGACATTGTAGTCATCAGAGGATTCATCAATTAAAACTTGGTTGTCTTACATGTCTGTAGATGACCCTCCAGTGGCTCTGAATGCACTCAGTTACAAGAGTACAATATCAAATACTGGGTGTAAAACTTTAATTCATATACAGTACATATATGCTTTAATGTAGATGCAAAGCTTAATGTTCAGGATAAACTATGTGCAGAAAACTCTGGAATTGGGGGTGATTTGGACATTGGGTTGAATGACACAGTTATGTAGAACAGAATTTATTTCATTACCTGATAGATAAAAAATAAACTCTTTTTTTACTGAGCTCCAGCAATGACTCCACCTAATTAATAAAACTACACACTATCATTGGTGTGACTTTATGTTGATGATGAAGAAAATGGCATAAGCTCAGGCTAGTTTTCATCTTCAGGGCATTAAATTTTCTCAGCTGGAAAAATGCTTTAACTTTTGGGATAAGGTTGTGTTTATGTGATCCCATTCACCCAAACAGGTTGTTGGTGGATATTTACTTTGTCTAAATGCAAGGCCACCCAGAAGGGGGAATAAAGGGTGGAGCTTTCCATGGCTCAGAGTCAAGGAGGGCCAACAAAGAGCAAGTAAAGAAGTATTTCATCCTGATAAGTGTGGTGCAGGGATGATGTATTTCTGTAGGCCAATCTGGAATTTAGTATTGCGCTTTTCCCTCGTCCAAAAGCCAATAGGATTTTTCAATGTGTTCTTGGATCATTGCTGATAATAAGGTCTGTGATAAACAGAAATTCATGAATCTTGCACATTTTGTTCATCATAATAATCTTCATGAATCAACCTGACTTTCACAACATTTTAGACCTTAACATAATAAGCAAGAGTAAAAAGCTTTCATCAAGCTATTATTGAACTACAACGTGGCAGTATGACTAAGAGGCAGTAACGACACATCCATCTTATGACACCTTGTTGTGACCTCTTTGAATGACCCCATCAAGTTGGTGCACATGGCTTTGGCTATGGTGTATGTATTACTGTTTATTAAAAAACAGAAATTATTGCATCAAGGTGCCCAACAATTTTTATTTCTTATTAGCAGTTCCTTCTTAAAAACACTATATCAATTTAACAGCCAAAAGCCAGGCGATGTCAGATGCATTTTATGTTTCGAATGAAACTTACAAATCCTGCAGGTCTATGGTGAAATGCATTTGTTCACCATAGACCTCATTTCAGGTGTTTATCCAAAAAGTTATTCTATAAACCCACAGACGTTGGGACGCGGGAACTGGAAGTCCCAAAATGATCATTCTGGTACAGCCATGCCTACATGTGTTCCTTTTTAATGCTTTACTGTTGTGTTTGCTGGTGTATATGCATTTTTTTGTTTTAGTACACCGATCCAAAATTGTTAATAAAATCCAGTGAAATTTTCTATTTGTGACAAGCAGAGATGAATCAGAGGATGTTGGTCACCATGTGACTCAGCCATTCACAAAACACTCATTTAATTTTCCCTTGCTTTGAATTTTGATCATCTGGTTGTTCCACTGTTGGAAACAATCTCATGCATCCCTCTACACAGAGCAGACTGCTTAAATTAATAAATTAGGGTTTTTCTATAGTAGAAGAACATGATAAATGAAAATTTATAGAAGCACCACAATTAAGAGATCTGTTCATGCCCAAACAAAAAAAATCTACCCTTATGTTTCAAAATTAGTTTACAAAGTTTCTGTATTATAATGCTTTGTTGAGTGACACTACAGCAGCAAAAACCACAACCTAGCTGGGGACCTCCTTTCATAAGTTTTTTTTAACTAAAATAGCCCCACATTACCTCTAAGACGCTGGACAAAGTCATATCCTGGCATCAGCTGTAGACATGGAAGGTGTTCCCTCAAAAAGGCAAGCACTTTTCCTCTCCTAATCTTGTCTTAAAAGCATATACCAGAAGTCTTGCATCTTCTAGACTTGAGTTGGTTAAGGAAGACACACATTGAAGAGTGCATTACTGTTCCAAAAGCTGAACTGTGAGAGTGCTTGAGCTCTGCAATAAAAAAAAAAAAGTTGACTTTGGGGGCATTTTAACATTCAGTACTCTAAATACTGGACTTTACTGTGCTTGTGTAGAAAATGAGTGCTGTCAGTGCAAAACTGATGGCTGCAGCCAAACACCATACAGTGACTGGCATTAATCTCTCCGCAATGTTTGCATGATTAGGGCACAAAGATTTTTTTAAAGCAGCACTGCAGATCTTTTGAGCCTTCAAATATTCTCTCCAAAGTCTGTTCAGTGGAGCTCTGCGCTGTAACAGAGAGAATGACCCCCCACGCACACACACACAGCGCTTCCCTGCTCTGTTTTGCGGCTATGTAACTTTTGCTCCCGTGACGGGGACACATATCGCGAGATGCTGCGAGAAGTGCAAACTGCTTTACGGCACTACGCGAGATTTGGCTTCCAGCTAAAGAAGCCGGTGTTTTGCAAGTAGTAGTAGCAGCCATGGCATCAGCAAAGCGTGTGAGGAGGACTCTTTCTCCAGATTCAAGGGCCAAAAAGAGACTATCGGACAGCGCAAGGAACAAAACTAGAATTAACATTGGAGCCCACTTTGCTCGGTGGCGAGAGCATCAGGAGATGGAAAATTGCAAGACGGACGCTGAGCTTGCAAAGTTACTGCTGTAGAGGTAAGTTATGTTTTCGTCGGGTTTTCCCCCGTTCAACACTTGGTTTCAGTCGGTAGTTGCTCCGTAGCATTGCATGCTTTATGTAACTTGGCGGACGTTGTTTTGTCACCAAATGCTACCAGCGGTTATTTGCGGGCGAGTTTCTCAGATTGCTGGAGATATTCATGGCGCCGTGACGCTCGGTCATTCACTATTTCACTATTTCTTCTATGTCTTTGGACGTCCTGTCGACTCACTTCTCCCGGCTCTGTATGTCAACAAATGCACGTTCCTGTGAGGCGCTGTGTTACGACAGTGCAATTACACCCAACAACCAGAGAGGCCCCTCGAGAGCAGACAAACATGAATCTTACATAGTGGGGCTTTAAAGCAAATATGGGACTTGCAAATTACCTTTGGTTGCCTCCACCAGATACATTGCCATTAGTCTGCAACAAATAAAGCAGCAACCTCAATGTTGAAAAGTAAAGCATATGCAGAGGTGCACAATATCTGCAGTTCATTGAAGGCCCGCTTGAGGGTAGCTCCAAAACCAAAGAATCCCCATAAAACCTGCATTGATATTACAGCTGAACCAAAGATGTCTGCAAGATGGTACATCAATGCTTTTGGTGTCTATGTCCATTCTTAATGAAAACTTTACAAAGAGCAAGATGTTCTACAATCTGTTTGATTATGTGATTGCTAAGAGTTATAAATTATTGTTAATACTATGGGCATGACAGATCTGACTTGCAAAGCCTCTTCAACTAAATCATCTTACTGGCCTCACACTGTTGGCTCTGTTTGTTTTGTTTTTATGGTTCAGAATTAAATAAAGACAAGAGCTGGACAAGCTTGATGGGCATATTTCAGCTGCCTGCTTCAACTCTACCTATTTCCCTGCGTCTTAATTATACGGAAGTTTGTTGCAGTCATTGTATTGGGGATGAGAAATATTGGTTAGAGGGCACTTTAAAGCCCTCCTCTCAACCTTAAGGCCACATTTTTACAACTTGAAGGGTACTTAAAAGGACAAATATTCATAGCTGTCAAGACGAGACGAGACGAGACGATCCTTTATTGATCCCCAGAGGCGAAATTCGGTGTTGCAGCAGTACAGGGGCAAATACAAGGGTAAAGTAGCATGCATTAAAGGTCAGTAAAATAATATAAAATATAAAAGATATAGATCAATAAACTGTACAAACAGAAAACAAACAAAATAGAATAAAACATAGAAGAGGTATTTACAATTATTAAAAATGTAAAGTTAAAAATTAAAAATTACAGCAGTAACAGCAGTTATGTTGACAGTACATTGTAACAGTGCAATTTTTTTTTAACTTGAAGTATTGTGCAGTAGTAGACCAGGAGAAATATGTTGAATAAGTTGCAATTTATTTAAATAACATACCTGTGAGACTAGTAAAAGACAGCTTACATAGAGTGGCTATGTTGAATGTTCATGTTTTTATTGTAAACAATTTGTCTACACTATCTGTATTAAATTAATAACTGTGGACTATGACTGTGTCTGCATGCAGAAAAAACTGCATTACAAGTGTTTGAAAGTAAATTGTTTTGCACATATGCTCACTTTTATTGTACTTCAAGTTATTCTTGTTTTGTCTTGACTTATATGCCTCAACAGTTATTGGACAAAAAAGAAAAAACTGTTATACCCATTCAGTGGTTTTTGGCATGCGGCAGTCACACAGACACAGACTCTTGTTGCCGTTTCTGGAGTCTTGCGTAGGATTGTGATAATGACTTCACATGTGCATCTCATACAATGTGAAATCTTCATGAATAGCATGAACTTTCTGTGTGTTTATCTACATTTCATGCATGCATCACATGGGCAAGTGTGTGTTGCGAGTGTGTTTCTCTCAGTGAATCATCAGACCAGTTGGTGTGCCCACATGCCAGGCTGGCTCGTCTTTGGCACCCAGCACTCCCCCACACTGGTGGAATTATTCAACACTGACAGGGCTTATCTTCATTTTATTCTGAGTCTCTGCTGCTCTCCTCCTGTCTGTTACTGCAGCTCCACTTCACCCTGACCCCTCTGCACACTGCTTCATGTCTAAATCTTGACTAGTACAAGTCCGTCTCAGAGTAAAGAGAGGTCAGGATGGCCGGCTATGGATGGAGACGTCATAGGGGATGGTTTCTTTCCTTCAGTCATCTATCTGCAGATGAAGCCAAAGTGTTTACCGACAGTCATCTCTCTTGACTTATAACTTTCTCATGAAATTCAAAGACGAGTCAGCTATGTTGCTAAGGCACAGTATAAAAATGGATTGACAGATGTTTCACACAGTATCAATTCAGCAACACACACTGGTGCTTAGTCTGCATGGGGTTGGCAATCAAGGACTCAAGGCTGACCTTTTCTACCCATAGCTATTATAAAGGTCCATCTGCTAACTTGAGAAGTGGGATTAGTGTGGGAGTTGAAATACAACCCAAGAAAGGATTTTTAGCCAGAATCATACACAGGTATGTGATCTACAACAATCCTGCGCGGCCCAAAGAGTGATGGCCCAGTCAGAGTCCTATTAAGTAGAAGGAAGTAATGGCAGTTTTATCAGAACTGGACGGCATGTCTTTATTAAATGAAAAACAAATGACAACACTACAAAGTTCTTTATATAAAGGATATTTTTGCTCCACTTTTGACATGTTTTGCAGAGAATTTGTTTTATGTAGTGGCTCACGTTAGGTGCAGTAGTGCCTGCCTATTACATTGTCTGATAAGCCCATAATGAATGTGACTGATGGAATGATCGTCCAATCCCCTGCCAGATATGCTTCTGGAAGGTTCTGCCCCCCCCCCAAACACTTTTAATTGACTAGTGAAACATATTTAACTTTCCATCTGGTGTGTCAGGTTGAGCACCTACTTCACAGCTTAAAACATGCTGGGATACAAAGGCACAGGCAAAACTGTCAGTGTTGACGCAACTATATAACAGCTTGATTTCCTAATAAGTGCAAAGTCCTGGATTTTTACAAGACAGTGATATACTGTTGGGCTAAATGCAGCCCCCCTTATCGCTTGATGCAGCCTGGGAATCAATTCATATATCAAAAAATATATGCATAATAAAAAGGGGGGAAAATCCCTCTTAAATTAAAAGTAGCAACATATCACAGAAAAATAGCTATAACCAGCTGTAACTATTTCTGTTAAACCCCTTTTATGCATTATTTAAGGCATTTGTAAAAAATAAGAATATATTTTTAGTAAAAAAATGTCATAACTAGGAAATGTTGTTTAACTTACATTGAAAAAGGTTGCGGTGGTTGCTGGTTTGGCAGAGTGGTAAGCAACCAAGCACGACTGTACATACACTATATTGCCAAAAGTATTTGCTCACCCATCCAAATAATCAGAATCAGGTGGTCCAATCACTTCCATGGCCACAGGTGTATCAAATCAAGCACCTAGGCATGCAGACTGTTTCATACAACCAATTAGTGAAAGAATGGGTCAGCATCTCAGGAAGCTCAGAGAATTCCAGCGTGGAACTGACAAGGATGCCACCTGTGCAACAAATCCAGTAGTGAAACTGTCCTCGCTCCTAAACTATTCCACAGTCAACTGTCAGCTGTATTATAAGAACGTGGAAGTGTTTGAGAACGACAGCTACTCAGCCACAAAGTGGTAGACCACGTAAACTGACAGAGCGGGGTCAGCGGATGCTGAGGCACATAACGCGAAGAGGTCGCCAACTTTCTGCAGAGTCAGTCGCTACAGACCTCCAAACTTCATGTGGCCTTCAGATTAGCTCAAGAACAGTGCACAGAGAGCTTCATGGAATGGGTTTCCATGGCCGAGCAGCTGCATGCAAGCCATACATCACCAATAGCAATGCAGAGCGTCAGATGCAGTGGTGTAAAGCACGCCGCCACTGGACCCTAGAGCAGTGGAGAGGCGTTCTCTGGAGTGACGAATCGCGCTTCTCCATCTGGCAATCTGATGGACGAGTCTGGGTTTGGCAGTTGTCAGGAGAACAATACTTGTCGGACTGCATTGTGCCAAGTGTAAAGTTTGGTGGAGGGGGGATTATGGTGTGGGGTTGTTTTTCAGGAGCTGGGCTTGGCCCCTTAGCTCCAGTGAAAGGAACTCTGAATGCTTCAGCACACGCAGAGATTTTGGACAAATGCCATGCTCCTACCTTTGTTGGAACAGTTTGGAGCTGGCCCATTCCTCGTCAACATGACTTTGCACAGTTGCACAAAGCAAGATCCAAAACCACATGAAGACAGAGTCAAGTGTGGATGGAACTTGACTGGCCTGCACTGAGGTCCTGAACCTGATAGAACACCTTGATGAATTAGAGTGGCAACTGAGAGCCAGGCCTTCTTGTCCTACATCAGTGTGTGGGACCTCAACAAATGCGCTTCTGGAAGAATGGGCAAAAATTCTATAAACACACTCCTAACCGTGTGGGACAGCCTTCTCAGAAGAGTTTGAAGCTGGTACTTGCTGCGAAGGGTGGACCTGATCTGCATAGCTGAACCCTATGGAATTAGGAATGGACATGTAAGTTCATATGCGAGTCAAGGCAGGTGAGCGAATACTTTTGGCAATATAGTGTACTTCTGTCAGCCCGGGTTCAAATCCAGCCTGTGGCCAGTTTGCAGAGTGTCCTCCCCTACTCTCACTCACCCCCTTTCACAAGCCTATCCACTGTCACTCTCTCTACTATCAATAAAGGCACAAAATGCCCCCAAAAAAATAATCTTAAAAAAAAAAAAGAAAAAGGTAGCGGTGAGTTCTCTTTTGCTCAGTAATTAAAGTGTTTTGCATTGGGTTTAAATATATCAATGCTGATATAATGACTACTTTGCTACTCATTTGTTCCTTATGATGAACTGTAAGTAGATATAGTTAAGTTATGGCAAAAAATAATATTATGGGAAAAAATAATAAAACATACACCACAGATGTATGTACAACCACACCTTTTCCAATGGTAAAATTAACAACATGGTTGTTAACATTGTTGGTTGGACTTGAATAGAAGTACATTGATGCTCCAATCAGTATCAATAAAAGCTAACAATCACCATCCATTGTGTTCATTTCCTGATAATGATCGTCTTCTTATATTTAATAATAAAACAAAAGGTGTGTCTACTTCTGTGAAATACAAAAACACTTCATGATTTTTTTTCCACGCAGTATGAGAATGTGGAACATCATGTATCTCTGCGCACTAAGCTGGCAGATGGTCCTCTCACGCTCCATTTATGTGCATGTTGGATGTTTTTCTCTGAAATTTGAAGTTGGATGCTCAGTTTTCACACTTTGTTTCCGCTTGTGTATGGAAGTGGAATAAACATGAGGGTGACGAGGCACATGATATATTCTGATAGCTTCATGCCTGAGAGACCTGCCCACAGAAACAATGGAAGTCTGTTTCATGTTCGCAGTCAGAGATTTGTGAATGTGAGACATGTTTTAAATCATTTTAACAGCCAACAAATGTGAGGCTGTAAAGAGTGTTAGTTAACGCAGTTATGTCACACTTGAATTAATGTGCATTAACCAACACGCCAACCTCCCACTTCCTTAATCTTGTGATCCCCTGACTGTTGACTAATCCACTTTTAAAAATAATATTCATTGTTTTAATTTAGTCCATTAGGCATTTCTGGAGTAGCATTCCCAAACACCATTCCTTAATTGAATTTTAAGTTGTGCATTGGTAACACAACCATACACTTGGGTATTACTGCCCCAAAAGTAAGGTTCTACGTAGATGTGTCATATTTGCCAGGTTTACGAGAGTTTCATTACCTAAGGGGAGCCACACATGGTAATAATAAAAGTGTCATCAATCTCTGACATATCCGTCTGATGTCCCACCATGGCACAAGTCTCTCAAAACAAAACAAAGCTTTTCCTAGGCCATACTTTCACTATACCTCTGTGTACCATGTCCCCTTCCTCCCCCACCACACCCCCAATATTCCCACCAAATGCAGATGTTGGTAGAAATTTTCTCCATTCAGATATGCAGCCCAGAGTTGACTTGGTCCTTATATCTCTGTAGCATTTAAGACTGAACAAAGAGTTTTTCGTCACTTTGGGAGTGGGCAGGACCATATAATGTCTTTCTGCAAACAGACAGAAAGAGAGGGGTCCTCTCTTTCTGTTACTGTCTTTGTGCTACTAAGTGAAACATTAACAAGCAATTCACATCAGTGTGAATACAGAGCTGAGAAGAACAAACTCATATGGAGTTTGACACTAAAGTCAGTGTTAAAATCAATTTCTGCCATCTGTACCAAATTTGCAGAAAAATTGTAATTATCACCCTCCATTTAACAAGTTTGTGCAGAATAAAACAATGCTTTAGAAGTAACAAAATATAATATGCAAGGACATTTATCAAAATCAATTATGTGAATGGATTTAAAAGCAGCTTTTTAATACTTATGACAGTTTGTTTTTTAGGGTACAGCAATATTTAGGTTTTTATTAAGGTTTCTGAATATCATGTTCATTAAAAGATAGACTTAAATTCCAGTAAAATAATTAACTTTTAACCTTTTTAGCCATTTTAGGTATCATTTTGCAATATTTGCCTGTTTCTTGTTCCTAAAACTGTAGAGATCAGAAGTAATCTTTACTTTTTTCGTAATAATAGTCAGGTCATAGCAGGTCATGTGTGCAAAGAGATGAGCATGGTAATGTTACAAATGGACTTTGGGAGGGATTAATTGCTGATGATGTTATGGAATTATTAAAATAATTGGCTTGAATGGAGTGAATCAGACTCTCTCTTAATAGCAAATGAATTCAGTAGAAAACGATTTCCAGCTAATTTTGTGTTCTGTCTCGACATGCGTATCTGAGCAGATGATTCAGCGAAGAGGCCTCAGAGTTTCTTCTTGCTGTTCCTGTTCTCTGAAACAGTCTGTGCAGACAAAGGACTGATGAAGGGCTTACACTGACACATGGCAGACAAATTACAAAAACAAATTAAAAGTTTTTCAAGAGATCTTACAGAAAGAAGAAACATGAAATAGGTATCATAAGGCCACTTGGAGAAAGACAGTAGCCAAGGTAGACTGTAAATGAGGCGGTCATGTCAAACCTTGTTAGTCATATTAATATTCTTAGCCTGCCTTAGGCCCAGTCTTCTTGGTTAAAGTTTGAGTTTTTTTTAATCAATCCATCCAATTTAACCTCCTCCTTATTTGACCTTTAGAGCAAACAGCAGGAGCCCTTTCAGCTCATGGCCCTGGTTCAGATGGATAAAGGTTATTTAAAGGTCTTATAACAAATGGGCTGACTAAACTAACAATTTAGCCAATCTAGAAAATCTGTCTTATTGTTCTCTCAGGTTTCTGTTCTTGGTCATTATAATGCCAAAACTGACAAAGGGCTTCTCCTAAAGTTTTCCCACAAAGTTAAAGGTCCACTATTGTGTAAAATGCAGTGGTACCCTGTGGTGTTAAGAAGAGATATTATGAAATGTCCACAAATGTAAGTTAAGGTAATATTTATAAGACTGCAAGATACAGATGGTAAAACAAAAGGACAAAAATCTAAGAGTGTTCGGTAAAAAATACCATCCATCCAATCCATCTACTGACTGAAATGTCAACTGAAGGATATCTTGCTGCTGTGAGGGCCAAGTGTGAACAATAGAGTCAGGAGAATTTCCTGGTAGATGAGAATATTTCAAGACAATTTCAGGGTTTTTTTATTTGAAAAGGACTCAACTGACATTCAATTCTCAAATTCATGTTATTCTCATTTTGTTTTTGCTGTGCTGTCAACATACAGTGCTGGGTATGATGTTATGTCTACCTTCAGAGCAACGTATGCTTCATATGTATTCAGCTGATCTTGTTTTTCAGACATGTCTGTCATTAAACATACATCACAGCATTAAGCATAAATTTGATAATGGAAACCTGCACCAGTGAGAAACTTGATATACACATCAGGTAAAATGGATTAAAAAAAATTACATGTTTAATGCTTAAACAACTGGTGTCTTTCGACTGTAGCTTTTCTTCATGTTTGCTGTGACTCGATGACCATTATTGGGGTGCAAGTAAACTGTCCGTCAGGACATAGGCACTTTTGCCCATTATGTTTCTAATGAGAAGACTTGCTTGTTAAAATGTTGTTCTGAATCTCTTCCTGTTTTTCTTTTCAGGTTGAAGAGGAGGAGGAAATTGGGTTTGCAGAGGGGACAACAGAAAGTGAGTTTGTGAATTTTTTTTAATTTATTTCTCTTAAACCACCACATAAAAACACAAAAATTGCAAACCTAATCACCAAAGCTTCTCTAAGCTTGGGGGGGGGGAATCACCAGTGATCCTATGATTACCTCCGCCAAGGGGGTTATGTTTCTGCCGGCATTGGTTTGTTTGTCTGTTTGCTTGTTTGTGTTTATAATAACTTGAAAAGTTATGGATGGATTTGGATGAAATTTTCAGGAAATGTGTGGAATGGGATAAGGAACCAATGATTAGATTTTGGGACTGATGCGGATCACCATCCATGCAAGATAGGACCATCTTCGCCAAAGTGGACTGAAGCTGCTTGTGGGAATTGTAGTTTCTTTGCAAACTCACGTCAACCTTTTTTAAGCCTTTGTCACTACATTTCCCAGCTTCCCTTGCAATGCCAGCAGAGGAGTTCTCCACATGGACAGACATGGGCGGAGACTCGGCTGTCATATCGGAGCATGTGGTGATCCAGTATTGTATCTTGGCGGAGGTCTGCGCTCTCCGAGTGCTTTTCTAGTTTGATATTATCACAATACATGAGTCATAATTTAATGCAAGTCATATTATTTTCCAATATACTGAGCACTGTCATACTGTACTAACACAATTATACGACAATAAATGATGATTTTTACCTTTTCTTGACTGCATTTAAATAAAAAAGATCAAATTCCATTAATTTTAACAAAACTATATCACAGTACATTAACAGCACTTCAGTAAGTTCTTTTAAATATGGGAGTAAAGCTCACAGACTGATGTCAACACGTGCTAATTAATGAAACCTGTTGTGCTCAGTCTCCCTTCAGCTTTTAACTTCACTGCTCTGTAGAGCTTCAGTGCTGCTGTGTGGGTGAAATAATGCATAGATGGAGGCACATACCTGGGCTCCAAGCAGCATGTAACTAAAGCATTGTTTTCCACAACATGGTAAATTCTTAAGTCTCTGCAAATTAAGCTGAGCTATTTTTTAGCTCACTTAAAACTAAAGGGCAGCTTTAGAGAGCTCAGCATGTCAGGTTTAGGCTACTATTTCAGAAAGGTTAGCTTTGCATTAGTTTTACTGTTGTTGGCTTTCACTTTCCCTGGGTGCTGCAAAGTGAGGTGAGCTGTACTTTCACAGTATTTTATTCTAATTTGTCATTCCTCACTAACACCATATGTCGTGTCCAGCTCTTACATCCCTTCCTTATTTAAAATCCAAAATAAATCCACAAAGTGGATTAAAATGGCAATGCTGTATTCCTTTTGTCTCTCTCCTTTGCTGCCATGTTTGATTAATTAACTCTCTCCTGCAAATTGTGCTAATGAACGTCACCTATGCTGACCTCACCTGCATAATGGCTCGAGTGGACTTAAAAGTCATTTATTTCAGTTTTTATAGAACCAAAAGCTTTATTAAATGTTGGAAATTAGTACATGAAAAAATATCTTTACTTGGTGGCAATGAATTGATATACTATCACCACCACAACTATTGCAGTACTTTGGTATATCAGTTTTCTCCCCACCCCTACACTGACCAGTTACAAATGTATCCCCTAATGCCTTTTTAATAAACTAGCAACCAAATCTGTTCAGCATTTCATCATGCACACACACCACACAGTGTTTCATCAGTGTTTCAGGTAAATGTCAGTCGTGTCATGTAACTGTTATTCATCAGAAACCCAAATGAACTTCTCTCCACAGCCATGTGAGTGAGTGTGTGTGTGAGTGTGAGTGTGTGTGTGTTTTCATTCCTGTGGCGCTGCATCAACATTATTGATTGTGTAATTGAGGGGGAGGAAGGCTCGTTTGTTGATTCAGTGTTGCTGTTTAAATGTGATGCTATCTCACCAGCTAGCCGCCGCAACACTAACATCTTCCTGCAGCAGTAAGCACACAGAAAGGCCAGTGGAGGAAGAGGGAGAGATGGGGAATCACAAGGAAACCCACATTATCAAAGTGGAACAAACCATGTTATGATTTGGCATTTTAAATCCTGTGAAAACTGTGTTACAGGGTGTGGTTAGCTAGCATGTTATCAAAGCTGCAGAAACACTAAAGAACAGCCCATATGAACACATACACTCACTGGTCAGTTCATGACCTTTTGTCACTGTAAGGAGACAAGTTCTGTTACAGGGGTGCTTTCAAGCAGCAACAAAACATATTGCTTCTACCGAAGGAGAGTCGACCTGGAGGTCATCCAGCCTAATGGGGCCAAAAACAGGAGTCATCTTGTTTCTATGTCCACTACCCTTGTCCCATTGTGGAGAAACTATGACCGTTCTGTGGTCAGCAGCGTCTCATGTCACATTTTTGTATCTTGGGACCTTAACAGTGGTGATATGAAAAAATGTATAAAGTAGGTATGAGCCAAGTGGAGATGAGACGAGTCAAGCCAGTAACATGTAGTATTAATGCCTTGCAGGAGAGACCAGGGGGTCGCACAGGTCATTCACGTGTACAGTTAAGACAAACCTATAAGTATTGCTTAATAATGACGTTGGGGTTTTTTTATTTTAAAGTTATTTTTGGGAGCTTTTCTGCCTTTTTCCAATAGAGGAGAAAAACATTGGGTGGAGTTCTAAAAGGGAAACGAGACAAAAAGACTTTCAGCAAGGGGCCCAGTCTCAGATTTTAAACACATGTTTCACAAAGTTCAGTGCATAGGGTTTATCTCAGTATGCACATGTGAAAATTAATTCATAGACAGACAAATGTCCACTCTAATTATTCTAGGTGGCACTATGACCCCGATTAGCTATTTGGAGCAGCGGTTGCTACATCTGTGGGTACTAGGATTGGGAACGAGTTGGTTGCATGTTTCAGTCCTTGTCAGGCAGCCATTGGCCTGAGAGCTGTAGCAGTACCTTCTTACCTCCTGAGCACCCCCAACTGCTTGGACGCTTTGCAGCAGCCCCCTTACTCTTACATCTCTCCATCAAGAGCCCAGTTCATGCTTACTCAAGTTTTATATGCCCTTTGGGGAGCTGGCTGTACCCATTCTGAACTTCAGTTGATCGTGCAAAAAAGTTAGCAAGCAGTTAACAGGTTTTGGGTTTTGAGCTGAACCCTAGGGGCGGTTTTACAATGGATGCATTTTCATTGTGTGATGACATCGGAGGCTCGACTATTTTTTCTGCAGCCAAAACAGACAGGGAAATGGAAAATAGAGGGCCATATTTACTTAATCCAGCCTGTATGTGTGTCCATGGCAGTAAAACATGTCCCAGAAAATATAAAAACTGTCCAATTACTTTTCCTGTCTGTGCCCCTTCAAGTTAATGCTCATGCCTCCTCTGTGGAGAAACCACTCTTGTTGGTCAGAATGCTTTCATCCAGCAAGTTTTCCAGGTTAAGTTATTCGAGGAATCAGGTTCCTTGTGGTTCTTCCAAAACTTTCAGTTGAAGCTCATTATTCGGGTGATAATTCTGGTAGCAATTTCTGGATGTAGCAAACACATGAGCCTGGGCTTACCAGTTAAAAGATCAACATATTACCGTTTTGTTCACACTGTAAAGGCCTTCTGCTGTGCTTCCAGTACAAATATAATCAATGTTTTCCCCATGATTACCAAAGGCAGAGGAAAGATAAAAGTGAAGTTGAAGTGAAAGTCAACTTGGTCCACATGTTAAACTCTGACTCGCTCTGTTTTTGCCCTCTGACAGGTTATTGTACCGAACAGAAGAAGCCAAAGGTCATCTTTGTGATGGGTAAGTACATGATGTTGAGCTCACACACTCTCAAAACACACACACACACCTCAAGCGTACCTGCAGCAGAAGAGGGCATGTTTTGAGAAAAGTGAGCACAGAGTGTTCTCATGATAAAGGTGCAATTAGAGGGATCACACTGAGCATCACCATTTAGACAATTATCTCTCCAAATTGCAGGGTTTCTTTTTCAAAGGTCTCATTCAAGTGGTTTTCAAGCTCTGTTCAAGCATTATCAAGGTGCAGTTAAAGGGTGTTTCTGTTTCTAAGCTTTTTCAGCACAGATACAGTTTCCTAGGTTTTCTCAAAAAATACAAATTATTTAAAATTATAATTTCATTTTCTTTTCATATGAACAATCTATGTTATGGAAGAAGCAACTAAATTTACATTTCAGAACAGATGTCTTTACAGGATTACAAGTTTAAGAAAAACAAGAAGAAAGTCAATATGGGTCAATACTTTTTGATAAGATCGGTGAATTAATAACAATTAATAATCATGTCAGATATTCTTAATCTGATTGGCTAGCACCTGAATGTCTTCAAAAGAGAAAATGGGATTTCCTAAGCATCATTTTATAAATAATTGTCATTTTATATTTGCTTCTGCCAGCCTGGGTCCTTTCCCAGTCTCTCTCATCCCCTTCTACAGGTCTCTCTCCTCAAAAAAATAAACAGCATATTGAGATTTAAGGATTTAAGGATTTTCAAGGGCTTCAAGCACCAATTTAAACCCAGAATTAAGAACTCATTCAGTTTGCATGTCTTATTTTGTGTTATCATTCACCAGAAGTTATGGACCTTTAGTTAGCTAATAAGAGATGATAACCTTTATCAGAAGTTACAGTGGCAAGAAAAAAACACTCTGTTAAGTAGGCAGGAAATCTTGAGCAGGACCAGAGTTTTGTTGAACAGCCATCTGCCACTGTTGGGGGTAACATATTACTGTCCCGACCATAAATTGGCACTATCGTATTTTCTCTTCATGCTTTTATGGAAATTATTACGATGTAATTAGCAATATCAACCACAGAAAGAGAGATTATTCAAACATTAATATTAACAGCTATAACTGATAAGCTGCCAGGCTTTTAACCAGAAGTGAAAAATATGACATCACCCCCATTTTAACATCTTTACACTGGCTCCCTGTATGTTTTAAAATTGATATTAAGATTTTGCTGATTATATTTGAATTATTTTAATTTATTTTATTTCATTTTAAACTAGTTCTCAGCAAAAATAACTGTTATGTCTTTCAGAGTGTTTTGGTATTTTCTTGTTTCTTTGCTTATAATTTTATAACCTGCCTGTTGTGTTGTGTTGTATGTTTATTACCTCCACCAAGGAGGTTATGTTTTTGCCGGCGTTTATCTGTTTGTCTGTTTGTTTGTTTGTTTGTGTTTAAAATAACTGAAAAGTTCTGAACGGATTTGGATGAAATTTTCAGGAATGGTCGGAAATGGGATATGGAAGAACTGATTAAATTTTGGGGGTGATCCGGATCACCGTCTGGATCCAGGAATTTTTTAAATGATTCTTTAACATTGCCAGATAGGATCATTTTCACCAAAGTGGACCGAAGCTGCTTGGCAGAGGTCTGCACTCTCTGAGTGCTTTTCTAGTTATGTTTAAAATTATTGCCGTCCTTGTGAAGCACTTTGTAGCTTGAATTTGAAAAGTGCTGAGTAAATAACAAATATTATATGATAGAGAAGGCTGATACTGATCATCATAGTGGTATCTGCTATAATATCACATCAGAAACAGTCTAACTGGTGTGTGAGGTTACTGTCTTCTGATCAAAAAAAGTAATGATAAAAAAAACATTAGCGAGCAATACCTTCATGTCAAATCATCCAATAAATGGTAAATAAACTTGAGCTTATATTTCACTTCTCTGGACTCTTTGAGTATTCGAAGCAGCTTTACACCACAGGTCACATCTACTCAATCACACCTATTCACTCTCACATTCACTCACTGATGGTTGGAGTTTCTATGTCAGTTGCCCATCAGTATCACCTAACACATTCCTGCCCTTTCATACCCATTTACACGCCTGTGACTCAGCAGTGGGAACAGCTTGGGATTAAGTGACAGTGCCATGTGACAGCCAGAACTGGGCTCAAACCTGCAACTTCCAGATCACTAACCAAGCGCACTATCAGACTGCACCACCGACGCCCCCAGAATAAAATACAGAATAAGATGTGTCAGATTAATTTGACCCATTTAAAACAGAAGTTCCACAGTTTCAAGTCATTAGTCATTATTACACTAATATTTATGGGCCTCACCCACTTGGCGTGATCAACACAACTTGAACTCTGAGGAGCCACGTTGAGATTTAGTAATACCATTTTTATGCCTCTGATTTGGCCAGGTTTCTCTGGTATTAATGGATTCATCAGGCTCAAGTGCCCAAATAGTCATATTTGATCAAATATTCTAAAAGTATTTGAAACAGATAATTCCTGTCTGCCACAGATGAGTAAATGTACCTGTCCCTCATCCTCCAGAGGCAGAGGATGAGGGACAGGTACACTCACTTTGTTTTCTTGTGATCACTTAGTATTCAATGACAGTGCAGAGTCAATGTGGTTCACTCTGATTATTGAGGATGGGACAAAGAGATGAAGGTTAATAAGGGATCTGGGACACACAGTCTCAGTGAACCACCTCTCAGCCTGTCCTCGTTAAGAAAACCACGGACAGCCATTAATGAGATTATTTCATAAGAACTCACTTCCACATCTGTAAAGATCCAAGAACTAATATCAATACCAGCACCACAAATCCCCAGTGATTGTTTGTGATACATTCTTTTTTATTTGAGGGGCAGACAGTGGGTTGAACGGTGAGATGTTTCTGTGCAAGAGAAACTGTGAGCAGGAAAATTGCCGTTTGAGAAAGTGAACATTTTTTAACTCACAAATAAACAGCAACCAGC
The DNA here is from genome assembly GCA_037902135.1 of Cetoscarus ocellatus. Taxonomy (NCBI): domain Eukaryota; kingdom Metazoa; phylum Chordata; class Actinopteri; order Labriformes; family Labridae; genus Cetoscarus; species Cetoscarus ocellatus. The sequence continues at coordinate 1,819,529 of JBAMNC010000318.1, read as the reverse complement.
AACACTAGTTTAACTATCTTGGATAATAAATTAGATATTAAAAATGTCTATTGAATATTTTTGAATTAAAAAAAAACATTAAAACACAATATTAAAAACAGTTAGATACTGGTCTGGACACCCCACAATAAAGGAGTGGAGGGATGTAGTTTAATGGTTTAGGACTTTACTTCATTCTGTTAGTATATAGAACATTCAATGCAAACAAAAAAAAAACTCAAACATGTGAATGAAAAATATAAGAAAAATCTTTATAGAGTCTGCCCCTCACTCACACGATAGAAAATTAACATATACAAATTGGCAATAGCTGCAGGCCAACATGCCTTTTTACATTACATTATTTCTTAATTTCAAAAACAACCAACAAAACAAACAAACAAACAAAAAAGACCACGTGGTCTTTTTCCAAAGTCAATGACCAGCTCCTTTGTCTTCGAGGTGTTGAGTTGTTGGTGGTTTGTGCAGCACCAGACAGCAAAGTCCCTCACTAGGCTCCTGTACTCCTCCTCTCTGTCGACCCTGATGCGTCCAACGATGGCTGTGTCATCGGTGAACTTCTGGATGTGACACAGCTCAGAGTTGTAGCAGAAGTCCGGTGTACAGCGTGAAGAGAATAGGGGCCAGCACCGTGCCCTTGAGTGTTCCAGTGCTGCTGATCACAGTGTCAGACGTGGTTTCCTTCGGCCTGACGTACTGCGACCTGTCAGTGAGGTAGCTGGAGATCCAACTGACCAGGCAGGGGTCCACTTACATCCTATTCAGTTTGTCCTGAAGCACAAGGGGCTGGATGGTGTTGAAGGAGCTCAAGAAGTTCAGGAAGAGAATCCTCACCATGCCGCCCTTATCCAGTGTTCTCACTACCACAAAAAAATGAGGCTGCTGGTAAGCCAGAGTGGGTAGCCACCGTGCACTTGCCATATATTGAGGATTTCGCCTTGAGCAGGTTCTGGGTTCAATCCAACACGGGGCTCATTTGCCATATGTCTTCCCTGCTCTCTCTCCCCCTTTCCAGGTCTGTCCACTTTTTCCACTTTCAATAAAGGCCAAAAAATGTTGTGGCATATTGCCCTGCTTAAAGTACATTACATATATCCCAATATATCGGGCTTTATTATCACTCTTTTACTGTGATAGAATATTGTATTTTCACACACAGGTTATAAGTTTAGACTCAGATCTGCAGCATTAACCCAAAAAGGGGCATCCCTTTACTTCATACGTCCAGCAGTTACTGACCAGTCCCTCATCATTAAACAGAGTCTTGTTTCTATCTAAAGGTCAAAGAATAAACAACACTGACTCTTATTTTAGTTCTGTTTCATTCTCTGTCAGCTCGTTTGAGTAATCTCTGGCTGATAAGCTGCTAAATTAAAAGCTCTACTTTATTTCTTGGTAGCTGGTTACTTTGTTTGCTGTTTAGTGCTGAGCAGATAGCACATATCAGGTTTATGAGTTTCTTTCACCTTTTTTTCTGATAACAGCTGCCTGATGCAACAAAAATTATGCTTATGAGAATTGTGTTTTGAAAAAAAAAAAAAAACCAGAACTGAGCTGCTTAACTCAAGTTTCAGACTGGATATGTGTTGGCTGCACAACAGCTGCAGATTTGTATTTTGGTGAGCTACCATGTTCAAGTCAGGGCTTTCAGACTGCTGGTATCACATGCATGTCTCATGTACCAAGAATCTAGGGAAAAGATTTTTTCTTCCACGTGCATTTTTCAGCCAAAATAGACAGTAGAAGGATTAAGAGCAATATTCTGTTTTGGCAAATACCGATAACCAGAGCACTTGAGTATGTAACAGACTAGTTTGCACAGTATGGTTACACTTTCTTGTTTGTGCTTTTCATTCTAAATTGTAAAGAATGCCCCAATAAGATGAGCCCCATTCACTCATGCGCAAACCATGAATTTTTCCAAATTTAACTGGATAAGATGCAAATGTAAACACATTTCCCAAGTTTTTTTCCCCTCCCCAGGTCTTCTGTTGATTGACCTCACTGGAGGAAACCTCTGAAATCTTCCTACTTTGTGTAAACACAGAATTTGTTTAGAAAATTTCAGGGTTGCTTGTGTGAAAAGGGTTACAGATGACTGATCAGGTCTCATTTAGGGAGAAAAGTGGTGTTATAGAAGTATAATTGTCATAGATGGGTCACTTATAGGTATCACTTGGTGCAGTGATTCTCAAACTTAATGCTTTGGGGTTAAAATATTTTTTGTAATTGTTGTGCTAGTGCTGTCATGAAGTGAAGATTTATTTAACCAACAATTACCTGAAGGTTGTCTTAAAATTGTGTAATGCTTCGCTAGCAGTGCAAATCTATGTGCATTTTTACTACTTTGGGAATCACTGCACTGGTGTGAACGTTCTCAGGGTACAAGCAATGAGTCCTTTCTTTAATTTTTGAAAAACCATATGCACCATGCACTGTTAACTGAATCCTCTGACACTGACCCAGCAGAGGTGGTGAAATGCTTGCAACACATCCTATAAAAAGACAATGTGGAAACAGTTAACCATGTGTCTGACAGCCTTGTTTGTTTTGGTCATATAAAGCCAGTGTTTTTAATTCCTGTCTGTTTTGTGACCATCTGAAAACTCTGCACAGAAGCTCTAACCGTCTATTTTTTTACTTTAAAAAGTTTTAAGCATGTGGTTCATCTCTCGAAGTAACTTGCTCTATGAACATGATAAAAGGTAAAAGTGTATTTCACTTTTTCACTTAAACTTTCAGAGAGAATCTCACTCTTCCTTTTTAAAGATAAGATGCACATCATATTCAGCTTGCCACTTTGCTTTATTTATGCCATTTTAAATTTTTCAAGAGCAAGTCCAAAACCCAAGCTGCAAAAGGCAAGGAACAACTGCAGGGCTAAATTATTTAGCAACAGCAAAAAGAAGTTGGCTACATAACTGCCTGATGTTTGCATTATGCCAAGTGATGTAGCAATTTTTTTAAGTTGTCTCTCTTCCTTCAAAACGTGTCACATAATTAGCGAGGTGCACTTAACAAAAAATCCTGGTGGGATGTAATGTTTGTGTATCCTCTGTGTTAAAATGCTCAAGCCAGCTCAGTTTAGACCTCATGTACCATTTTAAGACTCCCTGACATCATGACGATCCCTCATTCCTCCATGAAAACTTAATGCTACCCATCCCTTCTTCACCCCTTACCCCCTGCAGTCACTCTCTTTCCCATCCTGCTCCACTGCTGCTGATGCTGCTCATCTGTCAACTTTACTCTCTGATCAGGTGAAGAAGAGCTCATGGTTGTCTACCAGCTCTCTGAAATGCTGATGAGCATCATCTTAAAGGAACAAAGCCAAAATAAAGGAGAGAGAACAAATAGCAAAGCATTATATAAGAGTTTGAAATAGCCCTGAAGTGATGAAAACTTTTAAACTTCATAAAATCCGTTTAAAGATGACATAAATAATTATTCTGATAGCAGCTCTGGGAAGCGAGGATTTGTTAAACCAGGTCAAATCTCTTGCTTTATAAGGCTCTTAAAATCATTTTAATAAGTTTCTGGGTTTAGGGCTTATGTTAAACTTCCTCAACTGCCTTCAGGTGCATGTTGAACATCATGACAAATATTGAGCAAAACATATAAGTAAAAGTGTTTTAACTGAACCACTATCTTTAAATATTTTATTCTGTTCAAGTTTTATATGCCCCTTAGTGTGTTTTACGTGTCCCCACCACATGATGGAGAAATTCTTTGCTCAAAACAACAGAGTCTGTGGCATCAGGCATTCTCCCTCTCCTCCTGGGGACAGTGCCAGTAGTTGCCTGAAACAGCTGATTCCCTCCAACCACCCCTAAATAGACCTACCACCAAGAACAGACCGGGGAGGGTTTTAAAGTACCAAAGGCTTCAATAGAGCCTCTCAGAGAGAATAGAAGTTGATCAGAGATATCAGTATGTGTGTTTTGAAGATTTTTTTTTTACATTGGTGACAGTGAACATACTCACTGAGCACAGAGTTATATCAAAATCTGAACATTTTAAAACATATGTCTTACTTTTTCACATCTATCCTTATTGGAACTAATTATTTTTGTTTTATAGAAAAGGACCACATAGTATTTTTGTTCTTCTGCAACTCTGGCTTCCAGCATAATGCTATTTCATTTGTTAAAACCTCATTCATTAAAAAATCAGCTAAGAGAGATAATGCAGTAATGTGCCAGAGTGTTTCAGAGAGAAGAGGTAAAAATGCCTGAGGGAAATTTAAGGCTTCTCCTCTTTTCTCCTTCAATTTTACATCCCAGTGCTTTTGCTCACTCTCACTTTTTCCCTCCTTATGCGGTGCAGAAAATTACCATAATTTCATCTTTTTAAATTCATTTTTGAAAAGAGAAAAATCTGCCACTGATAGCTCTGTGAAGGGTATAATAATACTTTTCTTAGCAGAGAGCAAGGTAGTTCTGGTAGATGTGAGTTTTAAAATGATGCATTAGTTTTATAATTAAAAATCCTGGAGTAAAGAGACTCTTTTGCAAGTGGTGAATTAATTTGACTCAGTTAAGGAGTTTAAAAGACTACAGTTTTATAGTGTTGAAGCTGTATACGGGCCTTGCCTGCACCTTCTGCAAGAGGTACAGGATTTAAAAGAACATTGGGCAACTTTACACTGGCCGCTCTGTTAGCTACACCCTGAAAGCATCACTCTGCAGTTGCAGAATTGTTGGCAGCACATCCATGATGCAAATTCCCTATTTAAACCCATCACAAAGGTGCTCTGTTGGATTGAGATCTGGCTACTGTTGAGGCCACTGGTGTACAGTAAACTCAGTCATTTTCAAGAAATCAGTTTGAGATAATCTGAGCATCATGACAAATATTGAACAAAAAATATGGTAAGAAATAAAAAGCAATGCTCGCACACTGGTGGAGTCTGAGGTTCACAAATTTACCATGCCTGTGTGAATTGTAGGCTCAGTTTCCTGTTCCTTAGCTGACAGGAGTGGCACTTGGTTTGGTCTCCTGTTGTTGTAGGCCATGTGATTTAAGATTTTTTTCATCGTGCTTTCAGAAATGTTCTTCTGCATACCTTGGTTGTAACAAATGGTGCTTCGAATTTTGTTGCCTTTCTGTCCCAAACCACTCTCAGTAGATCAGCTGATCATACTTGGACCAACCCATCTGACACAAACAACCACACCACATTCAATATCCACTTTCTTCTCTGTTCCAATGCTTGGTTGGAAAATCAGCAGGTTGTCTTGGCCATATCTCTATGCCTAAAAACGTTCAATTACTGCTGCATGATTAGTTGATTAGCTGCTTGATGAGCAATTAAACATATGTACCTAATAAACTGGCAGGAAGTGAATGGTATACAATGTTATACTTTAAAACAGAATAATTATTGATTTGCTTTGCTACTGTCACTTCTCAAATCCCAAATTTCTTATTTTGATGGCCCGCACTAAAATTATTATAAAACACGGAGAGATATGACAGCAGGTCTTTTTGATTGACAGGTCTGCTAGGGCCAAACATTCAGTCCTGGCCGTCACTTGGACTCGTCTCAGATCCCATCTGTTATTCAAAATGCTGAGAGAAATGTAGGATATCTGGCTCAAAATAGCGCAAATCCAAACCTTGAGCCTCTGCAGAAACCAGCAACTGAATCTGAGATACTCCTACTTCAACTGTCTGTCTATCACTCAAAAGTTACTTATTTTGATATCAGCTGAGAAAAGCCTGCTAAGACTTTTCTACTCAATGGATGGTTATATTTGGAGGAAATTTTTTTTTACAGCAGATTCAATCAGTTTTAAGAAATCTCATGCTCATCTTTTCTGCTCTTTGCAGTTTCCTGCTATTGATCATCATCAACATTGAAAAGTGATGACCATGAGTGAAGCATTTCAATTAGCAGAATGGAACAGCTGGTCTTGTTTAAAGCACCTTTTTACATTGGTTCGGATTTATTCTTACATAGAAGTAAAACCTGCTGAAGCACTGAAGATGAAGAACCTATCCTGATAAGATTCCTAAATGAAATTATTGCATGTTCCTCTGTCCTATGATGACATTGATGACATTGCTGTGGCAGAGCTGCTCACATATGGTGGGACGGTTTAGGCTCCTTAAATCTCCACCTGTTGGGGCCTCAAAAGAGAAACTATGCCTATATTCAACAACATATTCTTTAGATTTTAGGCCCTCACTAAACGTTTGTTCATCATGGAGCCAGCTGTAAATCAGCCAACTTTAATTAGATTGCTTTATTTTATTGTTGATTTAAAAAAGTTGCCTCTATTGCAATATAATAAGCTTTTCTAGCTGTATGGTGTTCATTATGTCTACAGTTTCTTAGACATAGTTTCCTTTTTTCTTTTATCTCAGACATGTATACTTTTCACGTACCTTGACATGTTTCGGCGGAAACTTCCGGCTTCCTCAAGAAGTGTCACTTGGTGGTAGGTGTGACAGGAGGGTCACGCCTCCGTAACACCAGTTGATAAGACACGTCACACTTACCAGCAAGTGACACTTCTGAGGAAGGCGGAAGTTTCCGCTGAAACATGTCAAGGTACGTGAAAAGTATACATGCCTGAGATAAAAGAAAAAAGAAAACTACTTCTAATAAGCTTTTCTGTTTAATCTGCTTTTAGCATACCAGAATATACTTTTATTTACTGGAATAAAATACTTAGGGGACTAACAGGGTAAAACTAACATGCAAAACTATGTCTCTGCAGCTTACGAATTAACCTGAAACCATAGTTGTGAATAATGTCATTTGATGGTACGAAAGAAGGGGATCATTGACAGAGCTTCAGGGTACACCAAACTAAATGTGATTAACATAAGAATATACTGGAACACATTTTTATTAGCAATTGTACTTTATGATTTGAATAAGGCCGGCAAAAACAAAAATGGGAACAAGGACAGAGCCTTGTTGTACACCTGACCTCATATCATCAGCATAAGATTAAGCTATGTAAACCCACTATTAGGGACAATTTTACTTCATGGTTATAGACAAACAAATAGCACATAGGGTAGAGCCCTGGTGTACACCAGACTCAGGATAAAAATTAGATTGAATGCATAATTGCAGACAATTTAACCATTAAGTAACAAATAAAAAAGGAGGGAGACCCAGAATTGAGGCCTTAGGCACACCAGACTGCATATCATAAGCAGAAAATTAAACATCAAAATAATCCTTAAATACATAAGCCCGTCATTATGGCTTATTAATAATTCTGAAGAATTTTACATTATAGCATTAAAAAAAAAAGAAAATGAAAAAAAGAAAAGAAATGGGAACCAGGACAGAGCGTTGTGGTACACCAGCCCATATATCATCAGCATACGGATAAACCTGAACCAGTGATTATTAAAAAAATATCTTTAAATTTACAAAGAACATGTAAAGGGACCCAGGATAGTGCCTTTTGGTACACCCAACTGTGTCCCATCAATACAACAATAAACCTGAATTCATAATTATGACTAATTTTTGACTTTATGGTAACAAGCAAAAAAGAAAGGGAACCCAGGGAAAAACTTGAACCCATACTTGTAAATATTTTCACTACCTAGTAACAAACAAAAAAGAGGACCCAGGACAGAGCCTTGGGGTACATAAGACTGCATACCATTAGGATGAACTTAAAACCATAACTATAAACAGTTCTTCTTTAAAACCTCCTTTAAAAAACTAAATCTTCTTACAAACCAAAAGTAGAGACCCATGACAGAGCCTTGGGGCTCACTCAGATGTGTCCCGTTGTTACAAAAATAAACCATAATTCCATAAATTCATAATTAAGAACAGTTTGTGGTAACAAAAAAGGAAACCAGGGCAGAGCCTTGTGGTACACAAGACCATAAATTATCAGCCTAAGAAAACAACTGAACATTTAATAGTTTACTTCATTGTAACTATGAAAAAAAAGGACCCAGGACAGAGTCTTGGGGTACACCCCTGATGTGAAAATGATTTTTGCAATTTAAGAAATCAGTAAGCTCTGTGAAACAAATTCCTAGGTGAACCTGCAGATGCTGTTTTACATTCACTAATCCCATTCTAACATTTTTTGCAACTGAAGGCAACTTTTAGGGGGGTTGGATAAAGCTCTAAAGGGTATCATACTTTTTCATGCCTGAAAGACTCAGTTGGCTACAAAGAGGTGGTTATCTGCACTTAGGAGCAAAGGAGTTGCATGTTCCCTTTAAAAGTTAATTTAGATAGACCATGGAGTTAAATTGGGGAAAGGAAGTTAAAATAAGCAACTGCTAATAAAAATGGTTTACATAGCATTTAATGGTTGTTTCTTCTCGCCAACAGATTCTAAGAAAGAAACTTTATAAGAAATTTTAGAAAGCACTGTGAATGGCTCTGAAAAGGAATCATCATGAGTCATTAAGCTTAACTTGATGATTAGAGCATATACCATAATAAACAGGGACAGCAAATACAGATTAAGAATGGAAGATTGACGTGGTAAACAGCACAGGTAAGTTCATCTAAATTTGAAATGGCTCAGACTGGAAATACAGAGAATACCCAGCATACTATAATTCATGCAGGTGGTTTGAGTTTGACCCAACTAACCACACTAACAAGCTTCCCTGGGCTTCACAGGAGCCCTGGTGGGTCATTATTTCACTTCCTGGATGAGATATCAGGCAGCAGAGGCAACAAACAACTAGGAGAGGTGGGGGGGGCGGCTGTGCAGTGTTTTGAAGCTGCTGAAATGTGTTAAATCAGTGCATGTGTGCTGAATTCACAATGAATGTATCCATACCCGCCTCGTCTCATGATTTCTTACAGACCATTCCTGATAGTGTCTCTGGGTAAACTAAACCTAGCTCATATCTGTCCGCACTCTCCAAAGAAATGTTGATTAGGATGTTTGTTTCTGAATGACGGTGGGAGGCAGTGGCACCCATGGAGAATATTAATAAATGTGAAGCAGATCCTGAGTTTTATTACTAAGCCCGAGGCTGGTTATGACAAATCACCACTTCCTGCTGGTGCTTCACAGCCTCATGGCCATGTAATACAGTTAACCTGTGATAAAACATTCCCACACATCACGGCAGAGCAGTGAGCAGTGAGCAGAGATATTCTTAATGGAGATCAGATTAAACTCAATTTCAAAATTTTGGTGATATGTTTTTTTTTGTTTTTTTTTTTTTCAAAGTTCAATCCAAAAAAAATTTAGAATTGGTTGAAGCTCTTATAGTCGTAAGCAGCTGAGTTTTCATCTAAGTGAATGCTCTTGAATTTTTGTCCTCAGTGCCTCTTTGAATTTATCAATTTAAATGAAGACTTGTTTACAGAACTTGAAATTATTTGCAGTGCTGGTTGAAGAAGTCAGATTATGCCCCCCAATAAAGTACTTTGTCCATTTGAGTGTTGCTATATGGAGGCCCTTAAGACATTCTCATGTTTTGTTTCCTGTAATAACGAGTAATTCCCAGTTGATGTCTCTCAACTTATTTTTCTCATTTATGAGTTAAAAAGTTGGATTTCATTTCATTTTCTTGAAGTGAAAAAATAAAATAAATATGATCTGGCCTGGCAGTGCACCAGACTACATATCATCAACATTTGAATCAACTTAAACCAATAATCATGAGCAGTTTCTCTTTATAGTTAAAACTAAAATAGTAAGGGGACCCAGGACAGAGCCTTGAGGCACACCTGTTCATCATCAAGTTAGGAATTACCTTGGGTCCATAAGAAACTTCAATTTAAGGTAACAAAGAAAACAGAGAAAGGTAACCCAGAACTTGAGCTAGTGCACCTGACTACATATCATAAGCATTATTAAAACATAAATCCACTAGTTTATTTTATGGCAACAAAAAAGGAAGGGCACCCAGGATAGAACCATGGGCTACATCTGACTGCAAATCATCAGCATGGGAATAAGCATGGACCTATGTTTATGAACAGTTATAGTTTCTATTGGATTAATGCCTCTGACCTTTGCTGTCGCTAGTGAAGAGGAACAATTAGAAGAGGGAAAACAATATGTTATAAGACATACCTCACTCAGAGCTGGAATGGTAATCTGACATTCCAGGTATTTCCCTGGTGGGCCATCTCATTTTGGAGCAGGTATCATAATAGGTATTATATATCTCTTTTCATTTAATTGCTAATCACCTAATCACCCACCCAAAGAGCTGGTGCAGCTGCCCAATCCTTTACACTGACAGCTGGTTGGTCCAGTCACGTCTCTACAGAGCCATTCTTTGTTGAGTTTTTTTCCCTATTAAAGAAAAAAAACTGCAGCTGGTTTAACTGATGATTGATTACTGATCTGATAGTTTATTGTGTATTGAATGAGTTTGTGCATTTGTTACTGATACTGTGTGTTGTTGCTATTCTTGGTCAGGTCAGACCAGAGATCTCTGGTCTCAATGGGACTAACCTGGCTAAATAAAGGTTGAATAAGTAATATATGTATATTTAATCAGTTCAGTTAATCGGCTCAAATACTAATCGTCTTTCTAAAGTCTTGAACTGGATACAGACTGAAAAGACTTTCTTAATTAAATTTTACCAATGCCCAAACCAGATAGTAAAATTGGTATAAATTCAACAGAGTCTGACATGTTTAAAAGCATATCTGTGTGTGGTTATGATGTTGTGTTGAACTGAGAAGGTAGATTCCCACAGAGGACGGAGTGTAATGATCATTTGTTATAGCCTGGCTCTCTGCCAATCACAATGAATTAACCCACACACACACACACCCACACCCACAGGTACACGTGCACACCCACAGGTCCCCTGTCCACCTGCAATCTGTTCACTCACTTATATCATCCCATCTATTTTTGTGTGTGCATGTGTGTGTGTTGTCTCAGGTGGTCCAGGATCAGGTAAATCAGTGCAGTGCGAGCGGATGGAGGAGAGGTTTGGCCTGCGCCGGGTCACCCTGAGTGACCTGCTGTGTGCCGAGCTGCAGTCTCACAGCGACAGAGGACGTAACCTGCAGGACAAGCTGGAAAGAGGAGAGCAGCTGCCTGAGGTCAGTGTGGCACGATAGCTCTGCTATCAGAGGACAAGAACCACAGTTACAGAGTTGTGTGGTGAAAAGGGGTGCAGGTGCTGAATGGTTCTTCCCCATTTGAATCCCCATTAAAATAAGGGCTGCATGATTCTAATGCTATTATGTATATCACGACTTTGTCCCTGAGAACAGGCATCACAACTCCCTCCCACGATTATTATTTCAACTAATTTTTTTCCAGTCAAATAAAAACAAATGCTATCTGAGACTTTCAACAGACATAAACTATGCTAAAGAGCTGGACTTTCACTCAAAACCTTTTGAATATTTTGTTTATCCTGTCTTCCTTTAGAACATTTTAAATGATTAACAAAGGCTGCAGAACACAAACATTAGAAAAGTATAATGATGATAGGAAAAAAGGAGCCCCTGTGCTTTTTTTTTTTTACACAGCCAGCTACTGTGCTTAAAGGTTTATTTGCCAAGACTTTAAGCTTATTAATATTTTTAGGCTACAGGGAGGAACAGAGGGATTTAATGATGAATCCCTCTGTTCTTCTAGGGTTACTTAGATGTGTGTGGCCTGGCAGCTGTGATGTGCAATGTAGTTTCTCTGTTTTTCATTGCTAACTCGAACTGTTTTTTTCTGGTGACATTATAGATTTGTGGTCTTTATGATATCATTACGATGTCGAGCTTTGCTCAAGAACTTGGACTCCTTGTACAAATAGACTGTCAAAAGAATTAGAAGATGCCATGTGACGCCAGTTGATTGATTATCAAAGCAGCCTTTGAAATGTTGTGGATGCGTCACAATGAAGGCTGCCATACTGCATGCCATCTCAACCAAACTTCAGCTCAACCTATTCTAAGATCTAGAGGCCATGATGAGGTGGGACTTGCCAAACCAATAGCTCTGCATGAACGTGCAGTCATGTCAATCATGTCCCTATTTCCAAAATCAGAAATCCCCAATGAAACCAAAATGAGGAAGATATTAAAAAAATTAACCCTCCCTGCATGCAGTGCGAGCACATAGGTGGTTTCTTTTTTATTTTATCTTTTTTTTTTTTTTTTTTTTTTTTTGGGGGGGGGGGGGGGGGGGGGGGGGGGGGGGGGTGCAGGCTGTAAAGATGTTTGTTTAGGTCATAAAAAACATCCATTTCCCGCACACAAACAAACAGTTTTTCAGGGTTCCTGCAGCTAGCATAAATTGGCCACTCGAGAAACAACAGCCTCCATTTTTAGCCCCAGAGGCTGCTGCCTGCTTGTACATTATAATCATGTTCAAAACCCAAACCTGTAATACAACAAACTGTAGAAATACCAAGGGCTCAAAGAAGAGCTAGAGAAAGCCTGGAAGGTGAAGGCAACAGTAGTGTCCATGGTCATTGGAGCACTTGGGGGCAGTGACCCCCACACTGGAGAAGTGGCTCCAACAGATCCCTGGAGAAACATCGGACATCTCACTCCAGAAGAGTGCAGTCCTTGGCTGCAGCTAAGATACTGTGCAGGACCCTCAAGCTCCCAGGCCTCTGGTAGAGGACCCGAGCTGAAGAGGATGAACAACCGCCCAGCCCACCCAGGGGAGAGGGGGTGGGTGAGAGAAGAGGGTTTATTTTTATATATATATATATATATAAATCTCATACTTAGCTGAAATAATAGCAGAATGTACAAATTTACTATGATAGTTTACAGTGTCATCACTGAATGTCCTTTTTTTAAGTAACAGTATCACAAAAATGAAGGGTAATGGTCGGTTTTAGTAAAGCAGAGGCTTTTTGCTCTCTACAGAAAATAATGTTATCGGAATTATTTAAAGAATCTGCGATAAGAAGTTAAAAAATATCTGAATATATCAGATGTTGGCAAAAATCCAATATTATGCATACCACCCCACAACCTTAAAACCAAGAAAATATGAAGTGCTGGATCTTGTCATCATTCACTTGTTCAATGATCACATTGGCTATTTTTATTTTCAAAGTTAAACGTTTTAAGTCTTGGTATCTCTTTTTATTACAGTATTATTTTCAGTAGCTGCAACATTTGAAGCTGCTGTTGTGTTCTGTTTTCAGAAGATAACCAAGAAAAATTCTACAATATAGAAATTGGTTTGAAAACGACTACTGACAGTGTTTTTTTAACTAACCTCACTGTATGGTGAGGGGTGAGAGGACACAAACGCTTTTTAATGGGCCCGGAAGAAAAGCGTTTTTGAACCATGGATTAACTGTGTTCAAATCTGCCATCGTCTGATATGCTCCGTAAGTTATTTTACTGAGCAGAGACAAAACTCAAGTTGAACACTAATACTAATATCTAACCTTTCTGGTGATATTTACAGCAACAATTACCGAGATCTTTTTGTTTGGCATAATTAAAGACCAGTTTTAAAGTACATGAAGTTATAAAAAATTGGCTGAACATCAGTTTAAGTAATACAAAGCAGTTACAGAGCCACCCACACTCTTTGATTGACATGTGACAGCAGTCACGATGCACAAGCTTGATCCAACAAATGAAACCTTTAGAAAGTCCATCACTGAGTATAATTAATAAGACAGACTGATGAGGATGTCAGAAAAATACATTTCTGCATGAGTAGAAATAAACATCCACCACAGCTCACAGCTCTCAGACAGAATACTAATATGAAAAAATAAAATACTTTCCTGCAGAGGGTCTAATGAAATAAACAGAAGAGAAGGGACTGTGGCTGAAATATTAAACAGTCAAGGGTGCTTGATGGTTTTACAGGAGACTGCACATCCATATACACTCTGAGGCAGACAGAGGCAATGCCATGTGAGCCAAGACTGGAGTTGAAAACAAGGAGAGGAAACCAGATAAATCATCTACAGCTCCAAACACTCTCAGAGGAAAACACATTTTCTGAGAAGACATAAAGTCTTCACCATCCAGCAGACACCAAACAGTGTGTATTTTATTGTAGACGTACAGCAGGCTGTGGGCAAACACTGAGGCTCATTAAAATGCACTATTTCTATGTTAACAGGCTCATGAAATGAAAAGGAAACTGACAGTGAAGCTTAATGATGACAATCTGTCTTAGCCACTGTAGTGACGCTGTAAAGTCTGACGATTCTTCATCATTAATGTACGACAGGAAGTCAAAATCTTTCAAGCATGAAAATCTGCACATTCATCTTTCCTTCAAAGGTCAAATATCCAGGTGAGGTAAAAGAGCCAAAATGGGATTACACTGAGGGTGATGGTCTTCTGTGTATAGCATAAATTACCATAAATATACATTTTCAGCCTTGCTAATGGTGCGACTCTGGGGAAGACAACCTCAGAGAGTGTTTTCATGACTTAAGTGTAGTCAATAGGTCTTAATAAAAATGAATTCCTATGAAATTCATTCAAGACCCCATGAGAATTATTCTTAAGACAGTCCATAATTTAAAAATTTACTGTCAGAAAGCGGTCTCGATTTACCCCAGGGAGTAAAATATGAATAAAACATAGTGGTCATATTCTGGGTTTGATTGGTATGGAACATTTTTTTAATAAACACATAGGTTTTATTTCAGCAGGGAAACTGTAAAAAAAATGTATGATGTATTAGTAGAAACAGCAACTGAGGAATAAGGAGCAGGGGCATGTCCAAAGGAGGGCTAGTTCAATGTCATTAAAACCTATATAGACTCTATGCAGTAACTAAATGTATTTGATTTTTTTTTTTTATCCAAATAAGAGGTGACTATTTTCAGACAGTCAAACTAGACTGACTTTTTAGCTGCTCTTGGCCCTCTAGCATCGCACAGTTGCTTGTCTGTCTAAAATCTCAGTGTCATTTGTGACAGCATCTTTAAATTTGATATTAATATTTTTGCTTATACTGAGTTATAAGCAAAAATATGGATGTTTACGAATCCTTAAAAAAATCCTGCAATCCCAACCGGAGTAGGATCACCACTAAATTGTTAGTTATTTTTTTAAAGTTATTTTTTAAAGTTATCTCGCTAAAAGACAAGCTGACAAACAGACATAAGCTGTCAAAAACGTAACCTCCTTGGCAGATGTAATTGTTTTTTATTAAATCATGATCAGAATATGTTCATCCCATCTCTTCCTGTAAATTCCTGAGGAGTGAGCAGATATTCTACTACCTGCATCTATGAAATATTTAAAGCTTATAACTGAGACATAAATCTGATTAGAAACACTGTGTGGCAGGTAGAGGTTAGAAATATTCAGCCCTCTGGTTTCACTTCAAGTCTCCACATCTCAAGTCGTCACAGCAGAGATTAAGAACAGAGACACATTTTACTGCTAAAGATTATAGATCATCAATAATGTACCCATGGTTGTCATGGAGCTGTTTGATTGAACTTCTCACATGGAAAAAAAATATGTCGGATCTGTCACTCACACACAGCATCATCCTGAGCTTCTTATGTTCAAAGGTGTATATATGCGTGCACACACGTCAGTTCAGCTGTCAGTGTGTGTGCGAGTGGATAAGAGGACATGGATGAGTCACAAATATTGATTGGACTCGACACTCGTCACAGAAATCTTGTGCAGCAGCTGTTCACACCATCTGACAAACTAGTGTCTGGATTTTCAGCCTCTCACGTCTTTAAGGATTTATATGTACCTGAATGTACCCGGCCTTTAAACTTGTTGGTGGCTACTGAGGAATTAATGGCCAAATTTGAGCAGAATTTATACATATCAGCTGCCACGTCAAACAGAGATGTCTAATTTACTGTGATTCCTCCTAAACTTTCAATACAAGCTCATAACATTACATTACTACTTACCGAGGGTTAAGAAAATTAATAAGTAACCAAAAGGATAAATTATGATAAGTAAGGCAAATAAGGTTTGTACCATGTAAAAGCAGGTCTGTAAAAGTGTTTTAAGAGGTGATTTCAAACATGTCACTGATTCTATGTTCCAAATCTCCTGCTCTAAAGTTGAGGAGCTCTGTTGGAAAAAGCACAATCACCTCAAGTTTAAAATCTCGACTTTGGAAAAACAGGACGCCTTTGCCTGAGGATCTGCTGTTACAAGCTGCTATGCTATTTTGTTTACACAATGACTATTAACAATCTCTGTATCACAAATATTGCATTATCATCCTTAATCACCTTCTCTATAGATTTTAAAGCATTGCATCTCCATCTACAGCTAGAGCTGCAACAATAAGTACTGATGTTACTTTAATACTTCAGAGCAGATTAAACTTTTTTATTTACTAATCACACAGGATGTCTTTGTTTCCATGGAGTTTGTTTCACAGCTGCAACTTAGTGAATGTGTCCCCATGTTGACATACCAAATTATAAACATACTCCTTGATTTTATGCATAGTTTTATGCAAACTACTGAGAGAACTCTACACGCGGATTCATTTCTGCAACAAAGAAAGCTTAACTTGATTCCAGAGCCCAGACGAGAAAGAATAAATGATGTGGCCCCTGTTGCATTAAATCTCTCTCCTGAAAATATGATCCCTCTCAGATCTGTCACTGTTGCAGTTTGTCTGCAGCAAATAACAGTCTCTGATGACTTAAAGTCATTTCGAGGCCACTCTGACAGCTGCCCTTCCCCATGTACTCTCGGTACACTTTTTCTGAGGTGATCTTGAGTTGGGGAAAGGCAGTCTTCACATTACCAGACTTCTTCTTCGGCTTCAACTGCTATCGATTGGGCTGCAGCGTGGAAGGAAACCTTCTTACAAATTGTCCTCACAGTCAGTCTCACGGCTTTGTCATTCTGGGAGGGGGGGTATAAAAACTGAAATGTGGATGCAGGCTGCAGACTTTTCCTGAAATGCACAAAGTAACAGGACAGAGGTTCATGCACTGTGTGACCTGCTTCCTCTTCCTGCAGCAAGTTCTGGATGGTCAGGATGAGGATTAAAGAAACAGGTGCCTCATACTGAAAGAAAAAAAGACAAGCTGACAGGTGAAATCCCTGGATTGGAAAATTTACTGTTGAGCGGTAGAGGGATAAAATATGGAAAGTCTGAGAATATATTATTCTACCCTCCAGGAAGGAGCTGTTAGCAGCTCAATGTTATTACTTCTCTATTTTAAATGGAACAATTTATTTAAGTTTGGTGTGTGGAATAAAAGACAAGTTGGCTGAAAAAGCTTTCACTTTTTCTGTAATTTTTTTGCAAGTCCTCACTATTTTTACAACTTTTTACAGGTACATATGAGATAACACAAACTCAGTGCTGACAGTTCTTGTAATGCTGAGGCCCTGTCCATACAGAGGCAGGTATTTTTGAAAAAAAAAAAAAAAAAAGCTTTTCCTGAGTATTTTGGCTTCTCATACTCATGCAGACAGTGTTTTATGTAAATGAAAGCTTATTAATTTATGGATATCCAGTTAGTGCGCTGATTTTAAAATTGCAAATGCATATAAGTTTACTTTTTGCAAACAGCTTTATGTCTAAGCATTATAGGGCTATATAGAGTTATATGGGTTAAAATAATATAGTCTGAACTAGGCCTGCATGCTATGAGAAAAACAAGTAATGTGCAATAATGTATTATATTGCTGTAACTGTATAGACTCCCAGCTTCATAGAATCACTGGTGCCCCCAAGTGGTGACACTTATATTGGTTACTTATATTTCTGGGACCATATAAGATCTTTATGGGGATGACTGTGTTTTGAGGATCACTCTGAAGTTCAGGGTTTTGCCAGAAACTTAATAATTGTAACCTGACATGCTAGACGGACAGTTCCATATATCCGTCACGGAATTATTTCACTAATCCATCTGGAGAAAAGCCCATAGAAAATGTTTTCAAGGGCAGAACCTTCAAAAACAACTGCAGCTGGTGATTGGATGGTCGTTCTGCTCGTCAGAGACCAATCCATATCAAGCTACAGCATGATGTAGCAGCTAGACCCTGTTGTTAGCCATTAGCTTAAACCACATTTCAGCCCTTAGTCAATTGTCTTACATTAAATTGTACCACACAGATGTATCATTTACCACTTATATGTGAGATGAACCTCATCAACGACAGTCCCCACCAAGTTCTCCAGGTCAGCTTCTGAGGAGAGCATATTTCGCCAGGTATTGCTGAGTAACCACGACTGCCATAGACTAACCAACATCGTCCGTGGAGGATTTTCACATTCTCTCCCAGTTTCCCAGCAGTGATCCCCAGCTTACCGGCTCCTCTAATGTAATCATCCATGAGGGCAACCAGAGGAGGCATGATTATCACAATGGGGTTTGGAGTCCTTCCCATCTTTTACACGACCTGAGGGGCCAGTTGGTAAATCAAACTCTTACCAAAACTGGTCGGGAGTTGAGCAATAGCATTGGTTCCCATAAAAAAAGATTTAAGTGACGTTCTTTGCTCTTCTTTTAAAGAAGAAATAGAGTCCATTTCTGATAAAACTGCAGATATTGTTGCATCCACGGAGGCCACTTCAGGAGCCACCATTGTTTTCAAACATGCAGTCACTTCCTGCTGCCATCACGTCTGCAGCTCCCGCCTCTTTCCCCTGATTGGATCGTTCAGCTTTTAGCTGAGTGAAGTTGCAGAGGATTGGAGCTTGGAAAGATTAATCTGCATGATTTCAGTCAATGAATCAGGCAGGTCCATCTGCTCAGCAAGGTTATAGTATTTGTGGATCCACCGCAAAAAATCCATGATCTGTGGTTTTTTAAATTAAATCTCGATTTAAAAATGTAGCAGTGATGCTATTAGACTTTTATTTTGACCAAAATACAAAGTGACAACTTCCTGTCAGTCATATGGACCAATCAAATGGGTCCATATTTTCTTCTCTTGATTTTTTTTTGACAATCATGGGCAGCCAAAGGTCAACAAGAGACAAGATAGTTATCCGTCACTTCCAAAAATAATTAAAAAGGAAGTCTGAGGAACGTGGCTCTTTTAAACATTTGAGACAGAACTTGCATCCAAGAGCAGCACAAATACCTCTATGAGGCAAAAATGCCTAAAGGAATAATTGTAAATATGTGAATGTTCTTTGCAAAAAGTCTCTTAGCATACCTTTATTTTTCCCCATAATAGCCAAGGCTTGAGGAAATCATATCCAGATGGGAAAAGGCTTGTTCATAAAACATCTGTATGTGATCTGTATAAAATTAAATTAAATCCAAATTCTATTTTGAATCTTTGTTTATCACTTTGGTCATACAACCCTTATTACATGAATTAACCATCAATGCAGCATAAATATTCTGATAGCTGATAAAAGATGCATATAGTTTGATTGTGCTTGACAGGGTTGAGGTATTATATAAATTATTACAAAAAACACCCAGACAGACTAAAAAAGCAGCAAATGGCTTGGAGTTGCTAGGTTAACAGAAGGCAGACTTCATAAAAGCTATAACTTCATGTCCTAACCTATTCCCTCTGCAAGATAAAACACTTGCAGCTGCAACAGAACTTTTCTGAATCTAAAAGAAATCCAAGAAACTTTCTCTGCTAAACTGGCACAAATGAATATAAAGGTAGCTTTAGCGAGCTTTAGCTTAAGTGACTGCATCAAAAGATTTGTGTAACACCACAAAGCTTTGCTTGAGCATGTTAAAAAAGTTGTTTGTTATTTATTGTAATAAAGTCCAACCATCAATATGTGTTAATTGTCATACTGCGAAAATGATCAAATCCAGGTAATTGCCCGACCCTAGTTGGAGCTAGAGCTGTGTGAACTGACAAGAATCTGGGAAAACAGTACGAATAGAGATACATGGGTGATGATACAGTACGTCATTAACCAGCCTCTTCATTAGGCACACCTTGCCATTACTGGGTTGGACCCTTTTGC
Organism: Cetoscarus ocellatus; assembly: GCA_037902135.1. NCBI lineage: Eukaryota > Metazoa > Chordata > Actinopteri > Labriformes > Labridae > Cetoscarus > Cetoscarus ocellatus. The sequence continues at coordinate 1,799,708 of JBAMNC010000318.1, read as the reverse complement.
CTTCCAAACTGCCTTAATTTTTTGTAGCACTGATTTAGCAAGATGCTGGAAACATCAGAGATCTTGGAGATTCAAAAACAAGGCAACTGGACTCTGTTGAGTTTTGAACTCATCACAGTCCAGTTGCCTTGTTTTTGAATCTTCAAGAAAACCATGACCTGGATGAATGAGAATCTACATGGACGCAGTTGCTGCAGATGTGTTGGCTGCAAATTCATGACGCTAATCTATTTTTCTACCACATCCCAAAAGTGTTCTATTGGATTGAGATCTGGATCATGCGGAGGCCACTGAAGTACAGTGAACTCGTCATGTTCAAGAAAGCAGTTTGAGATGATCTGAGCTTTGGGACATGGCACATTATCCTGTGTGATGTAGCCATCAGAAGATGGGTACACTGTGGTAATAAAGCGATGGACATGGTCAGCCACACTACCCAGGTAGGCTGTGTTGTTTAAGCAATGCTTCATTGGTACTGAGGGGCTCAAAGTCAAGTCAAGTCAAGTTTATTTGTATAGCACATTTATAACAGCCTCAGTTTACCAAAGTGCTCCACAGAAAGGGCATAATAAAAACATATATCACAGAAAACAAAAAACAAAACACAAAAAGAAAAAAGAAAAAAAAAGTGTGACGAAAACATCCCCACACTATTACACCACCAGCAGTAGCCTGAACCGCTGATACAAGGCAGGATGGATCCACGCTTTCATGTTGTTTATGCTAGTTTCTGACCCTACCATCTGAATGAGTTTCTGTTCTATTACATCAACCCACCAAGACTATTGTCTAACCTCTGGCATCAACAAAGGCATATATGCCCAGAGATCTGCCGCTCACTAGAAATGCATTTCGGACTATTCTCCATAAACCTTCAAGATGGTTGTACGGGAAAGCAGTTTCTGAAATACTCAGACTAGCCTTTCAACTCTCTGCCCCATTTTGATGCTTGGTTTGAACTGCAGCAGGTTGTCTTGACCATATCTACAGGCCTTAATATCATGGCTGATTAGGTAATTGTGTTAATAGGATGTTGGATGGATGTGCCAATCAAAATGAGTGTTTATCTTAAAAAGGAAACAACATTGCTTCATAGTCCCTAAAAGAAGTATCTAAGAAACTCAACTGATGTCTATACACAACATCACAGTAAGATGCTTTTCGAGGTCTCTGTGGGATCAGCTTTTAGTGTTGCAGCTTGTAAATAAATCTGTGGCTTTGTGTTTAGTTTCTCATGTAAAGTTATGGGGCTGTCCACATTTAAAGCATTTGAAGAACAGAGAAAGAAAGGACTCATTTTATGTTACAATGATGGTGAAAATGAGGATTATTTTTCAGTCCTGAAGAAAACTAGAAAAAGTGAACTCGAGGGACACTTCGGCTTTACAGTAGTTCATGATTCAACAATTAAATCTGTGAGCAGATTTGAAAGTAATAAAAGATCCACAGGCTCAGATTTATCCCATAGCTTTCAGTAAAGCTTAGTTGTGTTAAGCTCCTTACAGCACATTAAGGTCATATCCCGTGTGTATACAAACACAGTCACTGCAAAATAATCATCTTCGTGAGTGTGTGCAAAAACTGTGTAAAAGATGAAAACACACTAAGAAATCACAGGAGGACAATCCTGCAGCAGATCAGCAAAATATGTCTACTTTAGTTAACAGCACAACACATTATGAACAACAACTAAATGGCACAAATTTCCACAGTGCACATCCCAAACTTTGAGGAAAGTGTGCCCAAAAGAATATTAGAGTGTGTATTATAGTGATGTTTTCCCTCATGTGTGATCTTGGTGTGCAGAATTATCCTTCACAAAGAGTAAAATTCACACCCAGCTGTAGCCAAAATAAGCAATATTTCATGTGTAAAACTACTAAAACAATATATTGCTTGTTTTCCTGTTGGTGTTGAACAAGATGAAGTACAGCCCAGGGTCTCATGAATACTCTGTTCAGAGCATGTTTCCAAGGTCATGTTATCTCAAACACAAACTGCTTTGCCCCTCTCATCAGTCTCTCTGTGATTTTCTCTCAAGGGTGACAATGATAACACCACAAAGTACTCAAAAAATATATTTTAAATGCCCTTGACGTGAGTTCGATAAGCCTGATCTCTTTGAGAAAATATTTGTTTTGGTTTTAAGATCTGAACTTCAATAATATTTAACACGTTAAAACCAGACTTTTAAAAGTTTCAGACACATTCTGAACTCGACTTTTGGGCACTGTTTAAAAATCCTGCTGCATGTCCCAGTCCTCTTAAATCCATGTTCCTAATTTATCTGAACCACCAAATGTCACTAAATATCATTTTAAAAGTGACAAATCAAGCTTTCCAACAATACAAAATACAATACCAATTGGTATTATTCAAAGGAGTGACATAATCAACCAAAGTAATGTTTCCAAACTTTATTCGAGGGGTACATTATTCTACCCATATCTTCTTTCATTTCTTATCCCACAAGGCATTTCAAACACTTCAGAACAGCAGCAGAATCAGCCAGCTAAGCTACATTTCCCAGCTCTTTCTGAGACATTCCCACGCCAGATGAGATTTGTAATTCTCCCAGCGTGTACTAGGTCTGCCCTGGGGTTTCTTCTTACAAGTAAGTCGTGACCAGAAAACCTCCAAAGGAGAGAAACAGATCAGATGCCTGAACGACCTCTATTAGCTGCTCACAATGTGAAGGAGCAGCTGCTCTGTACTCTGACTGCTCCCTCCAGATGTGTGAGCCGTGAACCAGATCATCCCTTCAGATTTACATGGTCTAATACGGCAGTACCTGCAATCACATTTTCTTTATGGAGACTTGCATGTTCACTTTTTAATTAAACTTTGCACAGTGCTGCTCATTCATCTTTATGGTCATTTTGAAGCCCTGCAGCATGATACATGTGTCATTTAGGTGATGTTTTTCTAATATCTTGTCCGCCCTGACTCTTGTAAATGGTTCAAGATAATTATCACAAACACATTTTAGCTGTCTGACTGAAGGATAAATTGCCGAGCTGTTGTATGACGCTGCATTGATTCACTCTTCTTGTTCCGAAGATGCTTTCAACTGTGTGTACAATCTAGTGAATTGATGGGATAAACATGAGGACAAGAAACACAGACAATGGCATAAAGAGGCTAACAGGAGATCAGTATCTGAAGCTGTTACATAAGCCATTGCTGTGAGAAGAATTAGTACGCTGATATATGGCTAAATATAAACTGCATGAACTTACAACCCTGTGCGTAACAAATGATTAGCATTTCCTACAGATGCACTGTAATAAGGAAAACTTAAAATCGCTGGCATTAAATGAATTTTTCAGTGAACAAAACTAAATATTTTTTGTTGTGTTATGAACTTAATCAAAGGAGTTATCTTCACTATCCTCATTAGTTTTTTTAAGTAAAGTTGGGGTAATTTCTTAACTTAAGTTGGTAAAACTTGACCCAAGGCAAGTGGCTTCACATAAGCCAGTGGTCATTAAAGACCAGACTATCAATCAGGTGACATCATACAAATATCTAGGGGTCCATGTCGATAACCTGCTCAGCTGGAAATCACACATTGATAACTTGTGTAACAAACTGCAGCAGAGACTGTATTTTCTGAGACGACTGAAGCTGTTTGGAGTGAGCAATCAGATCATGCTAATTTTCTACAAAGCTATCTTAGAGAGCCTAATCAGGATGGAATCACTGCCTGGTTTGGCAACCTAACAGTACAGCTGAAAAACAGATTGGCTAACATGCACAGAACAGCAATGAAGATAATTGGTATGAAACAATATGAGTCCATAGAGAATTTGTATAACCAGTCAGTTATGACACAAGCAACAAAAATCTCCTCAGGCTCTACTCACCCACTGTCCTCCGAATACGAACTTCCATTTGACATCACGTACTCATGTAATGCTCTCCTGGGGAGGGCAAGAAATGCCTCTCTCTGCCTTGGACTATAGAGAAGTTGATGATCTTTGGTTGCCATCTATTTGATTATGAGTTTCAGTTCTGGTTTTAGATAAAAGACAGATGTCTTTGGGAAGACAAGCTTAAATTATACTTCTACAGATCCCCAACTGAGAGAGAAAACCATAGAGGAGTTAACAGAGGATTACTGCTGTAAGTTACGCCGCAGTTCCTTCAGGTAGAAAAATACAGTAGCACCAAACAAACTTCTACATATCCTACCACAAAATGTTGTGTTATATCACAAATATCTTTCATGAAAATACCACCCCAAAACATTGTATAAAAGTAAGAGCTGATAATCCTGACACCATCTTTAAATAACCATACCAAGTAAATGTTAGCGATTCGCACTCCCCCTAAGGGCCACAAAACCAAAGGGTGTCCCAGTTCTCTGGTGTTGCTGTCCAAGGGCGCCCTCTTGTGCCTTTAATGCGCCCTTCCTGCAAGTGTGTATCAGGCCACACTTCCCAACAAGCTATTACCCAGAATCCCCTGTAGGGTTGCAACATTTTGAGCAGCTGACTAACATGGGGGCAGAATGGCCGTTTTTTATGGAGATCTGACTGAGAGGGAAGCCAAATTAAGGAAAATAGAAATTTGATAGAGGAGAGATATCCTTATAAATGTAAGTGGAAAGTTTAAAAACAAGAAATTTATGTTGAGACATAAACTGTATATAAACATCAGTTTCGGTTTGAAATGAAGCCTTGGGCAGTTAAAAAAGAAAGGATTATAGTTCTACATAGGGACAAACCAGATGGTGCTGAATTTAGTTACAATCAGGGCAGAGATGAGCGACTTCTCACAAGGCACAGATGAAGAAATTTTAATGACTCATGACCATGACAAGAGCACACAAGTCTGTAAATGAATTGATAAATTTATCTAAAGGACTAACTTGTTCTTTCAGTAAAATCACATGACTGATCCTGCAGCAGTGTGAAAGAAATTGGAAATGTATTTTCTTGATGATGTACTTTGATGATTTCTGAGCCATTCCAGCAGCAGAGCTGTGAACAGAGTAATTAGTCTGACCAGCGATAAAAGAAATATTTCATTTTGTCACAGTTGTTTTTTACATGAAGGCAGTCTCAATAAGTGACTTCACAAAACCGTCCATTTCCATTTCTACCATTTCTGCTTGAACCAGTTTCATCACCTTGTGCACTTATATAACCTTGCAGCTCAGCTGGATCCACCTGATTCATTGTAGGCCCAGTGAGATATATCTTCTGTACAGTACATATTGAATGTTCTATTCAGCATGTCAGGTGAGTACTTATCACCCTTAAGATCACTTTCAACAAATGTGCACTTTCAGAAAGACCTTAGGGCAGAAGTGTGGAAAATGGGACAGGGCCAGTATTACAGAAATAACCATGTCCGACTATTATTTCTACCCCCCATGACCAAAATTAAATCAGGAACCACTCCAGGGGACACAAAAATGATAGAAAACCAGCAAAAACAGCAGAAACTAGAAGCTACACCAAGGCCTGTCTCACATTATTCTGGTAGATGTGCAAAACTGCCAAACACGTTATCAAATCCTATGAAACAAATCTTGGATCCACATCTGTGTTGGGAAGACCACTAAAATCTAGTCAGTTTTTCCTTGTGTCATGACCAACATTCCCTGAAATTTCATCAAATCTGTCAAAAAGTTTTTGAGTTCATAGTGAAAATGTGGAAAACTGCCTTACTTGCAAATTTAACAAATCCTTGTAAAACATGCTGGATCCACATCTGGATGACCTTAGAAATCTAATCACAGCTCCCTTGTGCAATGACCAACATTCCTTGAAAAAATTACAATCTGTTGTGAACTTCTTCAGTTACCTTGCTCAGAAACAGACAGTCAAACAAAGAAATGACTAACATTACCAAGATGTTATTAGTTTTCCCTGGTGCCACGACCAATATTCCCTAAAAATGTCATCAAAATCCATTTAGAAATGGACAAACATGGCAAAACAAAACCTCCTTGGCTGAGGTAAACAATCACAATAAACAACATGGCAGCTTCATCTGTGTATTCTAATTTATTGTATATTGCCACCATTTAATATGTTTTTTTTTTTCAGTTCTGACGTGTGCTGCTGACTTCTTGGCCAGGTCACCCTTGTGAAAGAGATCTTGATCTCAATGGGTCTTTTATCTGGTTAAATAAAGGTTAAAAAAAAATCTGTGCAATAACGATGAAACTGACACCAACAAAACCACAACAACTTCAGAAAGCAACAAAGACTAAACTTTACAAAAACATGGTTGACACTTACCCAAACTTGTTGGTCCAACTCAGTGATTCAGTAGTTTTAGCTAACACAATTTCCAGGCTGAAGTGAGGTTTGTAGCAGGACAGTCCAGGCAGAGATGTAGCACAAACTCGGTTGATCCAGAAAGTCTTCTTCATTGTGGTGCTGGTGGTTTGGCTTGGTGAACTAAAGCTTTAACACTGAGCAAGAGTCAAGTGTTCATGGCAGTGTTAGCCACATGAGCTAACACGGTGAGGTAAGTAATGAAGGGGCTGGAGATTGTGAAGTCAAAGTAGACCAGCCCATTGAAGAGGGAGCGCTTGATTTTTACCTCCGCCGAGAAAATCTGCGTTTTCAAAAACGTAACAATGATTAGCGGAAATATCTTATCTTTTGCTCTTCAGTCACTACAACAAACAGATATAATCTATTACCTGTACTGCTTTTATCACCTTTGGGGCCCAGAGTCTATCCCAGTTGACTCTGGGCAGGAGGTGGGGTACATCCTGGTCACAAGCAGATCACAGGGCCAACATGTAGACAGATGACAACCATTCACTCTCGCACTCATAAGTAAAATTTATTTTAGATGTATCTGATACAGAATTATTTATTCAAACTTATTTCTATTCAGGCCTGTTTTCACAGCAACCAAAAGGCTTAAAGACCTTTATTTAGTCTAACTGTATTGTGCTACAATAATTGATGCTTAATTTTGCTCTTGAGGGGAACACTGGATGTGACTCAGTTCATTATGCTGCTTCCAAGGTTTCATCATGAGCAGTAAACCTTTCTAATTACTGGAAACATGCATGTAGCAGGGCATTTATGTTCTATCCAAGGACCCAGACTTTTTTTTTTTTTTAACAGCATTAAAATCAAAAATTAGAAAGATGGAAATACAGAATTTAAAATGCACAGATTTACCTGTTCAGATTAGTGGTTCTCAGCTGGTGGGCAGGGACCCAGAAGTGGGACTGAAGTCCCAGGCAGACACACACACCCGGATGTTTTATCTGGATGTTCCGTTTAAAAAAACAAATTTTGTTTACTCTGTGTCTCAAACTGTCAATCTTGTTTTTCGGGGGGATAACAAAACTGTTTTTTCCACAATATTTTAAGATCTCAAGAAAAAAAAGGTAAAATACATATATATATGTTATCACAGTAAATATGTGAAATAAAATAAAAGATTACATGTCTGCCCAGGGATTCTGTCATGATGTGCTTTTTCAACATGTTTTGTCCTTTTTCTTTTGTCAATCTTCTGCTTTGTTCCAACACAACTGCAACGTTTTTCATTGAATACATTTCAGCTGGAGAAAACTCTGAAAAATTTCTCATGCTGGGGGTGCTTGAGGGTCCTGAGGATACAGAAGTTGAGAACCACTGGTTTAGGTCATTAGCCAAGCAAAAATGTCTCTCCACATTTCTCTGCACTTGATGTGAGGTTTGATATCTTGCCATTTATTTGCTTCTCTGTTGACGTCTATTGTTGTCCATTAAAACATTTTTCAGCGGGAAAATAAAGTGCATCATATTATGTTTTTGTATATGGTGATGCAGCATAACACAACATAATGCAACATAATGTAACTTTTTGTATTAACACACCTTGTTGGGTATCTGGACCAGCCCCACCGTAGTTAACTGCATGTTTTGAACACTTGTTGATACATTTCCCTATTTTAATTTAGGTTGACCTGAATCTGACCTCAATCAGCTGGAGTTTATCTGTGGGCTAATGTCTTATGCAAGTTGCGTGTTTGTTTTTGTGTTTGATCTCAGGACACAATGCTGGAGCTGCTGTGTGTTGCAGTGGCGTCAGCCATTCGACAGGGGAAAGGTCTGGTGATCAGCGGCTTCCCAAGAGACCTGAGACAGGCTGAGGAGTATGAGGTCAAGGTAAGAGCAACAGGTGCTCAGGAATATAAATGAAACAAAAAAACAGTAAGCACAGGTTTTAGTTAAACAGACACAGGACTATAGAACATTGAAGAGAGGGGGCAGATAAATGAATCAAACTCAAGTTTAAAGGTATGGATTATTGACATTAATGTGGTCAAAATAAAGTGATATCAACAGACAGACCAGTGATCATCAACTGGTCACATCAGGCTCCCTTCAGACTCTAATCCAGCCTTTAAAACACTATCTAAATTAAAAAATATAAGGAGGTAAAGATATGTTCTTTAAGGAGTATCTTTATATTGTTAAATTCTCACAGCTATTGAATTTTAAAAACAATTCAGAATAAGACGATATTTGACCAGGACTTTGAGTGTATTAGTGTCAAATCAAATACAGGACAACTTGAATGACCATAAACCTTTTTTTTTGTAATCCTCTTCGTTGCAATTTCATTTATCATTATGTTGTTGTAATTTCATTTGATTTAATCATTACTTTTATAATTATATTTTTCCTTTAGGCCTTATTGTTTCTATATTTTAATTTGCTCTGGTTTCAAGTCTTTGTATGAATGGACCCGTGACAGAAAAGTTGCCAGTGGGGATTTCAATAAAAATCCAGTAAAAATAAATGCCAGCTCCAAAAAAAAACAGCCAAAATATTTCAGTTTCCCAAGTGTGACTGGCAGCAGTTTTGGTGATAGTAACTGACCATACAATCATTTTAGATGAAAAGAAAAAGCAAGTTAATCAAACCTTAATTTTTTTAGCATCTCAATTAATTTCAAGTTCCTGCCTCAACAGCGTTCATCCAGAAAAAAACTGTCCCTTGTTTAGCTGTGTATCTGATGATCCCAGAGATAACTCGGGCTGGTAAAAAGCACAGTGACACAAAGTAAAATGGAAGCAACATCTTCAGTAACACCAGCCTGACTTACTGTTGAACTACTTGTTCTGTTGTGTATTAGATGGGGGAACCCAGTGCAGTCCTGCTGCTGAGCTGCTCAGCAGACACCATGTCCAGTCGTCTGCAGTGCCGCCGCAGGTCTTCCTCCAGCATCCAACCAGCCGCAGACAGAGACGACGCCCTGCACAGGAGAGCTGAGAGCTTTTGCAACGACAGCCAGGAGGTGGCTGCTCATTATGAGCAAAAGAAGCTCCTGCAGATGGTACGACTGTTTTCTTCATTAAAAAATGCTTGAGTTAGAGGATCAGTGTGTATTAAAGGAAGCACCTTAAAATATTGATTTTATTCATAACATCTAAGCAGAAAATGGTTTGCATTTAAAAATCCTTTAAAGCACACTTTCCAGCTATTAGTCCAAGAGCGTCTCAAAAGGACATTTCTTTTACTTTAAAGCTCTTCTTTCGAGAGCAGAAACAACCACAGAATCTTACACAGTCCAGCTTTACTGCATTAGTGCAGTAACTAAATGTTCCACCAGGACTTGATCAAGAATTTGTCTTGTCCCCCAAAGTTGTACCTCATTGTAAAGGTGACCAATCAGGCGTTTCAGCAATATAAAATACAACACCATTGCTATCATTAAAGGGGAGAAAAAATCAACTGAAATAACAAGTAAAGATGTACAGTGCCATGAAAAAGTATTTGCTCCCTTCCTGATTTCTTACTTTTTTGCATATTTGTCACACTTAAATGTTTCAGATCATCACACAAATTTTAACATTAGACAAAGATAACCTGAGTAAAAACAAAATGCAGTTTTTAAATGATGATTTTATTTATTAAGGGGAAAAAAAGCTCTCCAAACCTACATGACCCTATGTGAAAAAGTAATTGCCCCCTGAACCTAATAACTGGTTGTGCCACCCTTGGCAGCAATAACTGCAATCAAGTATTTGCGATAACTGGTGATGAGTCTTTCATATCGCTGTGGAGAAATTTTTCCCACTCTTCATAACTACTTTATTAAAAAAACATCAGCAGAGTGATCAGACAGTAGATCAGAGTCTGTGATGTGACCCCACAGCTTACCCAGCAGCAGACAGCTGTCCTCGCTGCACGTGACATGTGCAGTTTAACCAGTAAAATTGTTTTTAACTGAAGAAATATCTCATGTCGTCAAGATTATCTTAACAGTCTGTCCATTGTATAACTTAAAGTGACATGCATAATCTTTTAATTATCTTTTAGAAACATTTAAACTGTAGTTCTGTTCAAATGCACTGTTTAAAGTGGAATCATTCATTTATAGAATTGTTTTAAATTATAATTTATTAATTCATGTACATACACCCTGGTGTTTGGGCATCTAAGACTATCACTATAACTGTCAGATGGTTGCTGTTTTAACTGTCTTTTATTTTCTGTTTCAATTTTTAGAGTATTGAATGTCATTGATGTATTTCTGGGATTGTGTTTTGATGTGTTGACCCCAGGAAGAGTAGCTGTTGCTTCGGCAGTAGCTAATGGGGATCCAAAAGAAAAAAAAAAACCATCTGAACCTGTTTGTCTGTCTGCAGATTGATGCTGAGAAGTCACCTGATGAAGTTTTTTCTCAGATCTGCCAGGCTATGGTCACTTTCTGATTTTTTTAAAAACCACTCCAGCCCTGAATCTCTGCCGTCCAGGAGCTCCACATGTGACGACTTCTCTCTGCAACAAGACTCCACCATCTCCCCCACACACACCTGCACCACACAAACACACACACACATGCTCATTGAACTCCAGTGGTCTGCATGCCCCAAATCAGTGAAACCTCTTCCTGCTTTTTGAACACTGTTGAAGCGCCTGGTTGTCACTCTCTGCTTCACCCTCTTGCATCGTTTCTCTCCTTGATATATGCTGCCAAATGGCCAGCAGAGGCAGATAACTGTACTGAGAAACACAGCATTCCTGCTGTGGCTGAGAGCATGTTTCTGGTGGAGAAACTGAATGAGAGAGAGAGAGATGGAGGATTCCCGCCACACAGGAAAAGTGGAAATGTCAGTGTGTGTGTGTGTGTTCATGCTCTCATGCACAGCGTTGTGTTTTATATTGTGACAAGCATGCAAGAATTACAATCAAAGCTTAACTGCCTTTTTGTGCATTGACTTAAAAAGCAGAACAAGATTTCAAAAGTGTTGAAGAAATATTACATTTGTATGTTTCAAAAAAGTCATCGTACAGGTGCTTGTTTTGAGTCTGGTATTTAACATTCAATAAAGCCAGTGCATTTACAAAAAGGAGGATTTCTGAGTGTCTGCTTTGGTGTTTGAGCCTCTGATTGAGGAGGAGTGAAGTTACCTTATCTTTTGGCTCCATCTGCTGGTATGACGACTGCAACAAAAGGTGAGACTATTCTGAAGTAAAACAGAGTATGGGGGGGTAAGGTAAAAAAAATAAACATATAGCTTATATTTAAGCTTAAACAGCACATGGATAATAAGTCAGCAAAATGACCTTTAACTCTGGCATTTGATGAGCCAGAAAGAATTTGAAGAATCTACAAAAAGACACTTAAAGAAAAAATCCAACATATTCACTTTTTTTTTTTCAAACGTTTGCATTTCGTAAGTTAGCTTGCCATAAATATTTGGAAAAAAAAGTCTCTTGAGGATATAAAAAATAAGCCAGTTTTTATGTGACGTGCTTCCATGTTAAAAAAAAAAAAGCCACAGAAGCCTAAGCAGACCTGCTTCAGTACCCTTCATTAACTCAGTGTTCTTGCACCAAGTGATATCAGATTGTTTTCTTAAATTTCAACTTATTTATGGCCGCCAACAAGGGAGGAAAAAAGGGTGAAAACTTTCTCGAGCCGAGCCGCAAAAAACGGAATATCAGTGTCAGCTTTAACATTATTTTCCCTAAACGTAAAAAAGAAATGCATAAATTGTATTATTAAAAAATATTTCAGCTTAATGCTCACTGAAACCCAGAACATCATGCTATACATATTTAATGTTGCTTCAGTTTAATGAAGATTGTCTCTATACAGGAAGACCTGTATTGCCTGGTGCTAGAGAGAGCATGTTGTTTTCTATATTGCAGAAAATCACACCATTGTCATAAAAAGTAGCTTTGTTAAGTCAAAACATGAAGAGAGTCTGATATAACAGAAAACCAGCTCTGTCCCAAAACAGGAAATAAGAAATCTCCAGTAAACAACTTAAAACTGCTCATTATCAGGAAATGTAGTAAAGAAAAAGTGATTACATGTTCATTTAATCTCTAGTGGATTTTTTAAAATAATTATCATTATTATTATTATTATTATTATCATTATTATTATTATTGCTGACTCATCTCAATTCCCAACATTTAATATTATATATTTTAGTATATCTGAAGTGGGGTTGAATGTGCTTCATTTTAAGAGTTAATACATTAGCAACAGTGACTTTACAGTTTTGATCCTGTGAGGAGGGAACCAGCAAATAGGATGGTTATACTGGAGGAGATGTGGAAAAAAACATACCAAACAGTGCTTTGATTTTCCACTAGCAAAGTCATTTCTTTTGGAACTATTCCGGCACAATTCATGGCCTATACGTCCTTTTGCATGAAGTGAAGTAGAACCAAAATCGAGAGGCTTAATAGTGGGAAAGTAAAGTATTGTCAATGTGTTCAGTATGGTGAATAATCACCCAAACAATTTATCAGTTTGCTCTCATCTAAAACTCTAAAATTCTTGCAGCACTTTGTCTAATTAGCAGCATATACAGTGAAGCCTCACTTCTATGCTGGCTCTCTCCTTACAGGGCTGGAATTGTGCAAAATCACTGGGATTAATGTGTCTACGATTGACAAAAAAAACCTCACACAACCTCACTGCACATATAATGAAATATCCCTTTGGAGAAAATGTCACACTGTGTCACAAGAGTTTTGCTCAATTTCTGGAAAAGTTTCTTATTTAGTAGCCAAATGTGTTTTCAATCACACATCAGCCTGACGAGGCACTGAGATTGTCTCATCATTCTAATTCAACGGAGTTTAGAATAATTGTTTTAATGCCTGAGGAAAATCTGATGATTAATACATTTAGGGTTCCTACACACTTCCAGAAATCAAATTTTAGACTTTTTAAGGTCTTTTTGGGATAGATAAATAGACGGACAAATCCTTCACCGTTTCTCAAAAAAATTCTAGTTTCAACTGTGAAAAAGTAGGGGCATGTTAATGCATAGCAGAATACACATCAAACCACACAATGTGGACCAATAAATGATCAATTTAATATTTTGTGTTGCAGTGAAATAATTTTTTACTAAAACCGAACTAGCCAGGGCGCTAAATAATAACTTAATAATAGGATATCAAGTCTCATACCCTCCAGAGAGGGACAGCAACACACCATGAGTGTGCACAAGCAGTTGGATGGAAAACTTGAATTCAATGCACAAGCAACATGTTTCTGCTGCAGTTTTTATTTTCAGTGCTACCTGATGAAGCCCTCAGAAACCTTCAGATTTGAAAAAGATGGTCTTGGTCAGTGTGCCATCATAAATCAAAACCTCTCACAGGGAGAAATAGAACTTTTGTAGGACCTTCTATTGCCTTAAATTTCAAAAGCAATTTCAAGACCTTTTCAGACTTTTCAAGGATCTGCAGAGACCATGAAATCTATTTACTTTTTTTTTGAGGAAAAAATGTTAACCTTGCACTGAATATGGATCGACCTGATTCAAAGACTGTAATCAGACAGATCCGTCTTGACAAGCTCCAATATACGATGATTGTGCTCAGCTCAAAGTGGGACGGCTCAATCAGCATCTTTTAGAGCAGACCAGGTGGGGGCTACGAGTGTGACGATAGCAGGAAGTGGCTGCACGTACGGAGATTAGATGCTAACAGCTTCAGCAGCAGAAAACAAACGACACTACAAAGTTCTCTACAGAAAAGAGTTTTCACTCTACCTCCGACATGTTTTGGATAGAGTTTGCCTTACAAAGTAGTTTGAGTTCTGTCCTTTGGACTCTGGCAGTGGCGCCGGCCTACTACATTATCCGGATTGGCCCGTAATTAATGTGATTGACAGAATGATCATCCAATAACCTGCGATATCATCTTTTGAAAGGTTCGGCCCATCCCCAAACACTTTGTATGGGTTCTTTTACAGATGGGCTAGTGAAGTATATTGAATGGTTCATCTGGTGTGTCAGGTCAAAAAAAAGTTCATTAAGCAAAAACGTGCGTGTGTGAATTTTCCCATCTTAAGAGGAAAATGGTAGCAGGCTGCTGCTTAAGTGTTTCTTTGTTTCAGATCATGCTAGGTGGAAAAAGCACCACATCTCTCCCACCTTTCTGCACTGCAGTTACCATAAATCAGTGATCAAAAACTACACAAGTCCAAGATAATGTATTATACAGGGGCCAGATTTGAAAATGAATTGAAATGATAAATGATATTACAGTTTAGCATAAATAGCATATTATCAATTTAATATTAAATTTTTTCTCATAATTGAATGTATCTTAGCTTGTAAACAGTAGATCAGTCCTTATCACCCAAACAGCTGTCAGCCACAGGAGGCCAATTTAGATATTTAAGTGACTCCAGTTTGGGATCGGTCATGTTTTCAATCACTCTCAAATACTCATACTCATGGTTGAATACTGGCTGACAGATTTCCATAAAGCAGTTCAAACATTAAAAAAACTCCTGAAAAATAGTTTCTATTGTAAATGTTACAAGGGTTGTGCACATACCTTTGGGACAAGAGGACAAAGATACCCTTTAAACCACAAAAAATGTTACCACTCACATTTTCAGCATTTGATTTTACTGTGGGGGGCCAGATGTGGCCCCAGGCTGCCAGTTGATGATCAAATAAAGGAATAAGGTTCAACAAATGAAGCTCTATAGGAGGAAATAATCATAATTAAACATCCCATTTAACACAATCATGCATCAATCAAACACTTGTGAAGAACTTGCCAAATGCAAAATTTAAGTTTTTTATTGCTCTTTCTACCCAAGACCGCATTTGCAAAGTTCTTCCTCACAAAGTTCATAAAGATATCCTTTTGTGCCGAGGACTAATAGCATGTCCTCATCACTAAAGTCAGAAATTGTTCATTTTTAGTGAAGTTTTTGTGAAGTTAGTGTTTGTTGTTTCTTCTAGAGACTGACAACCTGACCAGGTGACCAGAGGAAAGCAGCGCACTGATGGTGGAGGGATACGTAACCCCTAAAGATACACAATAGTTTTGAACACAGGGGCTCTGTACAGAAAATGTATAATGCTTAAAAAATCCTACTGTTGCACCTAGTTGAGCCAATGTTGTTTTTTGCGTAGTTTTAACCTAAAAGTGTGTAAATGACGAGGCTCCTGGTGGCACGTTGGACTGCTCTGTATCGTCAAGCCATCTCCCCTCAAGGACAAAGTTGGCCAGTTGCTTTGGTGGTAATTATATTTACTAGTGCCACAGGCCTCAAGCTGGCATTGCTGTGCAGATGGATTGTCTGTGATCAGGCAGATCCATGCTGCCAAGCTCCAATCTAGAACAGTGAGCAGCCCAAAGCGGGACGGCTAAATCAGCATCCTTTAAAGCAGGAAGAGCTGGAAGCTAAGAGCCAGACCGCAGCAGAAAAGAAGCACTCTTACAGAGATTAGCATAGATGTTACTGGCAAGAGTGTTTTACGAAATGGCTTATGTTCACTGCGGATATAGCACCCGCGTACATCAACATCCCATTGGCAGACTGATCATCCAATCACCTGCCGCATATGCTTTTGAAAGGGTCTGCCCATTTCCAAACGTTCTCTATGGATGAGTGAAGTATACTGAACGGTCAATCTGGTGTGCCAGGTTAGCCTCAAGCAACCCCCTTTCAAAATAACCCGAACTATCCCTTTAAGTACGAAAGAACACGCACACCTTTCATCTTCAAGAACACTACAGGAACCACAGGTGTAGAAACACTATTTTCACATACTTTTATTTCCACGGTTCTCCTCTAGCATTTTTTTTTTTACATTATTAATTTTTTACATAAGAACAGACTGTTATACACAGATACTGAAGCAGGGCATGGGGGTGAGGGGAAGAGACGAAAACCATACAAAATGGTGTCTACTCAAGCACAACAAAATCTAGGTGTATAAAATTGTTTTGGGTTGTTCCACTGTGGAGGCACCAACCTCTACCTCAATTATTTTTTAAATAGATTAATAAAAATACAATCTTTCAATGGACCTTTTTAAAGTGAACTGCAAAATTAAAGATCTAGAGGCATGGTGATTTTGATCTGTAATGTTCAGGCGACAAAATGAGGAGCTGTGGAGCTCAGTCTCCCTGAAAAAAAAAAACCCAAATATCTCTTTTAAAAATGGCACACAGCAACTAGCGCTGGCTACTTTTCACCATACACTTTTACACTCAACATGATCAACAACAGCACACATTGGGGGAGGAGAAAGAAACAAACAAAAACAGTCTTGTGTACTTTTTCCATACGTTCCCATTCGCCTGCAAGCCTTCAGAAAGATTTTGCTCTCTGTGTTGTAGTGCTTCTTGTTAGACATGTTTTTTGTGACGAGAGCATAAAGGAAATACAGATAAAGGTTTGTGAAAGGTGAGGTGTTAGAGAGCAGCGTTGTGTGACAGTGGTAGGGATGGCACACCATCCATTTAACACGTACAGGTCTGCAGAAAATCAGAAGGGTGCACAGGACTTCCTACAGCCTGCAGCCCCAAAACATGCCGACCTTGACATCAAGTCCCATCAAACCTCCTCACATTTGTCACTACTTCTGTACTGGAAGCTGCGACTCATAAATACTCGATCTACAGATACCTAGCTAGAACATAATTCACTCTTGCATAACACGGAGACCACACACACACACACCCGCACACACACCCCCGCACATACACACGCACACAAACCACCTATGTGTATCTCATTGGATGACTTCACAGTCCACTATGACCACACATCTTCATTAGGTGGCGCCTCACCAGACTGGCTGTCAGGTCTCCAGTTTGAAGCAGCACAGGGAGGTCACTGGAGGAGGAGGAGGGGGAGGGAGGGAGTCACAGAGCTCGGGAATGTCGGTGTGCCTTCAGTTTAGTTTGTTTTTTAAAAATAGTGTATCATCTCTAATCACAGATCCATTGATTAACCTGGCTGAGGTGGAGCGAGGCCCCCTTGTTCTGAGGAAACCAACATGGCCGCCTTTTGCTCGAGTCAGGGAGGCCAGTTTACCAACAGCCCCCTTCCACCAGCAGCACGGTGGTCTGCTTCGAGGGCCCCTGGCTGTCTGCCTGCCTGCTGGCCTTCCTGCCTGGCGGCGGGTTAAGCGGTTGTCTTGGACT
Organism: Cetoscarus ocellatus; assembly: GCA_037902135.1. Taxonomy (NCBI): domain Eukaryota; kingdom Metazoa; phylum Chordata; class Actinopteri; order Labriformes; family Labridae; genus Cetoscarus; species Cetoscarus ocellatus. The sequence continues at coordinate 1,782,300 of JBAMNC010000318.1, read as the reverse complement.
TGGAGGATGGAGCCATGCACAGAGTGGCCTGTGGGATATGTGGAGAGAGCCTGGAGCTAAAGGCGCCTGCGACCCTGTCATCTGTTAGCTGGAAAGTAGTTTGGGTCCAAGTAGTTGTAGCCCGTGCTCTGCGGCAGGCAGTAGTCCCTGTCCAGGAAGGTTTCAGGCTGGTGCACCGGCTCTAGGTGATGGTTCGGCTTGTGGGTCTCTGTCTTGTACAAGCTGGAAGAAGAGTGAATAAAGTTAAAAATCATGTTATTGGCAGTCTGAATACTCCTGTTATTAGAAATAAGGTAGTAGTAACACCTTGATCTATGACTAAACATGGATGAACATCTGCTTTTAGCTTCTGTTGTATAATGTCAACAGCTGGAAAAAAAATTGGTGCATCATTTATGAGATAACATTTCTAATGCTGAAGCAGAATCAGGAAGTTCTTCTTGACTGACCTGCCCGTACAAAACAATAATGTAAGCCCAAACTTTACTCTATTTTAATAATTTTTTATTGTTCTTTGAATATATTTAAATGAATTAAGAGTTTTTGTACTTTAATATTATAATTTCCTGATCGGTTTGTGCTTTGTATTTCTATTTTGTCTTACCTATAGACTGTATGGAGTAATTTGTGACATTTTCAAGAATTTTGGTACCTGTTTGTTAAATTAAATGCTGAATTAGGACATAAAAAGTGCAACACACAAAAAATCTAAAATCAAAAAGAAATAAGATGACATTACAATAATGTAACACGATTACTCACTGATTTTAAAACACGCACCACATGCTTTCATTGAACGCATACGCTTTTGACATTTTCATTTTGAACTTAAAGATCAACACATAGAAACATACCTGTAAGGCACAACTAACTCAAAGCAATGCAAATCATGACAATGGAAAAACAAAAAAAAATTAAACATGTGGCACAGTACTCTTTTAATCCCATTTATTAAGTTCTTATAATTGTGAAGGGCAGTAATTGTAACTGAGCTTAAAATCTATTAATTGCCCCGCTCTAATTTTGAGCCAAGTTTTGTGATCAGTTTAATTTCATATGGTGAGTTTATTATCACAATCTAAACAGAAATACTTAAATTAAACCCAGAAGCTGTTGAACAAGATATTTTCCTCCTAATATAAAATGACACACACACCACACTGTACTATAATAACTCAACAGGACCACACTGGAACTCTGGGACATTTCTTAAGTACTATAACTGTTCATATTTAGAATGATTACATTTTTATTATCGCAGGTTTACAGTTTAAAATAACATGCTATATTACCATACAACCATATTGGTTTGTAACAATTTGACATCGTAACGAGATTTATGAACTCACCAGTCTGAGCAGTTGGAGCAAAAATCTACAGAGTTTTCTGGCGGACAGTCTTGACAGTGCCACCGTACTCCCTGGATGGGCTCCATGCCGCAGACATCACACTGCAAAAAATCCCATCAACACCACTTTTTCACTTCAGTATAACGGGACAGTATCAAACCATACCACAACGGTAAAAACTGTCTTTGTTGAAATGGTGAGCAACTGTCATCAGCAAAGAATAATTTCTTTGCACAATAGATGAAAAAGCCTTTTAGTATAGTTAATATCACCAAACTTTCTCTGCAGGATGCTGTAAGAAGGAAAAGTGTGTCTGTTACACTTCAGTGCGCTCCATCAGCCCGGGATTTTATTATGCTTTTTAAATTGAGAGCAAGAATTATAACACTAGGGAATTATTGAACGATGTGCAAAGTCGTCACCTTGAAGCCAACATGCCGCACCCCAGCCTTATCCTCCTGTATCTCCTGCAGCGTCTGTTTTTTTAGTCGCTTCAACTCTAAAAGTTGTTTGTACTCTGGCAAGTTTCTCAGCTCGACAGGTATTCCCTCCTCGTCCTATATGTGAGGGAAAAACAGAAAAACACATACATGATGTAAACTTGCACACTCGAGAAGAAATGGACAAAAGATGACTGACAGGCGTCAGGACATTTGAGTACAACACAACTCTTTGTGAATCAGGGGTTAAATCTGATATTCTCTAGATGGTTTAACGGTAGCCACTGTTAATCTAATTTAAGACAATAAAATGCAGAATATGCAAAAATATTGTGAATCTTTTCTGATTTTTGGGTAAAAATGATGCAATAACCAGAGAGTCTTCCACTGTGTAACTTTCTGTCTCCTTTCCACATGATTTAGGTCTGCTGAATCATTTGTGATGTTTGCTCAGACAAGCTTCTGGGGAGAAAAACCCCATATCCTGTATATAGAGCAAAATGCAGAAAAAACTGGAGTGCTTTGGGGAAACCATAACACATGCCTTGACTCCTATTTTTTTCCATCAAGGGTCGCTAAGCCATTACTGAAGTGTGACCAATGAACAATACCTGTATTATCAGTGCGTGCAGAATTTCTGACAAGAGAAATTAATCCTCTCCCATCGTCAATTACACAATCTTGTGCGACTTCCTAAACTCTGTGTATTATGTGCTGCATGTAAGCGCCACAGCAACCAAACTTTTCACCTTACTGTGACAAAAGCCAAAGATTGGGAGCCAGCTACACCATCATCTCTATTTCCTCCTTTATTGCTTAGTTTGAAAGTCACTGCATATTGAAAAAGGTTGAGCCATAAATGGAAAAGCATCATCACTCTACAAACAACAAGGATTCTTGACAACAGACTTGGATGCTGGGCAGCCAAATATTTGTCTTCAAATATACATCAAATTTTTTTTAGCAAAAATACTTTAATTTTCAAGTATGTGCACAGTTTAAAAATTGCTAAAATAATTTCTTAGGAATGTTTAGTTCCAGTTGGAAATATTTATGGAGCTTAAAATAACCTTTATATTGGTCCAGGCAGAGATTTCCTATCGGGCTGTTTGGTTTATCTTGGCAGCAAAGTGCATTTAATGCAGATAATACAGCACAGCAGGAGCATCAGACGGGCCAGACGGCTGTATTTAACTGATTGTCATTACTCCTGATCCTGTCATAGTCCGTCTGTACTGCACTCCATCTACATAACGTAACCTTGAGCGAATTGTTCCTTTTCAAGTCAATATTTTGATTTCCAAAGCCTGCAGCACAATCCATTTGCAGGGCATGCCAAATAAGAAAACAAAGATGTATCAATACGCAGCGATATTTGGCGTATTACTGTGTCAATATTTTAGTGCAGCCCCTGGCCACTAAATGGCAGCTGACATGAAGTCATTTTACTTTCTCTCTCTTGCTATTATTTCTGCCACTGTGACACAGAAAAGTTTAGAAGTGGACCATGATTTAAATAAATAACACTGAAAGCTCTAGAAAATTTTTAAAAAATGACTTTTTAGTGGAAAAAATCCCGAGGTACTACCCTGTTTACAGTGTTGTGATAAGTCATGATATATTGTATTGTCACTCATGTATGGTGATACGTACGTACAGCCAGCTTCTGCCAATACACACACCTTACAGACACAGTTACCATGGCTATTCCACATTGTAAACTATTTGATTCTTGATGACAAAGGTTTTGTCTTATGTCTCTTAGCTGATGTACCAAACAGTAGTGACACCCAATTTCCAAATGGTCCATCTGTACAGCGTTCAGCCCCCAACATGTACTCTGAAGAAAATTGCTTGTTCTGGTCAGGCTTTCTGCTTTAAGATTCTGGTCCACTCCATACAGCTTTGCTAAAAATACATGCTGTATCTATTTTCAGAAGGGCTGCTGCCAGCTTGGCCAATCTCAGCAAAGCAGGTTGACTCACACAGGAAGTCAGACGCAGCTATGCAAACAGCACTCTGTTAATTTCAAAGTAAAACCTCATGTACAGGTCACCAGTCATTTCCCTCATGGCTATATCAACACTGTGCCATACCAGGAAGCCTATACATGGCAACTCGAGCTAGAAAGGGCAAAGTAACATTCTGTTGATGTTATGTTTTCTTTATTCCAGATAAAAAAACATGTCACCTAACAATCTAACCATCAGGGCTGCACTGCTCTACTTCAGAAATTGACCCTGTGGGGTAACATGGGCACAAACAGCTGGAGCGACATAGACGAACCACTCGAAACACCCTACATTATGGTGGAAAATCATATTCGCCACTTAACCAAGAAACTTTTTGATGATGGGATATTGCAATAATTCAGTCTTTACCAACCTCCATCTTAATTTGGAAAAACTGCAACTATCTGATTCACTTCCAGGTGTTGACAGTGAAGTGTAAAGACGTGTTTACCCTGAGCAAACTTAACTTCTACCTTATAAACATGGCAATCTGGTGAAGTGTGAAATTATTGTGGCCAGTGCTGGCAACACCTTAGTAGCTTTTCTTCATAACTGCTGTGTCTAAAGTTTTGTTAACGCTCTGGTGGAGCCAGCAGCCTGTGTTCTCAGCAGGGCATGGCGACCTGGTTTTATTTAAAGGTTATTGCCATCAAAGGGAAAAAAGAAAATGTCAGCTCATGGGTAACAGCGAGCATCAGGAGCAGGGCAGTTCAAATGAAAAGAGGGGCGAGGCTGGTCTGGCATTATGCTTCAATTTAGCTGTTTAATAGAGTACACGCTGCTATGATTGAAGTGTAGAAAAAAAAGGGTACTGGTGTGCATGTTCAAGGGACTTAATTCATCATAAAGTGTTAAAGTGGTGTTAGGAGGGAGGGTGGCAGTCTGTCATGTGAAAGGAGGCATAAGCAAAAGGCGTAAAGTCTTACTTTGCCTCATCTGGGACCGCTTTTAAGGTAGAACACAGGCTCCTTAATTTACAAAACATGAAGCTCTTCCCTGCATGTATGCTACAGGTCAATGTTTCCATGAGAAGTTGAAGCATGATAGTTGATGGGACAGAATGTGCGATATGTGAGCCAGTTATTATTCTAATAAAGCATTAAATCACTTCAGTATCCTCAGCTATCAGTGACATTTAAGTCTGACATCAGGATCCTTTTAAGGTAATTTACCTAGACAAATGAACAGAAGTTACAGAGGTATAAAAAAGAAAAAAAAAAAAAGCAGTGTGATGATAAAGGACAGACCGAGTCATCAGCAGAGGGGTCCTGCATGCTGCTGTAAAACCCTGAGCGCTCATCGTCTTCGTCCATGTAGACTGGAGGCTCATAGGAGGTCAGGAAGGTAGAGGGCCGGTACAGGTGCTTATTGAGGTGATGCTGCCTCTTACTGGAAGCCTGAGGAACAAACAAAAATAAAGAGAAGCAGACACAATGAGACATGTCCAACTAAACATGTACATTTATGTCATTTTCTAGGACGTTAATACAATGCAAACTGTTTCTATTTAATTAAAAATTAGGACTGAAAGTACAGCTAAAACTTATCTGGTATGAAAAATATATATTTGCTCCAGTGGCTGTGTGGTATGATAAAGTAAAAGTTTGAAAAAAAGAGCACTCATAAATCAAATCAAAAAAGAAAACCATCTTCAATACTGTTACTAAATGACCTTTCTTCTTTTTGCATTTTTAACAAAACTTGAAATTTTTTTTTTTTTTTTGCTTTTATAAATTAACAGAAAAAACTACAAGGCACTCACTTCAACCAAATAAAACACCTTTCTTTTCATGCCATGGTCATACGGACAGACCTCCAAAACAAACTCAGACATGACTTTTAATCCAAGCTGTACAGAATACTTACAAAGGCATTGTGTTTTGTTCATGTAGGTGTGTGTAAAATCTTGTAAAACATAATAAAAAATTAAAGGCTCTGAATGAAAAAGAGCACACTCAGCATTTCAGTATTCAGCTTTCATCAGAAGCTCAAACAGTTATGATGAAGGCTTGATGCTAAAAGCCGTCAATGAGTTTGAAGTTCTACAGGACAAAGCCATTGAAAATAAGGCATTTAAATAATTAAGAGACAGTGCCATGGATTCTTTCTTGGTAAATCTACAACTCCATGAATCCCATGTAAAAGAGCACCTATAATGTAGTCCTTCGAGAACCAGAAAGCACCCTTTAACACTTTCCTGATTTTTTCATTTAGTTTGATAAGCTAATCAGGTGATCATATTTGGCCATACAAAAGCTTTAAAATCAAGTTTTCCATACTCTGGGCACAATACACTGTGGTTTACAATCAACTTAAACGATAATGATTCTTATCTTTTAAGCTATTTTTCTTTTCTATGTTAATTGTTTTTTACATGTCCTTGTTCTTCTCTTTAAAAAATGCATTCAAACATATTTGCTGTCACTGGTTTTCTGGTGTGTTTTTTCACCAGTGTGTGCTGTCAAGTGCTTATCAGCTGAAGTAAACGTAAACTGCAACATAAATCATGTCAGTGGTCATTTTTTAAAAAGAGCCCATGCTATGCTTTTTGAGCTCTATATACCCTATTGTGTGTTTTACATGTCTCCTCCACATGGCAAAGTACTTCTGTAAACAAGAAAAAAAAAGTCTGTGGAACTGGGACTTCTCTTTCACCCCTGTTTGCGTGAATAGACCCATCATAGTGTTTCTTCAGTACTGTCAGCCTGTTGGCTAAAGGGAGGAAGCCCAGGGCAAAGCACAAGTCACTGATAGAATCCAGTGCTGCTAAAAACAAGGCCAGCACTGCACTGACCAGTCACCACAAAGTCAATTGGTCTTCCAATCAGAGCGGACTTGGCCTCCATGAGGAGAGGGGCCTTAAAGTGGCAGAAGCTCCCAGGGTCAGAAAAAGAATGCAGGTGGATTAAGGGTACTAAGCGTAAGTTTAAAAACACTTAAGTGCAACATGCTTGCAGCTCTGGAGAAAAATTCAAGACCAACAAAATATAAATGGTTTTAAAGAATCAAGTTATAATGGGTATTAGATAAATCAAGTCAACATGAGTGTTATTACACAAAATCTTTCTACAATTCCACACCAAAATATTCTCATTTAGTCATATTTGCAAAAAACTACAACTGGAAGATAATACAACTGCACTTTGTTTCAGACTACAAATAAAGTGAGTGACCAAGTTCATGTTCCTTTTAATACAATTAATCATCAGATTAGTATTCACTGGAATAACCACGTTTTTATGTACCATATTACATGCCACACCTGCATCTTTTTCTTTGCTTTTGGGTTATGACTACTGTGGTCAACGCTTTTTTATTCAATGGCTTGTGTGTGATCACAAATCTGTACATAACTGGATAGACTGGGATGTGCCTGTGCTGAAGTTCAGCAGACGCTGAGATTAAGCAGCTTCCATGCATGAATGGACACTGACTTTAAGTAAACTAAGCAGCCTCTGAATATTTTCAAGAACTCCATTTATTTTAAGAATTATTTCACCTCTAAATTATTCAGTCTCTGTTGTTCGCTAAAAGCTATAACCACAGAAGTATTTCATTCAAAGTAAGAATTCTGTGTTGAAGTCTGGGGAAACACATACTAGTCCAACATACAAAAGAACTGCAGAGTTATCCGGATCATAAATCATGCTGGAAACAGAGATCACACCAGCCCTCTGTTTTTAAAATCACAACTGTTACAATTTTATGACACAGTATATTTGAAAACAGCACAAGTACTATATAAAGCAATAAACCATGTTACCTGGGAATTTACAAAAGATGTTCAAAACCAGAGAGGGGGGCTATAATCTAAGGGGTGAACATAATTTCATTTGTACCATCGTCCACACAACTCTTCAAAGTATGTGCATTTCTGTTTGTGGTGTCCAAGTCTGGGACAACCTGGATGTCACTTAAAGATGTGCAATAACATACAGATAATTAAATTACACTATAGACAAGTATCAATAGATTCATAGAAGTAATTTAACAAAAATATGGTTTTATATTAAAACAATTAAATAGCATACAAGTAATATTAATTCTGTATATTGTAACACTGATTATTATTAACATATGTGAATAATTATATTAAGTAACATAAAATGCAGTTCAGAACACACAATGTGCAGAGAAGCTTACTGCATGTATATAATTAGCAATGAGATGGATGATTATTAATACAGAAGTGTACATTTAATAAGGATGTTTATGTTTGAACTTTACATATAATATGTAAATATATTAAAGTATGTATAATATATAAATTTATATATTCTGAAGTGCTTCTTATTATTAGTGTGTTTTGTTGGGGTTGTGCTTAAGGAGACTTATTTTTCTATGAAGATTAGTTGTAGTTTGTAAAATGGGGCTATTACCCATGTGTTTATATTGTTTCCGAGAATAACGACAGCTGGTAATGAATAATTATTTTAATTCAGTATTGGATCTGATTTGTAAGGAAGGGGAAAAGACCAGATAAGCGCTTTGCTTCATTCTGTCCCTTCTCAAACTGGTTGTGGTGTTGACATACACAAGTATGTGCTCATGTAAATGTATTTGATGGACATGTACAGTTGTTTGGTGTACATATATTTCATTCTGTTATGACTTTGCTGTTTGTTATTTTTTAAGTTTTAGGTAAATTAAGAAAGAAATGAAGAATTAACTAAAGTGAGTTACCAGACTTCACTTCAAGAGACTCAACATTCACCAGAAAAAAGCTTTAACCTTTGAACCTCAGAATAGTGAAAGTGTTTTGTAAATACCTTTTTAGTGTACATGCAGAGGTTGGGTGTTCTCCCAGGCACAGGAATACCAGCTTTCGTCAGTTTGATGAAGTACTTTTGAACCCGACTGGCAACCTGGAATGTTTTAAGAGGAAAACGTCGGCGTTAATGATTTCCAACAGCTGCTTGAAGTAATTGAGGTCACACAAATGTATCCAGGATCCAGGTACTTAAAGAGGGCACAGTTATCACACGAGTCAGTCTTTGCCTTTCAGCTCTGCTAAGTGCTCACACTACACTCTCGTAATTTAACAGCCTGTTTCCATAGTGAGGACACACATTCATCAATGTCAGGAGACGCGAACAGAAACACAGACGACACAGCAATACAACAAGCTCAAAGATAAAATGCAAGATGTTTTTTTCTGTTTCAGGGGGATTCTTTCTGCAAGACTTACAAGAAAGCAACACTATATCTTTACATTTTGGAATTTAAATACAACCTAAAACTTTGACCTACACAGGAGAAAATTTGTTATAAACAAGCACACATTTATACAGTTAGCCCCCACTCACCTGTTTCGCTGTTCGGTTGCCGAGCTCATCTGCAATCTTCTGCCATCTTCTGGACTCCACTTCCTCAGGAGGAAATTTAACAAGAAGCTGCTCCAGCTTTTTCTGCAAAAATAACAGATTAAAAAAACATAAAAGGACTGAGACAAATACTTATTTTTGGAATGAGTATGATAATTCTTACTTGTTCCAATTACAACTCATAAATGGGTAATCAAAAAGAAATGGTTAGCTCAAGCTGTTCATTACAGTATTTTCTTTTTCTTTATTGTACTTTTGTTTTATTCCGTCTCTGATCTATATCTGCACAATGTTAAAAGATGTGACCTACCCCTAGTATTTTTTGTAATTTTCTTTTACTTGTTTCTCTCTGTAGCTTTGAGAGACAATCATGGATGGGTGTCACAATTTAGTATTTTCCTAAAAACCTTGAAAACAGTGCATTTGGGAGCTGCGCACTGTTAAATGTCAGGGCACCAATGTACCTGTATGTCCACAGTACACAGACAATACCTGAATAAGCAAATGTTCAAATCTGTCCTGCTATAAATAAGTGTAAAACTGTAGGGTAAACAAGAGCCACAGCAAAAAAATTAATTCAAATGATCTTCCTGTAAAATGGCTGTTTATGAAACAAAGATTATTCCATTCCAGCTTTATGGGGAAGCTCCATGTCTAAAGATCCTGTCAGTTTACCAAAATAGATCACAGTGTATGGCCTTTGTTGGTATAATTATCAATTTATATTGTAATTTCTCATTGGATTTAAATCAATATTCTTTTCAACATAGGGGATAACCCCCATTTTTTCTCCATACTGTTGTTTTTAAAATCATTTTTTGTGATTTGGTTAATTCATTTTATGTAATCCAAAATGCTGACATTCTTTGAATTAGATTCTGCTTACAAATGTTCTGCAATTTGACTTTTTTCATATTTCAATTGTTACTTAAAGAAATCTAAATCCTTGTGTAGGAATATGTGTACCTCTGTCTTGTTATTTATTTACATGTTTGCACTGATATAGTAAAGTACTGTGTACCACTTTTGTGATGTTGGGATTAACAGTGTCCTTGTTTCTGCCATCTGATAATCTATTTTCTTCTGCAATATGTACTCGTCCGGTTTCTCATAATCTTTCCTTTTAATTATCTGTGCAGTAAATGTGTAATATTGTTGTATTTTCATCAAATGCAGACTTAATAAGAGATAAACAGGGATTAATGAAGTACTATCATAGCATGTCCTGTTGTTCTTGGTCTCAAGTACAAACTGCTTAATTACATGGGTTCTTTTTTAGGTAGAGATTATGGATCCATCAATTTGACTGATCAGATTTGATAATGCAATTCCAGAATTAATATATTTTAGAGATTGAAAAGTAGTGACATTTTTGCAAACAAAGGAAAGATTCTGATTAAAGGATGCAAAAATGTTCCAAAACCATCATCACCAGTCTTTCCTGCACATCACGGCTTACTCACTTGACGAATTACGTACATCTGCTAAATAGAGAGTGATATCTTGTACACTTGCTACCTACCTGTTCCTCAACAGTCCACAGCTGGTTAAATGTGTCAGGCTTGTTTGGGTGACAAATCCTCCCCCTGATCATCTGTCAAGAGAAACAAGAGTGACAGCCACGTTAAAAGACTGGCAAGGCACAAAAATAATGGGCACAACTCCCTTTGAAGAGATCTGTGCGTATGAACTGCCTGGCACAGAAAATGTGGCAGATTGACAGACAGAGATGTGACTGGAGATGTGTCATGGGAAGACGCAGAACAGCATTTTCAACCGACAAACAAGAACCTGTTAGAATTCAGAGTGTAATCTGTGAAGATGCAAATGTGCCTCCACATCATAATCAAGGAGAGCAACAGGACTGATCAAGCAGTTGTTTGTTAAGTGCTAAATGCTTGGTGCCATCAAATCCCAACAATCAATTAAAACGGAAGGAAAATGGAGACAAGTACGCAAACACAGGCCAAAAATAAAACATAATCACAGGTAGAGTTGAGGCAGACTCCTCACGTTTCCATAGACACCAACTGCAAGCTCAACACTGCTGAACATCAAGGAAGGGTTTTTCGATCAGGCTGTGTAAGCTTATAATAAAATATATGTGTAATGCTCTACCATAATGACACCCTGGGAGACTGTGTTAATCTTGTCAGTTATTTTATTTTTAGTCTTAGTCTTCCTCTGAAAATGGTCATTAGTTTTAGTTCATTCGTTCTATGAATACTGTGATTGTTTCTTATTCAGATGAATATACCCCAGGATGGTTTATTTTCATTCATTCTGATAAACTACCTTCACCACCAACCTTTGCCTGGAACATTATTGAGGTTCCTCCACATTTTCAATGATGTTGAGTTACAAAAAAACCACATAATTACAACTGTTAAAACCATCCAAGAAAACAAAGCTCCTTGTTGATACTCCTAATGATCTCAGTCTTCGTTTTATATTTATAAGTACCAGTAGTCAGCTTAAGAGGCCGGCTTCTTGGTTGGTTACATTCTGCTTAGGGGTGTCCCGATACAACTTTTTCACCTCCGATACAATACCGATAGTGCAGCCTTGAGTATTGGCCGATACCGATATCGATCCGATACGATGGACTGTAAGAAAAGGCTTGATCAAGTGAGATTACTCAAACAGAGAACAGTAGTCAGCAATAGTAGGTATGAGAAAAACCGACCCATTTGTTATTAACCAATGGGTTAAATAAATTTTAAACATAAACATAAACATAAGAATATACTACAATTAAATAAAATAAATAAAAAATAAATTAGAAGACCCTGAAAAGTAACCTCAATAAATCCAATAAAAACAAAAACATATATTTTTAAATTGCCAATAACCACTGTGTTTAACTTAAACATAAGCATATTCTACAACTGAATTAAATAAATAAATAATAAATTAGAATGGACTGCTTGTATCAGAGCGCTTATATCAGAGATTTTAGATGCAAGCCGATATTATCTGATATTTGTTTTTTAGCTGATATCAGACCGATATCCGATATCAATATTGGATCGGGACACCCCTAATTCCGCTGCTACTTTTTTATTGTCGACCAAAAAGACAGTTTTACCCAGAAGTAGCTGCTCAAATATCCAGTTAAGAACTTATGTACTCTGTTAAAGTCACCAAGTCCTCAAGTTCAGCTTAAAGCTACACTGCCACCTGGGGAGGTCAGAGGCTGCACACTGCAGTGAGCGATGGATAGCAAAACAAAGGAAACAAAATTGTATCTTACTGCATTGAAAGTGTTGACATCATTGTCATAGTAGGGTCTGCATTAGAAAATCCATGAAAACGCTAAAGAAATGTTAACATCTGCATTGAATGTTTCAAAAATGTCACATCTGGTCTTCTTTACAAGCGTGCTCTCTGTAGTCTGTAAGTTAATAAATACCTTGCCACTTTTCCCAACTATATCTATGAGGGACCATCTGTAAATATATGTCTGAAAGCCCAAATAAAACTTAGAAAGAAGCTTATGTTTCCTCCAAATATGTTTTTTAAACACATCAAAGTCTGAATATTCTTTTTCTGTATATGACATCTGAACAAATCATGACTTACCTTTTCCTGATAATTATTGACTAAGCTGGCCTTATGTAATGTTGCCTCCTTTTGGTAGCTAGCTTGCTTTCAACCCAATAATGTCAACAATGGATTATCACTTTTACTAAATTGGCTCTAGCATGGTTTGGCTGTGTAGCACAGCTGTTCTGTGTGCAGATGCAACAGCCAATACAAGTCTATTTTTTGCAAGTTACAGGCAGGAGTAGCTGAAGCTGATTAAGTGATTTTACTCTTTGACGGAAAAAGTATAAATTACAGAGCCAACCTACCTTACTATAGCTCTATCAGCACACAAAAATTATCTCCATCCATCCATTTTCTCAACTACGCACAAAAAGAGAGTAAATTGGTGTTTGGTAGTTATTTCTCTGTTGTAACAATGCTTCTTTGCAATAAATCTTATACCATTGGCAAGCCTGTGTATTTCCCTTTAATATGGTGCCGCATTTGTGGGATGAGCAGCAGAGCTGAGTATGTGGGTTGAGCCCATGAAAGATTTGCCAAATCCTCTCTGACATTGCCAAACTGCTTTTTTTGCTGGTGCTACTGAATCTTTTTTTGAGCTTCTGGTATCCCAAAGTGCTAACAACCAAATACCTGATTTGCAGGTTGCAAAGTGGACAACACCCCTAAAAGACTGTTTCCTCTCCCTGTCAACACCTAGGAACCATAGACAGCCTTTAATAGATCTGCAGTCAAGGTTTGCAAGATGATATGGCTGCCAGCTCAATCTGGAACAAACTATGCAGTCAAACTCTGGTCTCATAGGGCTGCATGCAGGCCTGCCATGACTGCCCTTCACCATCAGGCATGTTTGCATGGGTGTTCGTAACAAGTGCATGGACACCTGAACATGTGGAAAAAAGTTATGTTCAGTGATGAGTCCAGATTCTGCTTACTGTAGCTGGATCATAGGATGAAAATGTGAAGAAATTGCAGGTAACAGTATGCTGATTGCTGCATCCATGGAGTAACTTCTTATGGTGGAGGCCGTGTGATGTGTGGGGCGGCATCTCCCTCACAGAAAAAACAAGGCTTGTTATCACTGGAGGCAATCTCAGTACAGAGAGCCATTGAAATGAGATTCTACAACCAGTGGCAATCCCATAACGCCACAGGCTTACAAGATGGACCCCCAAAGAGTGGGGTTCATCAGAGACTACCTCCAGAATTTGGGATAGGAGAGGATGGAATAGCCTATCAGCAGTCCTGAACCCCATTGAACACTTGTGGGATCAGCTTTGGCATGCTGTTCATGCCAGAGTGACCAACACTGAGTTGCGACAAATGCTGGTTAAAGAATGGGAAGCCATCCCACTGCAGTGTGTGACCAGGCTGTTTATCAGCATGAGGATGAGGTACCAGGCTGTTGTGGCTGTGTATGGATCTTTCACATGCTACTGAGGCTCCTGTTTGTTAAATGAACAAATTGTTAGATTTCCAATATGTCTTGTGTCTTCAGACTTCATTCAATTCACCAAACAATATCAAACAAGAATCAATAGAAGAATAAGCTGTTTGGCAATTTTTTCACGGGCTTAACCCACATACTCAGCTCTGCTGCTCATCCCATAAATGCATGTTCTTTCACAAATGTGGCACTATTTCAAAGGGAAATTAACAGGCTTTTTTTTAACAGTATAAGATTTATTGCAAGGTAGCATTGTTACAACAAAGAAATTGTCAACCAAACATCAGTTAGCTTACTTTTTGAGATCATTTTAAATTGCTTCTCTCTTGCTTAGACCTGGAGCCTATCCCAGTTGACATTGGGCAAGAAGCGGGGTAAACCCTAAACTGACTGACAGCCAGTGGTAGGGCTGACATAAACCTCCCATACATACACACACATTGACACCTAAGGGAAACTGAGAGTCATAAGTTGACCAAACAAGCATGTTATTTGTCTGTGGAGGGAAACAGTACCCTAATGCCTGGTTTCCACCGAGTGGTCTGGTTTGGTTCAGTACAGTTTGGTATGGTTTGGAGCAATAAGCCCTGATTTGCTGCATTTCCACTGGCAGTTTTACCTTCACTTCAGTGTGGGGATGTGAGTCAGGATGAGAGGGTAATGCGGGAAGCCACAGCCGGGCAACACTATGCAGCAGTCTGCAGTAGAGCGCAATTGTGAACACAGCAACAATGGAGGACTTCCAGCACCCCAAACTCCATAAAGCACTGTCTCTTGCTGACATTCTTCATACCAACAGCAGAGGAGAGATCATGTTAATCCACGTCTGAGGTGTGTGTTTTTTCTTTTCACTGCTGTTGCATGAGAATTGACTATTTTTTTTGACCAGTCAACAGACAGCAGCACTTTTAGCTCCATCGTCTAGGGTTGGTTTGGTACCCTCTGCACCCCTTCAGAGGAGCGCCAAAAAGTGGGTCAGCATGAGTCGGTTATTTGGGTACCTTTTCTCCTTATCTGACAGAGAAAACACCAGTAAATACGTGCCGAACCAGACTGCTTGGTGGAAACGCAGCCAAAGAAAACCCAATCATGAACATGCAAACTATACACAGAAAAATCTCTGCCTGACCAGGGAGTTGATCTAGCAACCTTCTTGCTGTGAGGAAAAAGCAATAACTTCAGCAGCATCATGCAGCCACACTCTACTGTCTCACTCCTGCTTACTCTTAGACAGAAAATATATGCAGATGAAAACTATTACAAATTTAAATGTTTGATAACCCAGAAAAACATCGTTAGACTTGCCCAGTTCCTGAACTTATCTTTCTTTCATCAGAGTTTCAGTTAATAAAGATCTTTTTTTTTTACTTGCAATCCTGTCTGCCTATGGAAAAAGGATGCTGACAGACATTTTATTGTATTTTTCATTAACAAAATTAACACTGTTATGAAAATGTCCCAGTCTTTATCAGTATGTATGTGTGTGTTTTTTTATAGGTTATTTAAAAGGATGAATTGTACCTGTGTTTGCCCGCCATTTTCAGGAGCATCACTTGTAGGCAGAGAGGTGTACATGGTGGAGGACTCGCCTTCTTTCTTGGGTTCAACAGGACTTTTTGGTCGATCAGGCAAACCTTGTGGGAGGAAATGAGTAGAAAATGTTATTTCATGAATAAAAATAAACCCATGTCCCAGCACTGAGTTTTAAAAGAATTGAAATCTATACATACCTTGGTCAAAGATTAGCTTTAGCCGCCTGGTTTTGCGTTTCTTGTCACAGAACTCCCTCTCAAAGTCACCAAGGCCTGAGGTGTACTGCTCCCATGCAACGTCAGGGACCTGGACAACTCGTTGAGGACACGGCAAGCCCAAATTCACCTGAAGGTCAGAAGAACCACTGTCAGAATCCATTAAGGAAATAACAAGGTTAGATAATGTCACATCTTATAAGGCATCAGCAAGCACAATGAGACAAATGCAGGTTCTACACACAGTGCAGAAAGACTCCACTCAATTACACAAGCTTTGCACTGATACTTCACATCACACTGGAGTTAGTTATGGCTCTTTCTTTCTGTTTTGAACCCTTCTGCTGACAAAATTTAGACTTTCAGATAGTGATGCACTGATTGTGAAGATCAGGGCTGATGCCAACACCAATGCTAAAAACAACAGGTTTAGCTGATACCGATACCAATATTTTTCTATTTTCCTCTTTTGCCATAATTCTCCCACAATGTCATTTTTTTCTTTTTTGTTTGATAATAAAATCAGATCACAGTTTGTCTAACAGGTCTCTAGGTCATTGCCCTAAAAAAAGAATCTCCTCTAAATCAGCAATAGGTGCCAGATGTCTGCATTAAATAAATGACCCAACAAATAAATATCTAAAACTGATATCTGTTCACCCCACATAAGTTTGCTGATGGCTGATGTTTGTAGAAAATGCTGATGTCAGTCATTACTAATGTTGAAGGTTACATTTACCTTGATATATTGTTATGCCAAAAACTGTCAGATCGATCAAAAAAAGACAAAGTGACATGTATCTCATATCTGTCAGACTGACAGAATGGACAGTTATGCACATCCTGGCCTAGTTGTGAACGGGTGCAGAACCTAACTTGAGGCAGAGAGTGGAAAAGTCTGCACACTGAATTTTACAAGCTCCAAATATTTATTCCATCAACGTTGCAACCAGCAAAGCATTCCTCAGGCAAAAAAAGAAAGAACATGAACTTACATGTCATTTTTCAGACAGTGGTGGTGTTAACACTGACACATGAACATGTTCTGGCACATTTTACAGAAGTCTTGTGAATAAAGAGAAGTACAGCATTGCATGTTCAAACTCAACTTACCATTAGTCCATAATGTGTTTTAGGGGGATCATATTGATGAGTTTTTGGAGACGTTATTGTGAGTAAATTACTGTGTTAGTGAAGTTCTGTTGGAATCTGTTCTGTCCGAAACTTTCAAGACAACAACCACAACATGCCATTGGGTTTAACTGCAGAAGAGTGAAGGATTGTTACCCGTTTCTGTAGCTGCTCCACAAAGCTGATGGGATCTGTTAGAGCCTCTCTCTGCTGACGCGCCAACGTCTCTAGGTCCAGGATAGCCTGCATGCGCTGAGCTTCGAGAACTCCGATGGTCTGCAGCAGCCTCTGGTAACTGACACGGAGGGAACAGAGGTTAGACAACAGTGGGAGGGAGGAACCGCTTACATTATTTAGCCTGACACTTGCAACGCTGCAATGCATCACTTTTGGACCCCAGACTATGCATAATTCAAGCACAGTGATGAGAGCCTTAACATTTAAACAAAACATAAACCACTTTATAGTATTTTCTGCCTATTTTGCAAATGAAGAATTTAGTCATGGTTTTGTGTTATGAACCTTTACATAGACTGAGGATTTTGAATCTCAGAGCAGCTGCTCCTGCAAATACTTGACATATTAAGAGTTGCTTTAAGTACAAAAAGTGATGGAGTCAAAACACAAATGGTTATAGAGGCATGGCAAAATATAGGGTTTTGATATACACTCACATATAGGCGACACAACATTCTTTATGACAGTAAAGTAGATGATCAAAAAAGAATACATGCCAGATTTACAGCTCAGTAGAAAGTACAGACCACCAGAAAATCCAATGTAAATGTTACAGCTTTAAAGGGATAGTTCAGTATTTTTGAAGTGGGGTTGTATGAGCTCCATATGGCCACTAAGTACCTTAGATGCAGTAGAACTTTCTCTCCTCTCCCTCAGGAAGCCACAGTCTGTAAGAGTCTGTTACGCAGATATAGAAGCAAACAGGGAAGTATCAATGAGGCAACAACCGGCGCCTGAAGCCGTTAGCTTGTTATGTTTACAACAGCTGAGAGGGAGGCGGAGTAATTCAGCAGCTCGCAGAAGTGCTGCGCAGAGGAATACGTGACGTGAGTCGGTTAGTTCCAGATAAACTTTATATTTCCAAAAAGTTAATGCACTTAAAAACACACATAAGTAGTGTACTCCTAAACTGTGGTGTTATTTTTTGATGGGAGTTCTTGTAGGCGGCGAAAATACCCTTTGTTCTTGGTACGATACTTCCCTGTTTGCGGCTATATCTGCGTAACAGACTTTTACAGACTGTGGCTTACTGAGGGAGAGGAGAGAACGTTCTACTGCATCTAAGGTACTTAGTGGCCATATGGAGTTCATACAACCCCACTTCAAAAATACTGAACTATCCCTTGAAGGTAAACTATATTTTTTCATCATCAGTTTTAGCAAAATAGCATTTATATTAGCAGTAAAAAAGCTGGTACAAACCTGTTCAATAACACAGTAGCAAAACTTAAAGTACCAAACACTTAACTCTGAAGAATCTTTTTTAAACAGAGATGCAAGATATTGAACTTAAAGTCATTACTGCCAATGATCATTTTTTCTGTCATGAGTACGCAGTCTTGAATGGATCTGTTCCTTTCAATGTGATTGTTTGAGTTAGAAACAGATGGGTTACAAGAAATATACTAATCATCAAGTTTTTAAGGATACCAATATTGTGCTGATAACATTTTAATATTGTGCAAAGCTTTTAGTTATCAAAAATTAAATTCAAACTCCTACACTGCCTAAAATGAACAGATAAGCTAGCAAAATTTGGTTGTTAAAGTAGGTAAGAAAAGGAGGTTGCTCCTTGAAAATATACCTTATGATCAGCAAGTGTCTGTACTTATAACACCATTCAAATAATAGCTATTGCATTATTTTCAAACTATTTATTGTAGTGAAAATCTTCAAAAACTTCATAAGACAGAAATGCTGCAGACATTTTGTGTGCAATTTAGAGAGTGTTACAGACTGTTCCTGCAACCTTAAATGCCAAACTAATTTCTTTAAATGAAAAAAAAACAAAGGTCAAATATGAGGAGTCTATTTTTGCTGCAGTGGTATCAATCAGGTAAAACTACTATTCAGTTTTGACTTCTGTCCAACAAAGTTTATAATTCTGGTATTTGATAGCTATTCCTGCCTCTTTACAAGAAAAATAAATACCTTGTGTGTTACCATTTTAAACAGCTTAAGATATTTAGTGATTATGTTTAAAGACAAATATTTTTGATTTTGACTTCTGCACCGCAACTGTGTAAATCACTCAGATTTCAGAGCAATATGAAAAGCTTTGGCACGACTACCACTTGGGTTTTGCAGTGCTTCAGGAGTCTTTTTGAGTTGCAGAAGACTGACCTTTCCACTCACACCCTCTGGGGCAAGAGAAGAACTGCAAACTGAGCTGTCAGTGACTAAGTGTGGCACTGACTCAGGGGCCTTACAGTGTGAGCAGAGCTGGAGGAATCAACACAAACGTGATAGCATCCTTCTCTGCCATAACCTGATGCAGGTGCTCAGTGAAGCAGAGAGGATCAATCTCCTTTAACAGGACATGAATGAAAATCAATGCACAGGACACAACTTATTCCACTACTGCTGGTGCCTTGAAAATCCTACAAGTGAAAACATTCAAAACGTATTTGCTGTGTTTAACCTCATATCCCTTTATTAGCTAAAGTTCTGCACTATGTAAAGCTCTGCTGACCTTGTTCTGCAACAGAGAGTGCTGTGCTTTAGTGCCAACTAAATCTGCTTTTGCAGCAGTGGCACAATCCATATTCTGCATTTTTCCAGTAGAAAAGACTGAATCTGATTCTCATAGGGAAAATCTGTGCTAGAAAGAAGGATGCATAGTAATAGATGATCTGTGCATCAATCTGTTGCTGGAAAATAGCAAAGACTTTGCTCTGATTTGCAGCACTTGAATTAGGAATGGGTGTTATAAACCAAAAACCAAAACAATACCATTATTATAAACTTGAATTCTGGTATAAAAAAAAAAAAAAAAAAAAAAAAAAAACAGATACTGATTCCTGTTTCATGTGACAGTGACAAAAAAATGACGCCCTGAACACCCAAAGTAAAGCAATTTGTACGTTTTCGAATATTGAAAACTACTGACATCTCACGCACACTATTTCAATTGAACATAAAGGTTGTCAACATTTCCTTTTATTGAGGTCTTCTGAACTCTTATCAGGTTGATTTCAAGCGTGATGGAGGAAAGTGATTGTTAAAACCCTACTTGCTTGCAGCAGATATCATCAAAAGACTTTACTTATACATTCTGGGTAGGATTCCTGTTCATTATCTGAGAGGATGCTGCCTACGAGTTGTCCAATTTGTGTAGCTTGAGGAGACCCATTACATGGCAAGCCAAATGTCTTGCGACTTAAAAAGTTTTTCTGCTTGTGGCAAACATCCTGTAACCATAGCAGCTTCAAATGAAAGCCATCTTTTTATTGCTTAAAGGATAAGTTCGGTTTTTTGATACCTGGACCTTATTTTTAGGATTAAATACGCTCGTAGACTCACCCAGACAATTTTGGCGGAGCTCGGAGCCGCCAAAATTGTCTGGGTGAGTCTACGAGCATATTTAATCCTTTAAAATAAGGTCCAGGTGTCAAAAAAACGAACTTATCCTTTAAATGAGTATGTTTTCATGATAATTGTTCTTTTAACATCACTGTTTTACCTCCTGGGTATCTAGCTGCAAACGTAAGTTTGAAGCATGTTTCTGGAAATATTCCATCTCTTGCTGGGCCCCCAAAAGGATGTAGCCTAAACTTTCAAAAAGTGGTCACTGTAAAGCTTACAACAGTGTTGTCTGGTCATGCTTCTGAAAAAAACTCTTTTAAAACAGGGGTTTTCAATCCATGTTTGCCCATGTTATACCATCAACTTTAATTTTTTTTCTTTGTGTCTAAAATTAGGCTGAAAAAGACTGGAAATGATCAACAATACAATATTTTTTGCCTGTGCAATAAATATTGTGATTTCTTCAACAAATAGAACTACATAAGACAGACGTATGCTTTAATTTTTATGTGCATTAATTCAATTTCAATTCAACAAATACACTTAATCTTATTTAGGTCCAAAATTAATTTATATTCTAAATGAGCTTTGTAGATGGAGCCAGTGGGTAGCTTAGTGTTGACGCCTTGAGTTTGTTGTCAAATGGTTCGTGACAATTTAAATTATAACTCTGTGCCATCCCATAATAGTTTCACCTCAAATACTGTAGCAAAGTAGACTACATCAGACCGTTTATTAACAAGAAAAGCACTCAGAAAGTGCAGACCTCCACCAAGCAGCTTCACTCCACTTTGGCGAAAATGGTCCTATCTGGCAATGTTAAAGAATCCTTTAAAAACTTCCTGGATCCGGATGGTGATCTGGATCAGTCCCAAAATCGAATCATTTCTTCCTTATCCCACTCCACACATTTCCTGAAAATTTCATCCAAATCCGTCCATAACTTTTCAAGTTATCTTGAACACAAACAAACAAACAAACTAACTATCCAACGACTGCAAAACCACAACCTCCTTGGTGGAGGTAATTATGAGAAGTAAGAACAAAAATTATTGATCTTCAACAGCTGTATTGGTCAGTAGCACGTTCACACCTTAAATGAATTTCAAATTTGGTCAGAGCATTAACAAACATCAGGACAATGTAATGCCAGTCACAGGACAACCTTCATAGAGACCCAGCATTTTTTAACTGTGTCATATCAGTTTGTCTGTGACTGAAGCAGCGCTGTCATTAAACATGTGGGTATACAGAAGACACACACATTCTGCGTGCAGTGTTCAGCTCTCCGACAGCTGATATAAGGCAGATTTTCATCAGTTATTAAAAATAAAAACCAGCGAAAAAAGGCACTTTAGGACTGTATTAACCAACACAAAAGTGGCTGCGTGACTTTCTTTAGGACACATGACCAACACTGCACATCCTGCTGTGTGACTATTGCGAGCACCTTGCACTTGTGTAAAAAAACGGTACAGTCTTTCAGCTTGATCTGCATAGTTGAAACTCAAGGTATCGCTTGCTTTTTTCTCAAATTTGACTGGTTAGCACAGCCATAAACAGCACAAAACAATAGCATATGACAGCACTCCTCTATGTAAAAATTACATTCTAACCCCCATCAGACGTTCTCCATAACGTTTACCATGTGTTTCAAATGATAAAGTCTTGATAATTTCAATGAATATTAGTATCATTAGGTGCAGAAACTTGATGGTGCTCTTTCCTTTTTTTCTATCATAAGATTGACAGAGCCCTGCCCCTGTTGCACACGTACACTGGAAACACTCAAAGTGGGCAGGACTGTAAAAGAGCGTTCTTTGCTGGTCTTCCCATTTTCCAAACAATGTCACCAAATGAGTTCAAGTCAGGAGCTTGCCTGCAATTCTTTTTTAATTAAAAACAAGGGGCAGCAACCTCAGGAGCTGAAAATCAAAGTGTCAAAACCTGTAGTACCCCAACTGCCCACTTGAGGCATGCTGCAGAAACCTGACACACAAATGATTTTGTGTGGGGGAAGTTTGCTTTTTCGCAGCCTAAATAAACATCTTTACAGCCTGGCTTAACAATAGCTTCGGTCTAAAATAAAAACTACATCCATGTGCTCTCACTGTGAGGGGGGTGATTTTTTTTTTCATATTGTGCCCTTTTTCTTTTATTGAGGATTTCTGGTTTTGGAAATGCACAGTCGCTATTTGTCAGTAGTCCTTAAGTCCGGCCTCAAAATGGCCTCTGTGTCTGTGAGGAAGTTCAGCTAAAGTTTGTTTGTGATGACATGCAGTATGGCAGCATCCACTACAAGGCACCCAAAGTGTTCCTGCTTTGATAATCAAACAGCTGACGTAACACGGCTTTGTCCAGTTGTTTTACAGTCTATGCAAATGACCCAATAATGGATGTTGAGGACTTCTATTCTAGTTACTGTGATATCAAACAGATATCAGTATTCTTTTAACTTTTACTAATAATACAAATATTTCTGAATAACATGAAACAAAATAAATTATGATTCTTCCTTTGGACTAAACACTTCAGAATTGATTAACTCATGATCAATAAGCACAATACTGTTACCGGTTCTTACTAATAGCCTCTTAAAGGGGTATTGTGCACTATCTGCAAGATTAAATTTTTAAAAATTGCAGTATAAACCTTATTTCTTCTCTGAAAAAAACCCCCATAGAAATATCTACAAAATCTTGTTATTCTGCCTGTTCCCACTTCTACATATTTCCTATCCCAACGTGTGAATCAGATTCACATGTAGAAAATCAGCTACAGAAAGCAGCATGCATGCGAACAGATGATCTGTGCATTAATCTGTTGCAGGGAAACGAAGAGGACTTGGCTCTGATTTGCAGGACTCTGAACTCCCGCCAGGTATCGAAGGACGGGGTTTCATTGCCACCTACTGGGCCCAAGGTCTACTGACAAACCCTAGTGCCACATTAAACACTTGCCAGAATGTTACAACATCAATGCCTGATGAAGAAGGACAGAAAGTTTTGCCATTTTGCATCACACGTAAAAGAAGTTGTGTCTTCAGAGGCAAGACCCTAGTCATAAAATAACTAAATAATCTGTGCTCATATCATTGACAATTTTCCATACTCATCAACACTAAAATGCCAAGTCATGCTTGCTTAAAAATGACTCCACACTGTATTGATCTGAGCCTTCAAACTTCCCCCTTATTCAGCACAACCCAAGACTTGGCATGTGAGGGGAACTTTATCAAATTACACTAAAGCCACTCTCCAAATCTGAAACATAACCCAATACTGGTGTCAAATACAAAGAGACCTCAGCTCACAACTCCCCACAAGCCCCCTTCCCCTCCCCCTCCTTGTATGAAGATGCACCGTGAATCAGCTAGCCTGCTGCCGTGCAGTTAGCAGTGCCTGACTGAGCACAGCACGGCACCTGTCCACCAACATAAATGTCTTATCTTGCATGATAACTGACAACAGACAAACAAGAGCCAAACAGAAATTATTCTCCCCTGGAAAAAATGTATCCTGTGAAAAGAAAGAACCAAGGCAATCAGTGGATGAAATCAACATCCAATTTCCGCTGGCTGTAAAATTATGAGAACTGGCAGCTGATTCACACAATCACAAAACCAGACTGAAGGTGAAATTGAATTGTGGGAACGTGAAAAACGGGAACAAAGAGGCAAGAGCTGTATCCAAGAAATCCCCTAACCTGAGTAAAAGAACATTCCAAGAATAACTGTGATAATTAAACATCCTATTAACGTGTTCTTGGTGCAAAAGCATGATACGCTTAAGTGAAAATTGGATGTAACAGTCTTCTGAAATTGGCTGCAGAAATAAAAAAACATGTCTATGTTAAAGGAGGATCCAGTTGAAAATTTGTGAATCATAAAAAGACAAGAAAAATCATGTTCTACCAGATTTTGATTTCTTTTGGCTGACTTTTTTTTTTTTTTAAACAACTAAAACTTTGAGAAAACAGCCCGGTTCTCAAGACCACATCAAAGCCCCACTGTCATTTTGCTTTAAGACATTTATATTAATTCCATTATTGCCATATTCTTTTGTTTGTTAAGTGCTGAATGGCACTGACACATACACAGCAGTGCACCCAACCTGCTGATCCCATCTTGCCTACTTAGAAGTCAGCACAAAGGGGGGATCACTGCCTCACAATTTACCCTCTGTGGTGTTCAGATTGAAGATGAACATCACATAGGGAT
Organism: Cetoscarus ocellatus; assembly: GCA_037902135.1. Taxonomy (NCBI): domain Eukaryota; kingdom Metazoa; phylum Chordata; class Actinopteri; order Labriformes; family Labridae; genus Cetoscarus; species Cetoscarus ocellatus. The sequence goes on along the minus strand of JBAMNC010000318.1, from coordinate 1,757,538 downwards.
AAATATCACACCTGGAAATAAATCTGTGAATAAGCCTGCAGCCTCAAACACATTTGATTTATACTTAACAAATTAAGGAGATTGGAAATGAAAATTATACAGAGAAACTGTCACCACAAGACAGCCAAAAAAAGATGGAAACCACTGATGAAGCCAGAATAATCAATACTGGTCAATATCAGTCAATAACAGCTTTGAGGCCTTATTCATAAATTATCATGATGCAATTGTTGATAAACAATTACACTTTAGGCTAGGGTTTTCAGAATTGCATGTCCTTACCCATGTTTGTTTTGTAAACACTACTGTATTCTTGTATTTCTCGATGTGTGATTGATGGGAGATAACCTCTCTTCATCATGTCCAGGCCAAAAATGACTATTTTTATCAAAAGGTTGAAGTTCTCAAACAATTGTTTTCTTTGAGGTCCATGTAAATTTAATCTGCTTCTATTCTACACATTTATTGGAGGAACGCTTTTGAAATAGCGCACAGGCATGAGTACAGGTTTATAGCTCCCTTCAGAGATCTGAACTTTTTAAACAAAGCCTGACCGATTTTTTCAGTAAAAAATAATGGTACAGCAACTCAAACTTCTGCAGGAAATTAAAATAAAGAGACTCTAAAAGTCACACTGCTTCTAAATTTGCCTCAGCTTCATTGAGAGTGCTGGGATTGGATTTAAGACATGACTTTTCCAGATTTCATGAATTACAAACTCACTCCTCTTCAAAACAAATTAATCCCTTAATTTAAAAAGTTAGACAACTAAGTTAAAAGGGAAAAATGTATATCTCAATATATATCGCATTCTTTGGCAGAAGCCACTTTTCTTCCATGCACTCCAGTATTTTTTTTTAAATTCAGGTACACTGCTCATGAATATTTACCAAGCTGCTTATTTACACTTTTCTGTGAGAGTAGGACATTTTAACAGCCAAGCAAAGGAGGAGAAAAGACTGAGGTGTTGGAAGGAAATATTCAGGTTTTAGTCTGTGTGAAAATTCTGGCTTTTGGTGCTTTCACATGTAGCTTATCCACCAGACAACTTTGATCAGTTTGTTCAATTTGTTTTGAAATTTATCAAATCTTAAAAAATTTCAAATTAAGATTTGGGCTGAAAATGTAAGAATTAGTGCAATCATATCACAGCCATAAGGGACTAGAGATATATGGCTTTAGTACTGTAATTTACATATGAATTATTTGACTACACTGGTATCAGACTTCGAGGTAAATTGGGCATTTAATTGAAAAGAAATGAATGGAATGGATCATTTCTGCAGGGCTGGCATAATCATTTTCATTAAATATTTGAATTTCTACATCTGTCAGCATAAAGGAAAATACAAATCAGGTGGAATACTCTAAACAATAGGGATGCATGAAAGGCAAAGTTTTAATGGTGGCCTCATGTTTATTTGAGGCAGTCATTAGCCCAATTCACAGTGCCTTTATGCAAAAGTGCTGCAACAAGGTTCCGCTGTATTTACATCTAGAGACACTGACACTAATTCCGAGACCACAATATGTGTCAATTCATGCTGCAATATGACTTGGATGCTCTTGACAAGGCAAGTGCCCCGACATACACACAAAGGCAGAGATGCTCACTCCTGTCACTCGCCGAGTCTGCATGCCTCCTTCTCAAAGGAGCAAAGAGGAGGTCAACTCGTTCCCCCCATTCTGCCTCCAGGACATTTGACAAAAGGGGTAAATATTACACGTCACAGAGGGGTAATATTACTCCTTGAAACGACAGTATGAATTGGGCTATTGTTGAACAAAGTTATGTTGTGATTCCCACTGCGTACTGCCAACAGGGGAGCATAGCACTAATACACTGTAAACTACTAGATGGGGGTGCTGATATTACACCATTGTAGAATCTAAATTGATGTCTTAAGGCATTATTTGGGCACAACTTTTTTAGAGCTCTGATGCCGAAATTCACTGTTAAAAGGCTAAAGATGTCACACAGGGGAAGACAAAATCACTTATATGTCATACCTCTTTGCTTCTGCAGCAGTGTATAATGCAAATGTGAAATCACAGGCTAGGACCAAATATAGTGCCATTTTGGAATCAATGTAAAATTTAGATGGCACTGCGACAGCAGGGCTTTGCTACAACGCTGTCGGAAAATGGCAGTCTAAAAAAGGCTGTTAACTTGTAACAAGTGACCAATTTATATCTCTAAACACCTCATTAAATGAGCTCAATGCAGTAAGGTATTCAACTCTTAACCATGAGATCTATGTGACGTATGTAAGGTATTATAACTTATCACACAAATATTACCACAGTCCTCATAAACACAAACCATCCCAAGTTTGTTCAAAACCAGACACCAAAAGTAATCCAATGATGACACATGAGATACATGAGAGAGGTGCATCACCAAAACAAGAGAAGCAACCCCTAAGAGCTCCTACATACTCTTTGTTGTGTTTAAGTGCCAGGTGGTCTGACTCAAAGTAATACACGTCTGGCTCCTCCTCTTCCTCCTCCTCCTCCTCCTCTGCAGCCTGGTCTTTTGTCAGCTCCTGGCTTTTTTCTGCCTCTTTGCCCTCTAGGAGCCCACCATCCTCACTAACTTCCATGTCCTCAGGATCCAAAGAGGCCGGCTCGTTGTTGGAGGGCCCAACAGAGTCCAAATGAGATGGCTCCTCTACCATCGGGCAGTCCTCCTCTAGCCCAACCACCAACCCTCCCTCCTCCCTCAAGGGACCATTGTCTCTGGGAGGAGAGCAGGGCTTGGAGGAGGCCTTGCCACCACTAACAGCCCTTCTGGGCGAAGTCCGCAGGGTGTATCTGTGTTCATAGAGCTCTGTGAAAGAAGGAGGTGTGCTGGGTACTGAGGGGATGCACCCTGGCTCTGTAGGGGAAGGGGTTGTTGCAAGCGGGGGTGTAGTTTCTCCTGAGTTGTTGTTGTTGATTGGACTATTGTTCCTGTTGGTGGTGATGGAGGAGGTGGAGGCAGAAGCTTCCTGAACAGGTGTTGGTGGCTGGCCATTGGTGTTGTTTTGTGTCTCCATCACCTGCTCCTCATGGGCCAGACACAACGAGTCGCCCACCACATCAACCTCCACCTCCTCCACCTCTTCCTCCTTGGCCACTATCAACTCAGGGAGAGGTTCCTCTGAAACAGCTTCCAAAGTAGGTGCGGATGAGGCAGGCAAGTCCCCTGAGCCAGAGACCTCCATCAGAACAGGGACAGAGTTTCTACAAGGCACACTGGGGTCCGGGGGTGAGGGGGCGCCCCTCTGACTGCCATTGAGCAGCGATGGGCAGTTGTTAGCAGAGGAAGGATCTGCACTTGGCTCTTCAGTGAGTGTGCAAGGTCCCTCTGCTTTATTGTCTTTGAGTCCATTTGAGGCCTTGTGAGGGTTTTGGGGCTGACGTGCCCCATCACACTCAACATGGCCATCCTCTGCCTGCCCCACTGTGAGCTCTACTTCCTCTTTACAGAGGACAGGTGAGGCAGGAGACGTGTTAACAGAGTTTTGGCTGGAAAAATCCTCACAATTGCTGTCCTTGCAGGGCTCTAAGACAGAGACCGGACTTTCAGATTTTAAAAGAATGGGGTCCTCCTCGTGTCCCTGAGAATCTCCAGAGCGAGAGCACCTCTTGGCCCTTTTGATTTGAGAGTAGGCATCATGTGCCTCCTTCCCTTTGTCACAGTTCTCGGGACTAATGTCATTGTCTAAACAGGAAATGCCACGCTTTCTCGAACTGGTCCATTGCTCTGCCTCAGTAGAAGAGGCATTCAAGTCAGTTAACTTCCCCTGTAACGGGGCCTGCTCCTCATTGTCCTGCAAAGAATCTGGTTGTGTGTCCTCTTTGCTGACCTGCTTTGACTCCTGCTTAACCTCTTGTTTGGTATCCGGTTTTGACTCCTGCTTGCTGTCTGGTTTTGTTTCCTGTTTCGACTCCTCTTTTGACTCCTGCCTGTCCTCTTGTTTGGTTTCCTGCTTAGATTCCTGCTTGCTGTCCTGTTTAGACTCCTGCTTGCTTTTGGGCTTCGTGTCCTGCTTTGACTCCTGCTTGCTATTCGGTTTCGTGCCCTGCTTCGACTCCTCCCTTGACTCCTGTTTAACCTCCTGTTTTGTGTCCTGCTTAGATTCCTGTTTGCTATCCTGTTTTGACTCCTGCTGCTTGGCGTCGTTTTTTGACTCCTGCTTGGCGTCCTGCTTTGACTCCTGCTGCTTGGTGTCTTGCTTTGACTCCTGCTGCTCGGTGTCCTGCTTTGACTCCTGCTGTTTGGTGTCCTGCTTTGACTCCTGCTGCTTGGTGTCTTGCTTTGACTCCTGCTGCCTGGTGTCCTGCTTCGACTCCTGCTGCTTGGAGTCCTGCTTCGACTCCTGCTGCTTGGTGTCCTGCTTTGACTCCTGCTGCTTGGTGTCCTGCTTCGACTCCTGCTGCTTGGCGTCCTGCTTTGACTCCTGCTGCTTGGAGTCCCGCTTCGACTCCTGCTGCTTGTTGTCCTGCTTTGACTCTTGCTGTTTTGCGTGCTGTTTTTCGTCCTGTTTCGACTCCTGTTGCTTGGCGTCCTGCTTGGAATCCTGCTGCTTGGCGTCCTGTTTCTTCTTAGGCGAGCGGGCCCTCGATATCGAAGACACCGAGGTCTCCTCTGGCTGGGCGATGCTTCGGTTCCTGAGGGTTCGGCCACAAAAGTTCTCATCCAATCCATTGAGACCCACTGACGACCTTGTGACACGCGAGGATCGGGACGCGGCCATACTATGGCGGGTGCCTACAGTCTCCTCATCCTGGTGCTTTCTCCTCTGCAGCAGAATGTGGGCACCTGCAAACACAAAAAGGCAGATAAAAGCACTTCATTAAGTCAAAATAATCACTAAAAACTGCACGTCTCTACTGCTCAATGATTACACTACAGTACTATTTATTCATTGCTCCTGCTAGAAGATTGATGGGTTTCACTGGACAGCAAAGCTAAAAATGAATGCATGAATGGTACCCTAGGGTGTCTGAAACAAAGCTTTCACCAAAAGACCTTTCTCAACTATCCCTGGGATCATTTCTCAGCTCACACCACATGTATTGATTTCCCATGTCATTGTAACTAAGCAACACCTTCTGTCCACAGGAAAAAGTAGGTGTCTTATCCCAGGTTGACAAGGGTGGAAAATCTTTTCCTGGCAGAACACAATAAAGGAAACAATAAGGTCAAATCTCCCTTTTGCATTAATCCCTAACCACATGGACCCCTTCTTTTAAAGCTTCACAAATGTCACAGCTTAAAGGTTTATTAGCATTTGCTTTGTAACTGTAAGGGTAAGAGTGATTACAAGAATTTTAAGTCCTGAAAAGCCCCCTCAATTTCAAGCATATGATTCAAAAAGCAGTGAGCCACCTGCAGTGAAAGAAAAAAAATAGATATATTCAAATAAACCATCACACTAGTTTATGTTTTAGCAGCAGCATCGTCATTTCTTCCTAACTGAGATTACTGCTTATTGTGTCACACAAAGAATAGATATGTCTTTACAGGAAGACTGATTTCTGACACAGATGCTACCACTGTAATTCACACACACAACTCTGCCGAGATTACACCGCAAACACTGGTCTGTCTTTGCACACAACTGACTGTTTATCTCTTTTTAACAGGTGTGCCAGAGCAACAGCAGGCTGCAACTTATCACAAATGTACAAAAAAAAGACATTCTCAGACAACAAGAATCCTACACAGGGCTTATGGGTTTAGAGTGAGGGCAACCATAAAGGCCTAGGACATGACGATTCACTTCCTGACACAATTTAAGTCACAACAAAAGCCTTCCCAAAACTGCTCTGTGTGTCGCCCAAGCTATCCTGCAGATAAAGTGCATTACCGTGTATCTGAACAGAAATCCTGGCTTACAATGTGCACTGGGAAATAAACACTTTCTAAATGCTACCAGGCACTGATAGCCAGCTTCGGATATTTTACTCTTCACTAAATAATCAATTTTAAAGCTGCAGCAACATCTAATGTAATGTAGGTCAGACAGTCCATTATACTTTCACTCATGTAAACACCTTGGCCAAACCTACACTTTCTTGAAGGTTCTTTTTAAACAAAGATAAACTGATTTACAGAGTAAGATACATCATAGAATTAACAATAATGCTGCTTTAGAAACCAATTAAAAAAATATACTTCAACAAGGCACAAATGAAGATGCTGATTTCATGAGACAAACATTTTCGATTCAAGTGGGCACATTAGTTAGGGTTAGACAACATAACGTACTGTAAATACTGTATCACAGTATTGTTGGTGCTGACTGCAGTAACTGTATTATATCAGTGTTTAAAAGTGTTAAAATATTTTCAAAAAACGTGTATTTTTTCACTATTCAGGAGCTACAACCTCTCTGTCTTTTATGATTAACAGCTGATTTTTTTACACAAAATTACAGACAGATTCTGTATAAGTCTGTGTTTGTCCATTTCAGTGTTCCCCTATAGTTTATTTGGGACAGCGCCCTGCTCCCCCAACGGACAACCCCCACCATGCCAACAGAATCCTCACCCAGAAATTTAAGTGCAGATTAAAAAAAATATTATTTGATTTTTATTTTAATCAAGGGGCGTATAACAGGCATTGTTTTTTATCAAATCAAAAGCTAACTCTAATTTGCGCAATTTTAGAGTCTAATGCGTTGCTATAGTTTCATTACATTCATTAAAATGCATTTCTCCTCTCCTCTGTGACAGGTGGGGCTCTCACAACATTCACATGCACTCACGCTGGTAAAGACCACAGAGGTTGTCAACCCCCTGTCCTGGTTCACGTCGCCACAACTAGTACTAAACACACCTGTCCAAGCCCCCCACCGAGACACGTAGTAAGAAGCTGCAGACAGGTCACCACCGTCAGTCTGGATTTGATCCAGCATGGCTGTCAGACTGAGATACTCTGCATGGCTGTACAAAACCGAACTTGGTGAGTGAACTGATTAATTTGGATAGATATAGTGGTGTAGTCTATGTGATACGCAGGTATGTGCCTTATACCCACTAGAAAACGCCCCGAAATACAGAAAATACGAAAATAAATTGCTCAGTGTCTTTGCGCGCGCTCTGCCGTATGCCGGTGAGCATAAAGACACAGATAGATGCACAGTGCAGGGGACAGTGAGGGATCATCAGTCACTTTGAGTGATTTTATAATTCAAACGTTGTCTTGATGGCTCATGTGCACAGTTTAAGTGAACACAAAGACTCCAAAAAGGCGAGTCAGCCTATTGATGAATCAAAACTCAACATTCTTCAGCAATACCAGCTCTGAGTCGCTGTTTTCACTCGCTCACTGTTTTCTAAAAGATAAATTCATCCTGAGGTATCCTGGATCAGTTATTCTCCATGATATAAGAACAATCTTTGAAGGATCAAGCTTCAAATACAGTCTACCAGTGCAGCGGTTCTCAACCTGTGGGTGGAGGCCCATAAGTGTGTCTCAGAGCTGTTTTCAGAGGATGGTGTATGAATCAGGTAAATATGTGGCAAACATGTCTTCAGTGTATGGAGGCCCTAAGTGGACAAAAATCCATCACAGTATGTCAGCGTATACCCACTAGAATAAACCAGACTACACCCACGCTCATCCCTGCTCATCCCGCTCATCCCGCTCATCCCCCCCCCCATCCCAAAGCACAAAAGCTAGGGGAAACACTGCATTTCTTAGCAATTCAGCTAAAAGAGAAAGCTGTTTTACACTGCAACCCAAGGCATTAAATTTTCCTGATTTTACTGTTCAAAATGAAACCATTTAATAGGGATGCACAATGTTGGATTTTTGCCGATATTTCTGAACTCATTGCTCTATCACCAATAGATATATTTCTGGTCAAGAGAACAAGCTCTTTACGTTACAAAATTAGACTTGCTTCCTTCAATGTGACAACCTTTTTTGTGTAAGGAACCACTGTAAAACAAGCACAACAACATTTAACTCTTGAAAAAAATGAATGAAAGTCTTGATTTTTAAATAAACCCATGCAGTAACTACAAGATGCAGCAATATGGTACATTTGTCTAGTTTGCAGATATTCCAGCCGACATATTGCCGATATGTGTGGTCAATATAGTGGCTGTAAATGTCAACAAAAATTTCAACATCAGCCAATGCTGATATTTATCTTTTTAGGTTGATATCGGCCGATACCAATATCGTACCATTATCATTGCGCATCCCTACCACTTAAACATAATAACAATGCAGCATTTATTTTTAAATGTTGGGGATGCATTTTCAAGCCTTTATTAGATGGTGTAGAGACAGACCGTGGAAAGGCCTGTGACAGGGGGTGAAAGACAGCAGGGGAGGACACTAGGCAAATAGGCCTCAGGCGGGAATCAAACCCTGGCCGGCCGGCCAAAGTTTAAATGGAATGTATCTGGTTGCTTAAAACTCCGTCAAGCTAGCTATCCTACAATTGAAGACTTCTATGTCAAAAACTTGGCAGTTTATCCTTATCAGAGCTATATATGCTATAGTCACTGGCTATAGTCTAAAGTCTAAAGCAGGGGCTAATGCCAACTAGCGGCCTGAGGCTGCACTGAAATGCAAAACAAATGTCTTGAATTTTACAAATAACAGAATATCATGATAACCCAATATTCCACGAAAAATGCCAACACAGTATTGGTCAAAAATAGCGAAATATTATATTTTCTTACATAACTACATCACAGGGAAACATGCTGAAGACAGGACCCTTACTAAGCTGCCCATGTCACAAATCACTGTTGATGCTACTTTTAATAACCTGCCAACATGGCTGTTAATTTGAGGCTACGAATTATAGGCATGGTATCTGTTTAGTCTTCAATGAGTACAACAACACAGCGTGTGTGTTTAAGACGGCAGTGTAGCAAAGATTCAATAATGATATTTACATGGTATACCACCCAGCACTACTGTCAGTGCCAGTAAACAAAAACTATAGTTGGAAGACATTTAAAGATTACACACAGGGATAAGGAGAGATTTTTGTCCTGGTAAAAATACACACATTAATTCCCTGTTTCCCAGGAAAAATGTCAAACCACACAGACACATATACACACAAGTCGCCATTGAAGTCTCCTCTAGCTCCAAATAATAAATCTACCACCGCACAATAAAAACAAGATGGGTAAAGGTTATATTAAAGTGACATTCAAGGGGAAGCATTTTACAGATGATGAGACACAGTAGAAGTCTCTCTTTGTAAGGGGGAGAAATTACTGCATCAATTAGCATTGCAGTCATACTCATTTACATTAATTGCAAGTACATCAATCTGTGGGCTGACCTCTGTCAAAACTGATTTAAAAGCTCCTTGTTTCCTTGCTTGGGACAATCTCTTCCTTGTCTTATATTGGGCTAATAACAAAACAACAAAGCCAGAGTGTACCTTTGCCACAAATACATTCTGATCATTTTTCTTCAGGAGGATGAAATAAAAATCACCTCAAATAGACATTACTGCCTGCACACATATTTACAACAACTTTAAAGACACCTGCTGAGAATGTTAATGTGATTTGTCCAAGCAGAAAATAAGAGACAGAAAGAAAGGTGGCAGAGGGGAGGGAGGTTATTCAGACTGAGCATCCACCCTTACCCTCAAATCAACAAAACTAATTAAGCCTGCTCATCTGACATGCCCTAAAAAAGTAGAAAAGTAAGCACCACTTCAGGATCAAAGCTGAAATTTTTTAAAGCTGAATAACAAAATGAAAAAACTTTTCTCACACATTCATGTCACAGTAATTGACACATTGTTAGCAAAGCTTGAAAGACCGTGATCAATAATAGATTAGCATCTAATGTTTCTTCAACATGCCTGTGGAAAATATTAGAATAAATATTTTTCACCCAGTTGTGCAAAAGTTTGACAGTTGTAGTTAGACTTGACTAACATCTCATGCGACAGGTCTGTTTTTCTTAGCAACCGCAATATCATATATTACACTGCAAGTGGTCAAATATAAGTATATTAATTTGGTGACCAAATGCTCATGAGGCACAGAATGAAGACATTTTTATGATTCATGACTATAATACCCCTTTCTCACTGGCCAAAAAACCCATATAAACTCAGTAACAGTAACAATCGGCTCCTGTAGGCAGTGGGAAAGGGTCTAATTGGCATTTAAGCCCGGGTCGACTGACCCTGCAAGCGCATGGGTTTTAAGCGGCTCAGCTCCGAATTTATGGGATGACGTTGGTGTAACATGCCCACGGCATAACATCGAGCCCATCTCCTCCGTCTGTAACCTCTGTGACTATTTGCCATCTCGGGAACCAATTCCACCCGCCTTCATATCTTCACGATCGAATGTCGTTCAGTCTGCGCTGAGTTTGTACATTTTTAAAGAGGGACAAAGTACAAAGTAAGGATCAGCCCGATACATCGGCCAGCCGATATATCGGGCCGAAATTTGCGTTCTTTACTTGAATCGGCATCAGCCACTGCAAGAGAGGTGGAAGCAGCATTGCCTTGGAGTCAGCTTCACAACAACTGCAAGTTTTAAACTTTCAATTAGCTTCTAACAGTTGAACTTTGTTGAAATATTGCCACCCACTTTGAAAAAGGAAACATGAATGCCAAGTGCATGTAGGTGTTTGTAGGAGTTTAATTCAGCGAACACCGGGCTGAGGTTAAATGCGTGTCGTGTGTGTGTGTATGTGTGTGTGTGCTCTCTCCCTCAGAGCGGAGTGGAGCAGCCGTGTCTGCTATCAGAGAGGCCTTAAGCGTGCAATAGACGAACTTTAATGATGAAACAAATGTTTTATATGTAGTACTAAATTGTGTCAGTGTTTCGTGAAAACGTGTTTAGAGCCGTTTGCTGCCGTTATCAATCCAGCATTAGCGGAGTTTTTTCAGTCAGCGTCTGCTCAGCTGATGTGTGTGTGTGGAGGGGGGAGGGGGTGCGCGTCTCACTGCGGAGGAGCAGCCATCACATCGAACATTTCAATAAATGTTTCTTTGTTTAAACTTGAGACCTGTAATATTTGTTATCATTGTCATCTTTTTCATGTAAATTGAGGGAGCAAAAGCAGTATCGGCCACAAATATTGGCCCAAGAAAATCGGCAGTCCATAATCGGTCATCGGCTAAGGGTGATGGAAAAAAATCGGTATCGGCATCGGCCCTAAAAAATCCATATCGGTCAATCCTAAGTACAAAGTATGGAAAACAGTTGACCACTGTATCCATAGCTTCCATGCTTCTTTCCATTGTTTACATGGCCGTGTTTCGTCGCGCTGATGATGTCATCAACAGCTTCACGCACCAGAGGAAAAAAAAACAGCCACACAGCTCGTCTGCTGGCGATTAGACCTGGGTCTGTTGGCAGTGGGAAAGGAGTCATTTGATGAATGTAAGCGAATTAACCTGCATCGAAAAACCCCGCGCTTACCCGCTAATTTTAGTGAGAAAGCTGTATAACAAAACAAATCTGTCAATTAATGTATAAACTTTTCTAATGGACGAACAAGTGTCTTTCAGTAAATTCACAGGGCTGATCGTGCAGCAGTGTGAAAAGACATTGGAAAATTATTTTCCACATGATGCACTTTGGTGTTTTCTATGTAATTTAAAAAGCAGAGCTGTATACAGAGGCTGGGGACTGGTTTAAGCCTTTGAGAAACCAATAAGGATGACAATGGAACTAATAACATGGTTGAATAAAATCATGCTTTGTGGCCAATTTTGATTTTTGTTAAAATAAAACATCCCGTGCATATTAACGAAATGCAACACCTCACATAGTATTCTGCAAGGGAAACATTTTCCACTCTTTCCACCCTTGTTGACTTTGCTTGTCGCCAAATTATCACAACCCAAGTACTGTAATAAATCATAGATGTGATCTGGTTGGCTACTCCTTGGTCAAACAGGAAATAAATCAGTGTTTGTCATCTGGAGGGTCGGGCCACAAGAGTAAGTTGCGGAGCTGTTCGTGGAGTGTAGCAAATGTGTGCCTGGAAAAAAAAAAGACATGCAGCAAAAAACTTCTAAGATTTACAGAAACCCTAATAAAACATGCATCCATAAATGCTATTTCACATCATCATTCTTGGATAACAAAGTCTGTATCGGGGGTAATATGTTCACTTTTCAAGATCTCTCAAAAAACAACCAAAAGAAAGTAAAGTTAAATTAAAGGATTCATGCCCCCCTAGGGCATCTGTAATGGTGACCTTTTCAAACACATTTGTTCTGTGCGGTCTTTTTGTTCAGCTCCATGTTTGTCACATCTAAGGTCCAAACTGCAACATTTTCATTAAACAAATTAGAACTGATGAAATGTTTTGACAAAGTTGGATTGTGATTTAATTATGGTGCTGGTAGAGATTCCTGACACTAGATCAGTTAAGAGCCAAAGTCATAAATCATATCATCACCAAGGTTTTAATGTCCAATGGAGGGGTCAAAAAAGGCATTGCTTTGCTTTATGGGGTCAAATGTCAAAGAGACTGGAGAGTACTGCTTTAGACTTGATATATGTGGCTGTGCTCTACTTCTAGTGGCATCAAGACAATGACCAGTGCCTGGTTAGTGTTTTAAGAGAGATTACATATTTTAACTGACTATTCTGTTTAAAACGTTGCAATGTAAGAACACCTAACTTCTATAAACAAGACTGAGGCCCGTTCCACAGGGAGATGAAAACTTGTTAGTATTGAAAACTGTCTCTGTAAAGATGGCATTTTTTCAATCTATGTGTCCGTTTCCATGAAAACGCTGTAGTAAATATGCCAGGCCTGTAAGTGGCACTGGAACACTGCTGGAGACATACGAGAAAACCAGAGGAGACATAGAGCATGTGCATACATCATGAGAAATGTCAACCAAAACTAGAGAATATTTTTCTCCATGTCCTCTTGTTGCTAACAGTGGTCGTAGAGCAGCAGAAGATTTTGCTGTAAAAACCAGAACATGCTCAGTAGCTTCTGCAGCACAAACGCAACACCCTATTCCGCAATTGTTGTCAGGGTTCGCGCATACAGTTTAAGCAAGAGATGAGGCTATGACATCATCACTTCTGAAGCTGTCCGTATACGTTGTCCATGCGGAAACACAAGGCCGGCGTTTTCAAATTTATCCACTCTAGGGCCCCTTTTCGAAAATGCGTGTTTTTGGGCACCTGAAACGCCTAAACGATTAAAAACTCGTACAAATACGTCTGAATTCATCTCCATGTGGACGGCCACTGAGTTAAGTAAAAGCAGTACAAAGCCTCTCTATTTCTGCAAGGAAAAGCTCACCATCCAAGGACCCAGTAAACACCACAAGAACATGATGATTGACAAGTTGATTGTCATTATCATGAAGGTCAGTTTCTGTGATTCTACGTTGATTATTTCCTATGTGGATTTTCACTAGTGGACAGTTTCCACGCATTAAATCTGCTTTCCCTACACCTTTGTGTTCTGCCTTGGTACATTGATACAGCAGCAGGTGTGGTGGTCCTAAGCTCATAATACACTCTGCTGAAGTGGGGCACACACTACAAGATAAAAGGCCTGAATTTTGGCCTGAGTTCCCCCCTTCCAATCAAAGTCAGAAAAGGCATGGTTATCCGATGGCCCTAAAGATTATATTGCCATTTTTTAACATGTTGAGAATTTACAATCATAAGTCCTGAAGTGTGCAAGAAACACAAAGAACATCCGAGCATGTCCCCTGAGTTTTGTCTCATGGAATAGAACACCTGTCAAGCAGGATGCAAGCTAGCTAGAAGAGGGAGCCTAATAAAAATTACCATACTGATGGTGGAAAACATGAGCATAAATTTAGATAGACATCAGAAAAGGATAACGAATCCATTCCACATGTCCTGTAAACATGACATAATCAAGTTGACAAAGTTAGGAGCTGGTTTGCAATTGCTACCACTCAATGGATGTGCTGGCAAGCTAACTTGCTGGTCACATTTAGCTTCTCTTCCTACTGGCTGTGGTCTGGCTTACACTATATTGCATTCGGCTGCTCAAGATAACAAGTTGCGAGGGAGAGTGTGGTGGTTGGTGAAAGAGACAACTAATGTGTGTTATGCTGTGTTGATCATTGTACTGCACATTACAAAACATCAAAACAAAACTTTATCCGCCATTTTTGTCATATGAGGGGTTTCTAATAGTTTCAATGTATGCTAAGATTTTAAATATCATTGCATGTGGAAGGCATAACATTTGCAAGCTCCGTACGACTGTGTCTAACATATCAAACTGCCTTTATAGTCTATAGAGCAGCAGGACAATAAGCACTTCTGCATTGTTTTCATTAAAGGAGAGTGTTACAACGCACTGTGGGTTCTAAAATACCCCTAGTAAAAACAAAGCACACAATACTTCAAGTGTGTAAAGGAAAAGTTAATTGTTACTTTTGACAATTCCAATGTCCATGCCCACATCACAAGCTAGGGTCAACTGCAGACTAAAAAACAAAGCAGCATATTCCATGCACGTTAGCCAGTTTTAAACAAATAAAAGTAATAAATGCATTGCATGTTTAATTTCAATGACATGTTTTTCTACACAGTCAACTTCACTCTGACATAATCATTTGTCATTGTCAAGTTTCTAAAAAATACTTTCAATACACAGCTCAAGGCCGCAATTTCTGTTCATATTTAAGTAAGTTGCATGTTAAGCATCAATTGATATTCACTTTAAGAATTCATTCATGTATCTACATTATGGATGTCAGCTACTAAAAATGATGTAAATATGAATGCTTTAGCTTGAACGTGTTTTATTGGATTATATAATATCAAGTATTAATTGAGAAGAACTAGTTGAACTGATTAGAGCAGTGGTTTAAAATCAAATTGTGACTGGAGCAATCTAAATAAAATCAATTCATGACATACTCCAAGATTCACAGATCCTAAAAGACAACTTTCCCACTGTACAGATGTGAAAGACTGAGCACACTAATTACAGCTAAGGCGACTGATCCTGGCAGAGTTACGAAAATACCACGTTACTCTTTCAGGAAGCAGTTTAATAATCATTTTTTGCAAGTGTCAAAGGCAGGATATGTCACTGCAGCTATAGAGACATAACCCATGTGTGAGTGTTTTCTCCATCAAGCCACTTCCTGTACTTTTCTTTAGCGCGTGTTTGGATGAGAGGTTAGGTTAACACGTGCTGATTACATTTAGGTTTTAATAACATACACATATGAAGATCACTGTTATGAGCGAGACATACACTCCATGACATTTGTAGCATGTATAAGATTAAAGTCAAAGCTTACACTACGATATGCAGCAACACTGAGGTCCCTAGCAGGTTTAAAGATAAGACATTTCTTACTTGACAAAGACACTAGCTTTGTGCCGAGAAACCGTAATATTGGGGGTTTTATGACTGCATCTGACCTGTAGTTCAAATCTTTCACAAGGCCTACTGACAAAAAAATCCACGGAGTATGTTTTGGTATACATACCGCTGAGAATAGTCCGAATCCCAACATCCCAGTGTATGGTAAGCCGCCAGCTCAGTGTGGTAAAGTTGTGGGCTGGAGGATGCTCTTAATCAAACATTAAAACCCGTTGCAGCAGCATGTGCCTCTGGCTAAGTTAGCACTAGTTTGCAGTGGGGAAACTAAAAAGTTTAAGCTTAAAACTGACATAATTATACATAACCACCTAGACCTGACAAACAAGCTAAACGTTAGCATGGACCAACTTCCAAGCAAACGTTACCTCACCTAGCTTGCTACTAAGCGGGCTAACCACAGAAAACTAACTTACCGTTAGCTTTCGTGGCTGTAAATGAAACATTAACGCTCACCACACCAAACTGCAGACTGTTGCGCCCATGAAACACAAACATTAACTCAAAGCCTATATTTGACACCCGATACAGAAGTAGGATAAAATCTAACCAAGCCAGTTTTCTCTGCTTTTCTTTTGAGCTACTAGTAAGCCAAGTTAGCCACTCTTCCCTTAGCTAGTTCTCCTCGGCTAGTTCTCCTGGTAACTGCATCGTGCAGAAAAGACCGAAGTCCCCCAGTAATGTTAGCTTACCACACACGAGCTAGGCTAGCACAACAACTGACAGGTAAACATATCTATAATTCACGTATACACTGATAAGAGGACTCGCTACCATCGCTGTTTTGCCGAGTTACATTCAACTCTTAAGCGTTGGCACAAGTAGCATGGTTAGCAACGTAACAGTGCAACGGCAGATGGTTACCAGTTAGCAGCTACGGTTAGCCGCAGCAGCCTCGTCTATGGCTGCAGCCCAGTATTAGCTAGCCAAGCTAGCTGATTGTTCCGCGCATAACTTTGCCGATGTACTACAGTACTTCCAGTTATGCCGGTCATAGACATTTTTGATGAACTCATAAATTCAGATCATGTCATTGACGACCCTGCAAACCTTTAAACGCAGACACACTCCCAAACACAGTTTAAAGCTAAAGAATTAAACATACCTCACTTCCGTAAATTTGCTGCACGCTCGGCCGCAGCCATGTTTCCAATCCAGTCAACTAGTCGGGGTGTGTGAGCCGACACAGCCGCGCTCGTCAAAATGCAACACTATACAGTAGATTTTTGACCTGCAAAGACTGCAGTCTGTCGAATACAGCCGACATAAGTCCTCTATTTTTGCCTGAAAAATTAAGGTGTTTAAGATTGACTATACTCCTAAATATTTTACTTTTCTTTGAAAATGTACCCTATCCTGTAACCACTTACAATGCCATCCCATCACTAATCAGCAAATAGTGACAAAATCACAGTGACAATAATGTTCAACATGTTTTCATCAAGTTTAATAGTGTCAGCCAGCAAAAGTCAGGATGGATCTTCCTCAAGTGACATCAATCTGCAGAAACTTACAGTACAGCATTCAGCGTTTCCCTCTCAGCCAACATATTAAAGCAACACCATGCCCTTACACAAAAATAATGCCTTTTGATTAACTAGATTGCTGATGCTGCTGAAACATATCGCCTTATGCTTTCTGTAGCTGTACAATTTAGAGAAGCTAGATTCAGATTGTGTTTCTTCGTGCACAGTTAATGAACAGCTTTGCATTTACATGCAGTTACATGTGATGTTAAACTGGGATTGAGTGTTAAAGCATGCATTCTTAACATACTCTGCCTGTCGTATTTTCTACAAAAAAAATCTATTAACAAATAATATCAATCTCTTCTGTGATAAATATCCAAGAGCTGAATCTTGACCAACATAGTATCAGTACTGGTACATTCAAATACAAACCAGACATTTGCGTGAGCATGCCAATTTGTATTTCTACAGAACAGTGCAAAACAAAAAAATCATTCCTGAGACTAGTCAGCAATTAGTCCCTTCATAACCTAATAATTTCAATCACTTTAAGTGTCACATTTTCTCTCCCTACCATTCAAAGGACAATATTCTCAAACAACAGGAAAAATGTGTGATATATGTACAGCAAGACGTAATTTAAATCATCAAATATCAGCAACACATGACACATGGACAAACAGTATGTGCTCATTTTGGTCAAGAAAGAAAATAAAGTATGGCATTCAGTGGAATTTTTAGCTGCACTTAACTTAAATGCTTGGTTCTGAAAATAACCTGACACATGATACTACAGTGCTAATAGAAATTTAAGAGCTCTTTATACAGATTTGTACAACATGATAACCTTCTCAGACATGTTCATTCCCTCAGTCAGATGTGAAAGGCTGCCATGTAGCTGTAAAGATGAGGTCCTTCACTTGAATGCTTTCAAATAAAAAGCTGAGTGCAAAATAAAAGGCTTTTCATTTCTTATAAGTTTTCCTTTGCTTTGTTTTTTTCTTCTGCGTGGTGCTTCATTAAACAGATCGTGTCTCCACTTCAATCTTCTCCTCTGACTGAGATGATTCTACTTCCTGGTGGCTGACGCTCGGCCTGACAGTAAGAAGTGGGCCACCGCCGTAGATTGAGTGGAGGAAGTTCCACGTCTCTTCAGAGATCTGTCCCGAGTCAGCTCCTACAAACAGTGCAAACACACACTCGTAAATCTCAATAACAAATGCCCTGCTTTTAGATACTATAATTTATACAGAGACTGCTTTTCAAGTTTTTTCTTATACAGCATGAAGATGTAAAAAGCCATTTTCACCCAGGAAAAAAAAGATTATAATGAAAACAATTACAACTCTAGTAATAAGAGTAAGTACCTTGTTTGAGTGTTAAATGGCCATTCTTGTTTACGGTAATCTTGGAGTTATCAATGGGTCCCGGTGGATCTAAAGGAGAAAGAAACACAATTAGGTGGCATAATTACACACAGCAGCAAAATGTTTGGAGACATATTATCAATTTGAGTTGTTTCAAAAAACAATAATGTCAAAATGCCAAATGTTTCTGTCACACTATGAAAAGCAATTTCTGCTCTCTGCTTGCTGCACAGAGAGAACAAATATTAGAGGAGCAGAAGTCACTGAGAAAGAAAGACTTCTGCAGCCGTGCCAGATGTAAGCTGGTATAAATAGATATGACAATACAAAGCAAGGCAAGCAAATAAAAAAACAAGAACGAGAGCAAGAAACCGAAATATTCTCTGACACTTCATTTTGCGGTAGCAGGAGGGAAACTTGACTCTGGGGACTGAGGCAAACTCTTTGAAGATAAATCAGGAAGAGAAATGGGACTTCCACACTCTCTTTTGAACATGAGCAGCTTTTTATATAACAGGGGAACTTGATGTTGCAAATAAAAGTAGTTGTTTGCCATTTTTCACAGATATATAATTTTGACATATGCCGTATGTCTAAAAAAGCAAAAAAAAGAAAGAAAAAGCAGAAATCAGCTATTCATAGATGATAAACTATCAGCTGGTATGACAACTAGCTGTCAATAGAGACACATTTGGCCTGTAAATCAGACATTTAAATGGAAAGAAAGAAAGGCAAGAGTTCTGCCCAATTAACCATTGTCTTTTCCTTTGACAAAGCCCTCCCACTCACGAAACCACTGCATGCTGATGCAGTATATGACCACTGGAGACTCCTCCTCCTGGAACGCCTTGTTCAGCTACAGAGCAGAGGAAGGATGGGGGGTGGTGAGGTGGGGGAGGAGAGCGCAGTAGAGACAAGAGGGAGGAGGAAAAGGACGCAAAGGGATGGGGAGGAGAAACAGAGGGTGAGGAGGGGGACAAAAAAAATAATTAAGTGAGGATGAAAGGATTGAGAAGAGACAAGATGGAAAACCTAATCAATTCTCTCTGCTGGTTATTCAAATTGGAAGACAGTCTCAACATCATACTGCAGCAATTTCATCTTTTCTTGGAAATGAGACAATCTTTCTTCATCTTATTAGCTAACCTACTTCTCACACACAATATCATACTTGCACACAAACACAACATATCTGTCCTTTTGAAAAGCCATAGTGTGAGTGGGCAGACTGAGTGGACAATAACAGCTACATCTGTCCCACTGCATTAATGATAAGGCTTTCATCAGACTCACAGCTCTCATCTCCTGCTGGCGTGAAGAGCACCAACACAAGCAGCCTATCAACTGGTTCAATAGACAGGAGAATAGACCTACACACAGAGGGCTGCACAGAGACTCCCTGACACACAATGCATTAATATCACTCATACCAATTTCTGCTGTGTCTGGAAAAAGCTGTATTTTTTTTCTCATGAAGGGGAGCATGTGGTTTTGAGGCTTACCCTGACAAACATGTCCAGCTCTGACTTTCGCCGTTTCTCCAGTTTTTCAATCTCGATCTGACACGTGTGGCAAACGTACAGGTGGTTGACAGCCGGTCCTCCTCCGTACCTGTGGGGAGCAGCCAAAATTAACTCACAAAATCAAAACTAGCATCAAGAGAAGGAAATTATACTTTGAATTTGAGTCTATTCCCTAGACAGTCTTACAGCCAGCTTGTCTGCTTCATGTACCTGCTGTAAAGGTGGTCCCATACATTCTGTGGCAGCATCACCACCAGGTCGTCAATGAATGTTGCTTTGTTGGGTGGTACACCTGATTAAACAACAAAAGCATTAGTTAGACTTTATTAATGGTAATTTCACCATTAGTGAATACATGTTGAAATTATGTTTGTTTTGGCCTGTTATTTGATTATTTGCAAGGAATGCAAGGTATGTCTAATGATATCAGATGTGCTGTTATTTGTTCAACCTCATTTTAGCTGATGCTTCATAAATATTTATATCAAAACTGATATTCAGACACTGTCTTTTATTAGGAAGAACCCCATGTCGCACAACTGCTAGAACTTACCAGTTTCATTTTATTTAAATGGTCTACTTGTTTTAGAAACAGACACCAAACAGAACAAAACATGAGTGTAAAAGCTAGATGTATAAAATTGTACAAAAATTAATTAGCATTTGTAAGAACTTCCGAATACCTTGCCTTAATGTCTACAGAATTTTTACCAGTTTTGGTTAAATGTCCAACATAGGAAATTAGATGGACACACACTTGAACATCTACATGTTTTTCTACAAAATAAAACACATCTGGACATACCCATTTATGAAAAAGCTTCATTTCATCGTACAAAAAATGGTTCCTGACGAGTCACCGTCAAGTAAAGCATTTCCTGTAACAGTAACAACTTAACTCCACTCTACATGTTTGTTTTTTGTTTCTTATTAGGGATGTAGTACCTAATATACCTCTTTTGTACAAACCTCAATTCCAATTATGTCGGGACATTGTGTAAAATGTAAATGAAAACAGACTACAATGATTTGCAAATCCTTTCCCACCTATATTCAATTCAATGCCCTACAAAGACAAGATTTTAAATGTCCAAACTGATAAATGTCATTTTTTTTGCAAGGTTACAGGTTTTGGAGCAACATAATCTGCCATCCAAGTGACGTCTTCCTCAGGGATGTCCCTGCTGTACTCTGCAGGTTACAACAGCTTAACTTTGTAGTAAAAAAAGTGCCGTACTGGACTGGTCTGCCTGCAGTCTAGACTAGTCTCCCATGGAAATTGTGTGGTAAATTATGAAGCCAAAGTATGACAACAGCAATCCCATTGAGCAAGTCATACATCAAGCAAAATGGAAAAGAATTCGAACTGCAAGGCTTCAACAATTAGTTTCCTCATTTCTCAAATGCCTATTGAGTGGTATTTAAAGGAAAGTTTATCAGTTTGAACATTAAATATCTTGTCTTTGTAGTGTATTCGATTGAATGCAGGTTAAAAAGGATTCACATATCACTGCATTCTTTTTTTATTTAGGTTTCACAGAACACCTCAACTTAATTGGAATTTGGGCTTATAACATTTAAGACAAGTTTCCAAGCAAGATGAGCTGATACTAAAATGTGACATGGAAACACTACTGACCACTGATTGGTCAAAGCATTGAAACAGTGGGATGGGGATATCTGACATGGAAGTGGAACACCTCTGTTGTCAGCTCCATAATGCTGTATGACTTCCAAAACATTCCTCTAATATAAATTGCACGTTGCTTTGCTGCATACAGCCATTATGGAACAAAACTTGTCCTCTTATTGTGACAAAAAGCCACATACTGAAAATAAGAAACATTTCCTCCTTTATTTCCCCCATTGTTGTCACCCTGATCTTCAAAGCAGTTTCACACAGCATCCCTGTTACAACCGCATCTATGCTGAGAGAGGTACTATGAAGTATACACTGTAACAACTAAGGGCAGCATTAAAGTACATTTTTAAGGTCTGACAATATGCAGTGCCTATATATTGACAGAAAATGTAATTTCTGCAGATACTGATCATCAGCTTTTTGAGTCTTTATCTGCCAATACCAACATTGTGCCAATAGTGTTGTGGATCCCAATCATTTAAGAGAAACTTTTTGTGACATTGTCTTAGCCAGGATATATTTTTTAAACAGAGAATTGTATCACATGGAAACAAAATCTAGGTTAAAAAAATAACATAAAAATCATGGTTAAATTTGAATAGTGATGGTGGATATTGTCAAACTTAAATTGCCTAGAAAATAAGCTTAAATGCATGTAGTCTTGTGAGCTTTATATTGTTGATCTTTTCTTCCCTTTCATTCACAATCAATTGTACTGATTTTTTAAACCATGGTTTCAAATCTGGGAGCACCCAAGTGGTCCCATGATACATCATATGGGTCAAAAGATCATTAGAGGGACAAAGAAGTTTGATTCACTAAGCTCATTTTCTTATCCCCTTTTCTATTCTTCAGATAGTTTCCCCCTACAAGCCTTATGAAGTCCTTCTAGTGAACCAGTCCAGGAAGAAACAATCAATCTTGATTTTTAATGAAGGCCACAAGCTGCAGCCTTGAATCACAAGTGCATATTCTCTACTTGCACAGAGTCACAAGTTAAAACAATGGGGTTGCACTACATTAGGGCCTATATTGTTTTAATCTCTACCCATAGCTTTCTGAATAGCTCTCTCATACTTCTTGAGGCCATACTTCTACTTTCCTTATGCATAACTATATCATATTACCCTTTTTTTTCAATTTAACTTTGCCTCAAAGAACAAATTACATCAGCATAATAAGTTTCTACAAAACATCCTTTGGTTTTTTGCTTAAAAAAACAGTACATGTTGCGTATTGAAACAGATTGTGTTTAAGCAGACTTTAGACTGTAAAAATATGGACAAAGTCTCAGAGATGTCACCCATTGGTTTCTCAAATTTTTTTGAGGCTAGTCGTTAGCATCAAACTAGTAACAGGCAAAAAGGTTATGCAGATTGGTAATCCTCCTTACTATACTTGGCTTTGGCCTTAATTTCATCAGAAGTGTTGACTGATAAAAATACTCAACACAGTACAGAATAAAGAGAGTTATTATAATAAAATAACTTTTTGAACCAAGCAAGCAAAAACGTAATCTTTCTAACATCGAAATATCCTTTCTGGAATGGGTGGATGTGTAACCTTTAGGGCTTCAAGTTGACACTAAATGATTTGCAGTTTTTGCACTTCCCCTCTTGCTTCTTTCTCAGCACAAGAACTTGCCACTAGGGTTGTTCTTAGGTAGAATTTTATGTACTGTTTAATCCAAACTTTATTTGTGCTCAACTTACAACTCTTAAGTAAAGGAACTACTTAAGAAACAAAATACTGCCAAACCATATTGTTCACCCAAGATGCTACTGGTACTGTCTACTAAATGAGTCTAATTTAATCTGTGGTGTACGGCATTGTCATAGTCTTTTGGTAGAGCAACAGTGGCTTCCAGTGGCAGGGGGCTGCATTAAAGTTTAGACAAAGAATTTGACCTGGATTGCAGGCCACAACTGATGGAAAATATCAAGAGTTTAAAAAAATAGTGATGCTGCTGCTGTCTTTGGTAAAATCCAAAATCAGTTGTCTCGCTCAATAACTGCACACGTTCTCAGTTCCTATCTGGTTTTTATCAAGTTTGTTCTTAGGATTTTCATCTTGAAAGGGATTTGTGAGACACATCTCTCATAATGAATCTTTCTAAGTGAACCCAAGTTTAGCTCTGTGTATGTTTGCAATGCAATATATGATAACAACCCCTGTCATCAAAGTAACAAAAGAAACTTAAACCTAAATGATCTCATATGTGTAATCCTAGCCACAACCTTCAGTGCTGAAAACGAGTCAAATTAAGATGTGCGAAAAACTGCAGTTCCTTAGGTGTCCACTAGAGGCTGGCCACAGAAGCACCAGAAATCATTTCATATTAAAAATCTAATTATCCAGTGGAAAAACATGCTTTCAGTATGTTTAAAAAAAACTGATGTGTCCGAACTGTTTAATATACTTGTGTCATTGAACTGTAGTGGGCGTGAATTTCTTCATCACTAGCCCATTTTTTTTATTCCATCAGGGATTCAAGTTATGCATACCAAGGTTGATATGGTTACAAGCCTGCAGTTATCAGCAAGTTTATCTTAACTTGGCCCCATTTTCTGTTAAGAGGTTAATCTAAAGTTAGTTTGATACAGCAGTTTTACAAAGGGACTGCCATGAATTGGCTTCTGAAGCTCTCTCAGTAACAAAATGACTGAAGATACCCTGGCTTTTTCCAATATTTCCTACAGTCTGGTATTTTTGAGTGTGCTTAAAACAGAAAAAGTCCCATTAAGAATACCCTCTAACAGATGTAACATTGTTTGTTTATTTGCCCTACTTTCCCTTATACAAATCTCACGGGCAATAATAATTTAATAATTTTTGACACAAAATTTCCCCTAACGTTGCTATTCTAAATATACAGATCTTTAAACATACTGACAATGAAAAGTAAACTGAAAACAAACTGTGTCCCTTCTAACTGCTGTGAAATAAGCAACTGGCCGCACTGCTGCAGCATGCTCCCTCTGCACTGATGAACCCTTTATGATTTGCTTGTAGCCAAAAAAAGAGGAAGAGCTAACCTCTCTCTGCTGCCCGTGTATTCTTACAGCTTTATCATATATATTTCCATTTTGTCATGCTTTACTCTAAATTCCATAATTCCCAGCACTCTCTAAACAGATGGCTCAATAGAAACAGCTCTTGATTGGCAGAAAACCATTTTAGAACCCTCCCCTATTCTCTGCTAAAACGAGAAAGCAGGATCATCTGCACAAAGAGAAGCAAAACTCCCCTTTGAAGTCTGCTGTGTTGCAGGGGGAATACTTTGCTTTGTCAGAGTAAAAAAATCCAAAGCAAAGATGAAAGCATGAGCTGTGTAAAGAGACGGGCGAGCACAATCTTCTGCTAAATGCTTGTGCACAGAGCAAGAAAAAAGGGTGCTGCTTGGGGAGACTTTGACCTCTGAGTCTCTGAGGCAATGATGTTTTTTTTTTTTTAGCAATGATGACGACTCAGTCACACGCACCTCCATGCGAACACAGGAAGTCGTCATTGGAAATGGGGCCCGGCTCAGCAAAGGTCTTGAACTTGTTTAGCCACTGGCGTGAGATGTAGAACTGCAGGAGGCTGGGCTCCATCATGTTGAAAAGACCTGACACCCTCCTACGTTCTTTCAGTGCATCCTCATTGCTCTTTCTGTGATGGGAACAGACCAAGGATTAATCACAACTGCTACTGAGTCATGAAGTTCACAGATTTTAAAGTTACAAAGACAATCTTGCAATATTATAAAGATGATGGGTTTTAGTTCAGCTGCATATGGCCTAACACAGTTTTATCTATACAACACCTGTCATTCATAAAGTCATGCAGCCTTAAGTGCTTCACAATAAGCAGAAAGACGGGACATAGTGGCTTAACAAAGAATAAAATCAATATAGTAACAGTGAAATACCAAAAACCTATAAAATAAAATGAAATAATTAAATAGAGACAAGATCAAATAAATAAAGATTTAACAATTAAAAAAATAAAAGCATATTGAGAAGGCTTTAAAATTACTCTATATTGAAAGCCAGATTAGACATGTGTTTTTACTTTGCTTAAAAAGCTGAGAGCTTGTTACATTTATGCCCAGAGGCAGTAAATTTCAAAGTTTAGGGGCATAAAAACCAAAAGCTCTCATAGATGTTTGTGTGGGACATGCAAGATTAATATAAAAGGAAAACATTCAAGGACCAGCAGTAAGTGATCCAGTGGGAATGTAAAATGAAAGAAGGCTGGTAATGGTTGGCATAAGAGAGCATGACTGTGCATTTTACAAAAATGTTAAATGGACTTGAGCTTGTGAAGCTCTTCTTTCTGACAACTCTAAGCACTTTTTTACCACAGGTCACATCGACCCATTCGCTTCCACATTCACTCACTGATGTTATTGGGTTTCTATGCAAGTAATTCATCAGTATTTTTAACACCCAGACCCATTTACATGCCACTGATGCAGCAGAAGGAGCAACTTGGGGTTAAGTGTCTTGTCCAAGGACACAATGACAACTGACAGCCAGAGATAGGCTCAGACTCTCAACTTTCAGATTATTGACTGAGCGTACGACCAGACTAAGGCACCAACGCCCTGACACATACAGCACTACTATTGCCCGCTGTGTCCATGCCCCCCGCCCCAAATCCAATATTATGCCTCTGATACTGTTGTAATAGCTTGATTAGACAGTTTCATTGAAGTATTGTCCTTGTCCCTGTACACATGCATTACTAACTGAGATATGTCTGTCTCTGCTACTGAAGGTGACAATATGTGTCCTTCTCAGATAGTTACTACAGAAATTTTCCCTGTTGTCTGCAAAGACAAGTTGGTAAGCAGCTAACCAGTTTGGAAAAAAAGAACAACTTTACAGCTCTGCATATTTCCTACAAACTCTGTTGTTTACTTATGATACAACTTTCTGGTCTGAATTGCAACCCAAGGGGGCATACAAAATTTTTCGACTCGTTTTTCTGAACTTCCTTTGAACACAGCATGACAGCTTAGCACCAGCATGCCAGCATTTGGGGCCTAATCGATTCTGTAAAATCCATAGGAGTTACGATGCAAAGAGTAGATGAGGATATACTGCTGTATCAGTTTTTTTTTAGCAAAAGCCTAATGCAAGGTACATCAATAGTTAACCCTTTATCTGGGTATGTTTGTCTGACCACAAAAAATGTGAATTTGGGCAATGTCAGTCCAACTCATAACTTGACATGCATTTTTGAAGTCTAGTTTTACTGGACTAACAAAGAAATTACAGCATGGTACCATGTACAATGAAAATAAATAAGATAAAGAATTTTTCGAAAATAAATCAAGAGATTCTGACACACAAGCACCAAGACTGAAAATATATCATATCAAAACTATGATCTTTATATAATAAAAAGCATAAAATGTATAAATATGTTTCTTACTTATAAAAAAGCACATAAGCCTCAGCATTCTGGACGCAGGATTCAGACACTTCAGTCACACTTTGGTCATCGAATTCGTACCATAGATTGTTGACATCATTCCTGCAGTATGCTATGTAGTGGCCACCTGGGATCAGACAAGCAGAAGCGTTAGAGCTGCAGTCGTGAACCTAACAGGAACATGTGAGATATTTCAGCAGGCTCTAATGAATGCAGGACACTCTGAACGCCTGGGTCTGAGCACAAAGAGGAGCGACTCCTCTGCCTACTCACTGCTGGCAGTGCCGTGGTGACAGATGACTGACAGCAGGTCATAGTTGGTGGTCTGGGCGGAGCTGTCTTTGGCCAGGAAAGGCTGCAGGTCCAGGCCCTCCAGCGGGAATGAGACATGGGTGCTTATCTTGGTGGAAAACATCAGTTCGTGCCTGAAGCGCTTCAAGTGGATACAAAGGATCTGAGCAAAGCAAAGCACAAATAAGTTTTAATTTTTATATCCAGTCTGTGAAGCCATTAGAGGAAAGGAATTTTTTGATTATTTATGAAATGAGACTTGTCTGTTTACCTCTGGCAAACTTTGCATTTTACAAAACTTAACTCCATTTCGCAGTCTACAAAGAGACAAGACGAAGAACACAATCATTACATTTCCAGACATTTCATTCTGTACAAGCAGTTTTTCATTGCATAATCGATGAGTCCAGTTTTTAGTATTTAGTCACTCACTTCTTGCATTTTTCACAGCTGTACATGTTGTCTCCTGGATAACACAGACACAATCAAATATTTATTTAAAGATTAACCTATATGTTTGTGCTTGTTAACAGATTAAACCTCCTCGCTCACCCTTTAGTTCATCTCTGGCAAAGAAAGCTGCAAGGCAGTCTTGTAGTGTGACCACCGGACCCCAGAACCAGCTGAAGAGAAACAGACAGAGAACATAGCTCATTAAAGACCCACTACAAGTGATGAAAATAAATAAAAATCAGTGCACTTTTTTCCCTGAAGACTTAATAATGGGCTTCTGTGCCTGTACTCTGAGGGATAGGACAATGAATAAAGTTTGAAAACAGAGAGAGATTGGGGAACAACATGCCAGAAAAAGCCACAGACCTGATTGAACCTAAAGCCTCCATATAAAAGACAATAGCCTAAAAACACAGGATGTGCTGTCATTACCACTATGCTTACAGGGCCTCGCACTCACCTCTTGATGTATTCCATGACAAATGCAATCCAGCCCTGTGGTGCATAAGCTTCCCCACAGGAGCCAGCTTTAACCAGGGAGGTCTGGTGGGTAGAGGAGTGCAGCTTGGCCAAGTCTTCCTTCCCTGGGATGGGCAGTGAGATATCCTGAAAGTTCTCCAGGGTCACTGACACCTGACAGAAACACAACATAAAGACAGAGAAGCTCTTGCTTTAGTTACATAATTTCATTTTTCCTACATACATGGATTTGTCAATCGTGATCCTTTGTGGTAGACTATAAGTCTTATTTTCTAACTCCAAAAATGACCATATTTCAGACAATTCAGATTCAGATAACTTTAATAATCCCAAAGGCATATTCCGATTTGCAGTCTACCAGACCATACATACACCACACATTACGCAATTTTTATTTACCTCACAGTGTACCAGCAATTTGCTTGAATACAGTATTATGACTTATGGTTAATGCTGTTAAAAACTATGCCAACCCCTGACAGCTCAGTCTCGCTCCCCTGCACATTTTAAAGGGCTGCCAACTGTAAAGCTAAAGCTTACTTTAATGAATATAAGTAGAGTTTTAATGGCATTAGGTTGTGTTTAATACATGATTGGGGCGGTTGCAGTTGGAGCCATATTGGTGCGAACAATGTCTCTGTATTTTACAGTGAAATATTTTACTTGCACCAGCATATCATTCACCAACTTTTTGAATAGAAAAAAACAGCTTTAAAGTGCTGTACATACAACTGATTTCAAAATACTCGCTTAAGTATCTGTGGGTATCCTATAATTTTACCTCTTATAAGTAATTCAGTTCCTACTTTTTGCCCTTTGAGTTCTTCATTCAGAAGTTTGTCTAGACCCTGTCTGGTTTATGCAGTTTATTATAGGTGTTATGATATTTTCTGGCTAGAAGTTTGATGATATGGTAGCAAAAATATGAGTTCTTGCAATGTGAATGATCATTTTCAAAAATCAAGTGTCCCTTTCAGAAAATTATGTTTAACAATTAGGTCAAATTTCTGACAGCAACAGTCAAAATCATAATACTGCTGTGCAATTGTGAACAAGAGTAAAAGAGTAAAAAAAAATGTGTATGTCTATTGTCATACAACGTTTTCAAGAGTTGCCATGCTGAGATACTTTTATCATCTATGAAAACAGAAAAACATGTGTCCACACAAACCCGATCACAGGTGAGGCACTGCACTGAGCTGACAATGGTCCCATCAAACACATCTGAGATGACACTGCGGTATTTCCTCTGGCGTTTGTTCTTTGGTGAAGAGAATGTGGTCACTGCTGTGGGGTGACAGGGAGAGAAATGTGAGAGTATTGCTGTACCCTGGTGTCAACACTCACAGAATCAGGATATGACAACCTTCCTAAAAACAGACTTTTTAAAGCTTTAATATGGTCCTCCTTTAAATTGTAATCAGCGTTGAGGAAGTACCTTTCTTGTGTGCAGGGTTTAGGCTGGGCCAGCCAGAGGAAGCTTTGGGTGGGCTGCTGGACAGTTTGGGAATGTGTCCCTCCATTGGGATTGGACTCTGTGGTCTTGTGGCGTTGGACATTTGGATGTCTGGAAAGGAATCTGATTGGGAGCAGGCCAGATGTTTCATTGTTTTGATACCATTTGATTTGTCATGAGTATTAAAGACATTTAAAAAGAAATCTAACGTTTCTTGTTTATTTCATATGTACCTGATGTCCTGCTTTGAACCTTAATGGCTCCTTGGCTGCTGATTATGGGCGTGGCTTCGGTCGTGGTGTCAACATCCTTGTCCATGTCCACTCCAGTGCCCATTACACCATTAACTCCAGAGCGGTAAAAGTCATTAATCATGTTCTTTTCCTTCTGCCACTCCCTGTTGGCCTGGATCTCATCCTGCTCTGGGATCAGCATCTCGGCCTCGTTGGTGACATCAGTCAGCACGCTCCCACTCTGCACCTCATTGTCAGCCCGCTCACTGCTGCCACAGGACTCACATGACTGGAAGTCATTGTCTGACTGGCTGTGGTTGTCCTCCTCATGGCTGTCGTCCATGGCAATGCCGTTGGAATGGTCGTTAGGCTCGGGCAGTGGCTCCTTTAGCTCCTCATGAAGCTGATCCATCAAGCATCGAAGAAACTCCTGAGAGTCCTGAAGGGAGATTAGTGATATGTTTTTATTAATCATTTGTTTAAACTGGTAATCACATCAAAATAACTATTAAGAATAGTATGAGTAAAATACTGCAGATAAATATGTCTCCCTTTTATTACAATACCAGCTGACAGGACCCACTATTTTACTCACTAAACTTTTGTTCAGTTGCCGACTTTCATATACCATCTCATTTCCTCCACACTGCCATCTTTTTATCTCCACTGCACATACCAGACCCAAGACAGTCTGCAACAGCTTACTTTAACCCTAGCTTCAAACTGTCCACCTGTGTAGTATTCCACAAAGCGACACTTCGCAACACTTTGCAACAAACCTTGTGCCTCCATCTGTCTCCAGAATGTGTCAGCAGTGCCGCTTTCACTGGTTTGCTAGAGACATACGAGTCTGTTTTCAGCAGCAACTTCATCTCAGCAGCAATTTGCACCATGCAGATCAAAGCAAGGAAAACAAGCAAAAAGTTTCTGGGTAATTTTGAAATACAGCATCTTTCTGAAATTATATTGATTCAGACAGCAAATCAATGTCAGGCGACCAATATAACCTTTGGTGTACGTGGTGCTCATATTTTACACATGGCTGTTGATGCACTAGCTCACTGTTCCAATGTTCAGTTGTAGTTGTCCTGATCTCATGTTTTAAATTGCTCAGGGCTGCAAATTGGTCCACGGTGCTTTAAATTAAGCTTCCAGTAGGCGAACACACATGTAGTTGGTCAGAGCAAAGCCACAGTGCAGATGGGCCACTATTCTGGAAAAATATGTAGAAAATAAGAGTGGTTCTTGCAAGTAAACACTGTGGATTTTAACAAAATACACCTACAAAAGGATTTTTTAGCTGAAAAGGCTTCACAAATTAAGACAAAAGGTGACCCAGGTGGACATGGGTGGCAAATCTGAATAATTGGATTTGTGTGGCGGGCCTGCAGCATTGGAAGACTACCAGTCAAATTGACGAGTAAAAAAAACAGTGTTGTGATGACTTTTTGAATTTCTGTCTATTCATCCATTTAAATGGCAAAACAGAAAGTTTGAATCAAAATATATTCCAACTGTTTTGGTTAAAATCAATGTTTTAATTCCAAAGTATCACTCAAAAAGGTATCCCTCACACCCCTCTAAGTATTAACTTAAGCAATACTATGAAAGTAAGACGTAAAATTTCTCAACCAAAAATTTAATCAACCAACTAACTGATCAATCAACAGGAGGGTGCCAGCCCTTAAAAAATCATTTGTCCCAGTCGCTATTAAATATCACAATCAGGAAGAACACACTATAGACTGCCTTCTCCCTTATAATTCAAAGATCCTGACATTATCATGTAAAACTAGTAACTGGGCATCCTGGTGCCTTGTTTAATGTAGATCTATTGTGTTTGTCTTCATTCTGTTTCTATACCATACTTGTTGCACATGTTGAGTTTTGAGGTATTTGCTTTCAAGGAGGTTGGTTTCTTTAAAGAACTTTGGCTTTTGTAGCTTTTCTGCCTTTACATGGCAATTACAAGGAAGATGAGTACAAAGTGCTATCACTGGGGAGAAAGGCCCCTGTCCTCTACTTTCAGTGCCATCCAGCTATGGAACCGGCTGTGTGCTGTGCACCCTTGCAGGAAATATGAAGGCTTCCCTGCACTATTTCACAAACCATTCTTCAACTAATGAGATGTTCCCAAAAATGTTTGAAGCAATGGCCGAGACAAAGAGACAAAAGAGGATGAAGACAAATAAAACTAAGAAATAAGAATGAGACAGTGACTGAGAAAAAACCTGGACAAAATAACTGGAGGGAAACCATTCCTTCAGTTGAATGTTATTTTACAGTTAGATGAATTGTGAAACCACTTTTTGGAGGAAGGAATGTAACATATTGTTGCTTTAAATGTGACACCGTGTGAAAAAACCACTCAGTGTTATGCACACAAAAGTCAAAGACGAATTTTTGCCTTTGCATTGCATGCAAAAGTAGACTTTTCTATTCTATTGTTTTATCTCAAGCAATGAACTTGAGGGAAGAATATAAGTTTTAGGAAACATCTGAAGAGTTCTGCATCTTTTCTGGGTACAGATTTAGTCAAAACAGTTTAAATCCTTTCTCTGATGCAGCCCTGCTGGGAGTCTTGTTTAAGATAACCAATCAAACTTTCCTACAGCAAATTCTTTTCACATTTTAAAGAACAACCAGTTATCTTCCTTGTTTATCCCAATTCTGCCTTAAAACCTGTGAGCAAACGCTCATGAATGTGTAATCAAACTTAATGAGCCTCAGACATCTTATCTCCATCTCCAGCAAAATGAAGTCTCCTCTCCCAGGGACCAAGAATGTTAACCTTGTTCACAGCAATGCTAATTCCAAGGCTGTGAAGCCCAACATGGCGTGACGGATGAATATTCCTCAGCTAACTCCGCTGAACAAACACTGGCAAGTAAAGAGGAAACAAGCTTTTTTATTATTTCACCACTCAGGCTTTTAAATCCCTGATTTACAGAAACTGGGCAAAGACAAGACGTGCTCCTGCAAAATGACTTTTAAATCCTCTTTAATCACAACACATATTTTTCTCTTATTTTCAAGCACCATCTGGAAACAAATAGAGTGAAATACCTTAAGGTTTAATGTGTGCATCTGAGTGTGAATAAAAGTCAGACTCTGTGGGTTGGTAATTGCAAGGAAGAGGATTGGGTTTATCTGGCTGAGTGATTTGAGATGAGTCTAATGTAATTTCAGTGAAGAAGTGAGTGTGGAGGGAGATGGAGTGGAAGAGAAAAAGGGAGCGGCTGTATTAGATCTTGGGCAACTTTACAGTCTGACCTATATTAGTCCAAGCTTGGCAGAAATTTGTTTTAAAGGGAGACAAAGTTTATGACAAATATGTTTGGATTAGTCCTTCTGGTGCAACAGACGATAATAAATCATAAAAACAGAGCGAAAAATTATGAATTACTTAAATCGAGCCTGTCAAAATTCCCAGTACTTCTTGTAGCCACACAGTCCAAAAGATACAATCCTTGTTGTTCTAATTATCTATTGGCACAAATATGTTTGCAAAACTTTAGTTGGGCTGAACAACATATTGAGTTTTAAGGTATATTAATATGTTTTTTGATAAGAAGGGGGTGATGCATTTTTGTTTGTATCAAAAATACTGTTGTTCATTTAAGAAAACAAAAGTTTATATTAGCCCATAAGCTGGTTAAAAGAATTTTTATTTGGGTAATTATTTATGTCATGATATTCAAGGAACATTTTTATTATTATTAAAAATCAAACCATATTGATATTTGTTTAATACCATGAACACAAAAACAGAACTCTTAAGAACCAAACTGTGAGTAATATGTTGATCTTAATTGTTAAAAACTGCAGCCAAAGGCATGCACACTGTCTTAATTGTTAAAACACGTCAGCAGCTTTGGTAAAGTGACAGGAAATGTGAGGTGCGAGGGTTTTTTTTCTTTTAAGCTGCAAAAGAGTTTGAGCAATTAAGATAGTGCTCTCTTTCATTTGATTACATTTTTGACTGAAGATTAACAAGTTTCAGTACTACCTGAGATTTTGACTTTTTTTTTTTTTTTTTTTTACAAATTTCAACCTATTTTAGGCAATTCAAAGATCAAAAATCAATTTAACTACATATTAAACTCAAGCACTATTAGATATATAATTACAATATTAACTAATTCACAAAAAAAAGTAAAAGGCAGAAAACGTTGCCTGTTTCAGTCACAGCAGTTGATTAATTTTTAACAACAAAAACTGCAATAACACTGTGAAATATGTCTCCAACTGTGAAGGCTGTCTGCATATTTTATTCATGTATCGGATGTGCACACGTTTTTCAGTTGCACATCCATTTCACCATCTGCAATAACCAACCTGCTGAGAGTATCCTCTGAACATGGGGTTTATGGCTTTGATCCCCTGGAACAAGTTGGTTGGGACGACGTAGGAGGGTCTGCAATGTGACCAAAAGAAGCCTGTTTATTAAGTGCTGCACTATAAAACATCAAAACAAAGACTCACATTGGTTTACAGTTTAAAATCACATGTAGGTGCTTCAAAAAAGGAGCAATGTTGAAGAAAATATGTTTTGGAGTCACATTGCAAACACTAAAATACTGACAGAAACAACAAAGTCATGAAATCCACAGGAGCTTGGGGGAAGAGCCTCTGTTCTAGTGTAGTCTCACAGCAACTGTGTGATTAAAAACCTACCTGTTCTTGTGCCACAGGTCTGACACTAGTTTCTGGTAGCTTTTGCAGAGTGCGGGCTTCTTGTCTGTCCTCACCATGCCGCCACATTCAAGAAAGAATTGTGTCAAGGGTGGGCTGCAGTGAAAAGGGGAAAATGTACGCGTAAGCAATGCAAGTTTGAATTATACTGGAAAAAAGCAACATTGTGTTACCTTGTCTTTCTGTAATAATACATCTTAAAATACATTGTCCCACATATATGCAGTCACTGTCTTTAGACTAAAATATTGACAATAAACATCTAAATCAAACAGTCTAAATCAAAAGACAGAATTGTTGGGTTTCCAGAAAACTGGAAACTGACACATCTAAATTAGCTTTAAAATAATCTATCCTGTGCTATATATGCTGTTTTTTTACTTTAGCACTAACAGCACCTCACAAAGCTCCAAAACTGTCTTGAAGCCAGAGAATTTCCTGTTTCTATAGCTGTAATGGGACATGTCTTGTGATAATAACCCAGATGACAGAGCCACCATGACAGACACAACATGTATATCATTGTTTATAAACCACTTATGGGGATTTTCCACTACATGGTATCTGCTCGTCTTGGCTCGACTTTACTCAGCTGTTTTAGTTTTCCATTAGGGATCCAGTTCAAAAAACTGAAAATTCACAATTAATCTTCGAGGCAAAAACGGTCACATCAGCACTGGACTCTGCATCTTGGGTATCTTGAGAAAATCATGGCAGCAAGGCCCTTTTTGCATCATTGCTTGCTTCTATGACGACCCACTCAAACAGGGACATCTTCATCCAGAGGGGTATTTGTAAATCAAATTTTGAATCATTTCAAGGGCAGGTTGTTCTGACATTTTTTCAGGAGTGTATTTGACAGCTGCAAAAAAGGAAAACTGGGAAGGTTCACACACAGAATTTCTTCCTGTCATTTTTTGTATTCATTGTATTTCATTAGATTCGAATATTTCTCATAGTGAAATATAACAAATTCCCAAGGGGTTCTGTTTTCATAAGAGAAAAGGCCACATGCAGAGGAGAGTTGAAGGACGACAGAAATAGCAGAAGAGGAAAAAAAGCAGCTGAGGGGATTTAACTTGATGGATTTGGAGTGGACAGGAATTTGCAAGGAAGAGACAAACTGCAGAATGAATAAGGCATGGAGTGTTCCCTTCCCTTGGCAAGAGAAAAGTCCTTGGAAGGGAATAATGACCCGACAGTAAAGTGGAAGAAACGGCGCTCACACAAACAGACTTCAAAGGAAAGTTTCAGAGAAAAAAGGTCCCTCCTTCCTCAGCTGCGTGACTCACTTCCCCCTATTTTTGGAATGTGATTTAGATTGCAAATTTTGACCCACATCTTTCCCCCCGGTTTGACTTCTATCAAAACTAGGCATCATCAGTTTAATTTGTATGAGAAAGGAGAGAGGGCTTTGCTGTTCCATGAAAAATTAAATCACAAGTAAGAGGTAAAAAAGTAAGACATACGATACAGCCTCAGCTTTCATTAAAGCGACCACAAAAACAATCTAGTAACAAAAAGTGTCAGAGGGAAGAGAGATTCAAAAAACAACAAGAAATGCTGAAGACTGGCAGAGGAACAGTAGAAAGAGACGCATAAAGAGACATTGTAGGAAAAGAAAAGGACACAAGTAGGAGAAGAGACTGGGAAAGAGTTGGTGTTCATTTGTAACAAAAGACCCTACAGGGAACTACAAAGGCCATTTCTGCTGTCTTGAATGGTGCACTGCAGCAATTTCCACTCAGCCGTCACTCTCCTAAATGAGCAGCAATGCTTGTTTTTCACATTCAAGAAGAACTAAGCAAGCAGAGGATGAAACAGAAAATGACTCCTGTAAAAACTGTGTCAAGTGGAGGAGAAGTGATTATAAGAAGGCAAGAGAAAAAGCAAGAAGCGCATGAGCAATATGGGGAGGGTGATGTAGGGTTGACAGGTGCATGCTGGGACAGAGGACAGGTAAACTGGGTAAACACAAGTCTTACCAGTTGGACAGAGCCTGCAGGGCGGCGTTCATGTAGCAGGTGTTTCCAATGTTTTTCAGCCCCGTCAGGCCTGTGGGAGAGAGAGCATACCCGGGAAATTAAAATGAATCATCCATCAAATGCTTGTAAATTCTGATGGCAGACACAGCTTGTTTATTGTGAGAAAAAATGTCATCCATTTCTTGGATTAAAATTTCATGGCTGGAGACAGATGAGTGGCTTTCTGGTGTGTTTTAATCAGCTGACATGGTGAGTGGAAATGTCTGGTCATGTCATGCAGATGTCTACAAGACCATTCTAAAAATCAAAACAAAATCAAAATAAAAGTCAAACTGAGAGCTATGCATAACAGTGTATATTCCCCAATGTTGGCAGTTTGTTATTGTCAGACTTTCTCCAGATTGTGGTGCTATCCTGGCATCTTATTTTGGATTTGTGGGCTCCACATTGTTTGGGGAGATGAAATTAGAAAGCTCTACAAAATGCTGCTTTAACTTTGGCACTGGCTCTGGATCCAAAAGAAGTTCTAAAAAATCTGTCCCTCTTTAGTCTTTAAATCCTGCCAACCAAAACACCTGTTATTTAGCACACAAACAGCATTTCAGTGTTATTGACGGTGTACCATTTTTTTTTTCATTTTTTTAGTGAAGCAAATGAGCAAAGGATCCAACAATCCATTTTAATTTCATTAAATCATAACAAATAATGGCTTTTACAAAATTCAGAACATCTATAGATAATGTGCGCACTTGTGTATATATCTGGATGGATGGTGGACAGATGGACAAACGGACAGACAGAAATATTTACTTACTTACTTTTAAGGTACTCCCTTAAGATTAAGATAATTTAGAATTAAAATCATTTCAAACTCTGATAACTCTCTTAAGACTAAGACCAGGCCAAAATGAGAAACCAGTAACATCATTTCATATTTTGACAAATATTCAAGTTTGAATAAATAAATGTATGAGATGAGAGTAAACATAATTCAGCAACATTGCAAATTGTTCTTATTTGTTATGTTTTTATTTGCAGGGCACCCTGGAAAAGAGACCTCAGTCTCAGTGAGTCCCCCATGCAAAATTAAGGGCTGAAATCAATGTTTGATAGTAATGTTGTAATACATTAAAATATGGGTATATTTCACTAGTTTAAATATAGTGTGCATGCATGCTAAAGGAATTATAATCAGAAGACAGTCACATTTAGCTTGAATCAGTAATCATTTCAATGATAACAGTGGACATACCTAATTAGTGATGTTACTGTGATACTCAAAGATTCAGGGTGTTTGCAATTTTCCCAAAACTGTTCTGAAGCCACAGATTTTCCTATTTCTATAACTGTAATGGGACGTGACTTGTGCTAATAACCCGGATGACAGAGCTCCCATGACAGACACAACATGTATATCATTGCTTATAAACCACTTATGGGGCTTTTCCACTGCATGGTATCTGCTCGACTTGGCTCAATTTTTACTCAGTGGTTTTAGTTTTCCATTAGGGATCCAGTTAAAAAAACTGAGAATTCACATTCAGATTTCACCGGAAACGGAAAGGTTTTTCCTTTGCGTTTTCAAAAACAATACGCGTTCACACGGATCCACGAGAACGACTGAAAACGCTGTAGTGTGCATGCCAGGCCAGAAGATGGCAATGTAGGTCTGTAGAGATACAGCGGTGTTACAACACGTGTACGCGTTCCGGTGAAGACAAACTTTTCACAAACAGTGGTGAGTGGACTTACGAAGACGCAGGAGTTTCTTGTCTGAACAACAAATCTGTCTGGATATTTTTGTCTGGATAACAAACCAAGCAAGGTAAGCAGCACACATGTTGCTCTGTAGACAGCCCAAGCTGTTGTTGTTGATCCTGGTATGCACGTGCAGCCTTTATGTGAAAGAGTACTGCGCATGTGGTGACGTCAGTGTTTCATGGGTGAAACGCTGAATCTCGTCTACAGTGAGCTGAAAATGAATACTTTTTCAAAACTTTCCACTCTGGACCCTGGTTTCAAAAGTTTGCAGATTCAGGCACTCCAGGCACCGTTCTCGTGTAAACGGAAGGTGAACACGCAATGAACATCCATTTCCGTCCATATTGTTGTAAACGGGTCCTTAATCTTCAAGGCAAAAACAGTCACATCAGCACTGGACTCTGCATCTCCGGTATCTTGTGAAAATCATGACAGCAGGGACCTTTTTGCATCATTGCTTGCTTCTATGACCACCCACTCACAGGTATACTGTAACCCAGGTAAAGCTAAGCACACTAAATCTTAAAATGTGGGGCACGTCATTGCAGGAAAGGGGTTAAATAGCTATATACCTCTGAGTTGTGTTGAACAGCCACTGCTGCTACATCTCTGTTGTCCTTGCTAATATGTATGGGAAAGTGATTTTAACAAACCTGCACAATTCTGTCTCCTTCACCTGCCACTGTTACTCCACCACTTTCCCCCCCGCTTGAAAATGTCTCATCTCATTTCATGTCAGCAGCAGCAAACTCTGTGGAGGATGTTAGTCTAACAAAGCTTGTTTACTCCACCTCCTGATCATATGATCTCTATTTGTTACAAAAATAACTAAAGCTGTGACTGGTGCCAACTCCTGGGCTGCTCTGCATGAGGTTCATCAAAACATATGTCATCTGTTGGAGCATCCAAGCTCAGAGTAAAAAGGCTGTTTGCATTTGAGGGACTAAAGCTCTCAGCACTGAAGTGTTTCACTTCACTGAGCACAGAAGCCTTTTCTGGTCCTGTTTAGTGACAGTTTAGACAACATTTCGCTGTATAGTGCTGTTAGGTTTTGCAGCGAGTAAAAGTTTTTCATCACCAGCTTTAAAAGATAAAAACTGATGCATATTTACAGACATGCATCGGTGGCTGGTTGTTAGTTTGTTTTGAATGATCTGAGTTCTTATCGTCTCTCTGAGAACAGCTTCAACATACTCACGGCACAGTGCGCTGATGTGTGTTTTTGTGTCAGTTGTATAAAACAGTCTTTTCACTTGTATTTAGTGTTTTCAATCATTTACTGAAACACTGGACTAAGCTCCAATGTTGCAGGGTTACCCACAAATAACCTATGCAATACTAATTCAAATTAGAATTATTGTTTGGAACTGCCCAATAAACTATGATACCAAACTCTAAGACATAGTATGATACAAAGTACAAGTTATATAGACCTGAACAATTAAAAACACTTTACACAGGGTTAACAAATCTATGCACTCGGTTTTAGATCTGTAAACTGTTCATAAACAGTGTGGGTAGATTCATGATTAAAAAACACACCAACAGTCTTCAGTTCCACAAGGGTGATAAACCAGTTACAAGAAGCAATGCATTGTTTGGAAGTAGGATACCTACTAAAGAGATAGGAAATTTAAGACAATGTGCACACATCTGTGAGCATTATTGTCATAGCCACAAAGAAAGACGTTATCGCATATTACATGATATTTGGTCCACAATAACAGGAACACAAAATCTAAATACTGCAAGAAATCTGTTCACATGACAATGTAATGATGCATTTGTCTGATAAACCAAAGAACATTTAATGTCCCTAAAAATGTTTTTGGTGCCTAAACAGTTTGTATGTGGTTGCTGCACTTTGGTGTCACTTTCACCTCTTTCTTTTAACAGTAAACCTTTTCTTTGGCTGAGAACTACCATTCATACTCTCATTTATGCCATGAACACCACCGCGAGGAGACATGAAGAGGTGACACAGTAAGTCAAATCAGGGGTATAGCACACATTTTAAACCAATTTATTTTTTGAGGCCTTTAAAAACCTGCATAAACATGATTCATATCAATTTTGCACCCTTTCAACAAGTGCTCTTCAGATTTTATCCGTTTAATCGGTTGATTACCACTGCCCCAAAATCTTGCAGTCGGCCTTAAATCGCCATGATTTTACTTTTCCCCTTTTGTCTCCTTTTCTCTTCCATTCAAGGACTATGAATGTTGTTAGTCCTGCATTAAAGGCTGTAAATTGTCACATGAACAAGCATATCCACAGAAATGTTTACTTAGAGATCCCATATTGCCACATTAATACTGTGGATCTGATGAGAACTCTGGCACAGCTCAGTTAAAGTGCCATCTTTAATGTAAGAACTCTTTTAAGCATTTAATGCTTTTTACGTTAAAAACCTACTTTAAAGGGGACATATTATGCAAAAATCCCTTTCTGAAGGCTTTTGAACACATTTTTGGGTATTTGGACTGCCTCCCAGCCCACAACATGTGATAGTAGACAACAAAACCTGTATTTAGCAGGCTGCATGAATGTAAACTCATGGTATTTGGCGAGCTGTTGAGTCTATGGATATACTATTATGAAACAAGCATTTTATTTGCATAAGCCTGCCTCCCCGGCTTGAGAAATTTCTCAGCATAGTGCCGCCATACTGTTCACATTCTTAGCGAGAGATCAGCGTACACCAAGTCTAGACCCAAAACCTATCACTGCTCGGCTGTTGCCTGTTAACAGCCACATATATCTTCATATATAGGCTACCAGCCTTGGCGGACCAAAGGCCCAGTGGATTAATTTTATTTTTGAAGGGAATGAGCCAGCTACAGTCGGCTAAAACCTGTAGGTGTGTGCCAGTCATTTCACGTCCAACTGCTTCTCCAATTTCAGTCAGTTCAACATAGGTCTGGCAACTACACTTTTCTTGAATCTGAGCTCAGTACCAACAATCTGTCACCAAACCTGATGATGGAAATGTGAGTATTTCAATGCTGTGTAGTATTTATTTTGCTCATTGCTATGAGCTAATGCTAACAGCAGGGGGAAGTGAACCAGAGGTAACTGCACAACATGTTCGTCAATGTTAACATTACTTGTCTGGAGTCAAGTCTGAAGAATAAACTTCAATGTATGAGCATTCTTACATTAGTCAAGAGAAGTTTAACAGTTGGCTGAATATAATCAGTCCTTTAACCCACCCCATTACCCCTCCGTTTCTGCTAACGTTAGCCCGTAAGGTAGACTAAGTCGCGGCTGTGTCCCACTGTGGTGACTAGGCCGAGGTTGACATGTTGTACGTTAGCCTGTGATGTTTGGCGAAACGAGCTTTGCTGTTATCTGGTAACCAGCATGAATTTGCAGTTCATGTGTGTTCAGGACTCTAGGCGTCGCGTGGCTGGAGCGGCAGTGCGCTCCACTTCGCTCAAGATACGCTCCAGGACTATCGTGAAGTCCCCATATGTACTGAGTTGGTCGCGGCTTTGCTCTGGCTCATCAGCATTTTAAGGCGACTGCCCCCAAAACCAGCCGTTCTAAACAGAGCGGTTATGTGAGCATGGAAAGAATGCTGCTGTGCTTTATCCACAGGCTTGTTGGACCAAAGCATGTTACTAACGCTTCATGAAGACATCAAGGATCCATGTTAAACTGCGGAAAAGGAGCAAAATATGGGATCTTTTAGATCTTTGAAGGCGCAGCCTGAACCTGCAAATTACCAGAAAAATCTGTTTAGAGCTATTTACATCTATTTAACAGAACTATCTATGATTGGTACCAGCGATTTGATAATTGCATCACAAAGTCAGGATGACAGCATACTACTGAATGATTATTATGTTCCAAGCCCAATCAAGACCTCATAAAATCTGAATAGATTTGAGTCATCCTGCTGACTTCTTAAGCTTTGATTTGAGTAACTGATACAACCTTGGGAAGAAACATGCATCTATTTCAGCAGCATTGTGTCTGCTGATGTGAAAATTCGGCATTACTACAGAAGGGTAGGATTCAATCTCTTTTCAATCTCCCTTTACTGCTTTTTTTAATTAAATCTGTTCCATCTTTTTGAATGGTGTCAGGGTTTGAGAAAAACTTTCTTTAAAAAACAGAAATTGTCTTCATCACACTGTAAAATAGACCTATGAGCACACTGGAGAGTCACAGGTTAACCCAGAACCCTGTATATTAGACAGTAACAGAGAATAGCTAGTTCTTTTCTAAACACCCATCCCTTACATGGAGGATCCCAGCTTCCCCCATCGAGTACCATCTTATAAAACCAAGAGATGTTAAAGCAGTTTTGTCCCAGCAGCCATTCATGAGATTTGCAAGTCATGCCAACAGGGCCATATAATGTGGGAGTAGTACAGTACATACAGTACATTTTGTAAAAACACTGCACTTCTTAAGAATCATTTTCATTTATATTTCATTTAAATTTTATTTAATTTTATTCTCTATTTTTACATTTACTTTTACTTCTTTACATCCGTTGAACTAGAGAAAACAACTGCAGGAGTCAAATTCCTCATATGTGTCGCATACTTGACAATAAAAAACAATTCTGATGCTGATTATCCTTTTAACTTGCTTTTAATAGCTTTGTTATTCAATGAAGGGATTGTTTTAACATGTTTTACCAAGGGTTCCTTTTTGGTATTGAGCACTGTTGTCACCCTATCATATTTGGTCATTTCTTGTCACTGCTGTAATTTCGTGTGAAAAAGGATACTGACTAACTCACTGCAAATCAAATTGACCCATGG
Source organism: Cetoscarus ocellatus (assembly GCA_037902135.1). Taxonomy (NCBI): domain Eukaryota; kingdom Metazoa; phylum Chordata; class Actinopteri; order Labriformes; family Labridae; genus Cetoscarus; species Cetoscarus ocellatus. The sequence continues at coordinate 1,714,632 of JBAMNC010000318.1, read as the reverse complement.
GTAATAATAAAATAACCTTACCAAACCATGATTCAGAGGCTTTTTGTTGATTTAATGTCCTATTTTTGATCAGCATTTAGTCTGCAAAGCTTATCTGATTTAAATTTAAACATCATCTCTTTAAATTCTTTGGACATGATTGTTACTGTATAATCATTTGTAAACCTTAAAATAAAACAACATCTTGACAAAATAGCACAACAAATAACTAGTGTCATTTATGAGATAGTAAGCTGACCTCTCGCTCGCATTTCATCTTCCTCCTCCGTCTCCATGTCCAGGTCCTCGCAGCTTCCATTAGGGGGCACTCTCAGAGAGGTCGGGCTCCCAGGGGTCCTGCAGTTATCCTGGAGGAAGAGCACAGCACACGCAGACCTCATCATAAAAGTCTTATCTGGTAAATGAATAACTACATTCACTCTGACAGTTCAGCTGTCACTTGGGGTGAACTGCTCAAACTGAGCGGAGCACACAGTTACATAACCCAGCAATTATGAAGTAACATGCAATGTAAATACTGCTATAAGACAACACAAGCCAGCCAATACAAAACTTCTTCACTGTATTCAATCCATACTTGGGCAGGGAAATGTAGACCAAAAATTATACTGTGGTATCTTGCTTGGCAATACACAACATGTACCTTAATGATAATATTTAAAGAAATAGCAAATGGTTGTAAAAGTACAATGATAAGAAATTTTAATTTAATACTATTAAAAATCAAACAATACTGATACCAGGGTTACTACCTACCACCAGATCCAGGTATTTTTGTTCAGTTCCTGGTGAATTTTATCAACTTTCTGGCCCCTATGGCAAGTAAAATAAACTTTAATTTGTGTGTGATGGGGAAAACGTCAATTGAATCCCAATTTTCTGCTTGAGCTGCTCGGCCAATCACCATTCACAGGGCTCTACCTTCTCCTCATGTAGGTGTTCAAAAAAAATGGGCTACGCGCTGGATTGGTTGGACTTGGTGACTCTTTTGAATGACAGTAACTCAGTTAAAGTTAAGTCATTTTTGAAAATTAAAAGCGATTCATTACTCAGTTCATGTGTTGTTAAAGTGCTTTGTTTTGTCTTAGCCACATCAGGACACAGGGTTTTTGAAGTGTTGCAATATAACTTACATGTTTAAAATAAAGCAGATGGCAATAAAAATGTGGAATGGTAGATTTTTTAATCAAGTCAATTGTGTGTTGAGTCATACAGCCAGACATCCCAAATTTTTAATTCCAACGCTGATTGATAGATGTTAGAAAACACAGCAAGAAAAATAGAAGTCTCAGATACCTGGGGCAAAGTTTTTTGTTCTTGTGATCAAATATTGCAGAAATACTCAAAAAAGCATTGGCTCACCTAATATTGAGTTTCCCAGAGTTTTCTATACCCTTGATTACCCTTACTATTTTGACAAAACTTACTTTTAATCAATCTTACAGCTTCAATCCCTTTTTAATTGTTTTCAAGCCTTCTTTTTGATTTTATGTCTTGCTGTTTTATCTTCTAAAATCTTTGGTCTCTGTTCACATTTGATATAGCTGAGTTCTTGGGATGCCTGACGTGTGTTGTTTTTATGCCTTTTTCTAACCAAAAAAAAAATGTTTTTTTTTTTTGTTTTTGTTAGTCAGGTTCTTTTAAGCCTGAGGTCTTGTGGCATTTTCTTGAGTATGCCTCTGAATTTATGTCAAAAGTACATGTGACTTCACTACTGTGAACCTCTGCTTTAAAAGTGATATACAAATAAAGTAATAATTTTCATCATCACTAGAGATGCACAATATTGGCTTTCTGCTGATAGAAATTTGAGGCAAGAAAGTGTATTTTTTTCTTTAATAAATGACACTTTTGATTCATAAAAGGGGGCATTAAGTGATGATGATGAAGTCAACAATTATGGTACATAAAGTACATTCGGCCAAATTTACAGCCAATATATAGTACATATATGGCCAATTTATACTTCCAAAGTATCAGCTGTAAATAATGGCCACATTTCCATATCTGCTGATATCAATAATCAACATTTTAGGCAATTATCAGCCAATCCCAATAAAATAGTACATCCCTAATTATCATCATGTGTTTGTAAATGACACATCTCCATATTTTAAAGGACTGGTGGTGTCAAAACGTCAAAAAGTTAACTGATCCTCAGATGTTAAGATTATGTCACTGCTCTCCTAAATTAACAGCACTGGTAACAACAAAGATAATTTTTTATGTTTCTGTAATGGTTAATACACCAGTATGTAGAAGCTCTTTCACTGAAATTATATTTTAATGCTAAAATATAATTATTTATGCTATCCATGAATTAAAAAAATGTACTGTTTTTCTTGTAAACAAAATTTTACTTTGCCTCAGGCCTGGCATCTGTTTCTTTTCAAATCAACATCATCATATACTGAGTAAATATAAAGATTTGTGCTTTCTTGCACTTTTCTAATATCAAATATGTTCTATGACTGATGAACATAAAATTTTCACTGTGAGCAGTAAAGGCAATAAAACATAATGATGGTGGTGTGATGGTAAACTGTTTCCTACCTGACTAGCACTCTGTGGGGATGGGAGGGCTTTGCTGTTGGGGTGGGGAGGGCTGGGGCCCAGTTTACGCTCCAGGAAAACCTCCTTGCCACAGGCATAGCACCACACTCGAAGCGTGGTCAGGTTCACCGTAAGGTTGTGCCTCGTCTCCTGTGCACAGGGAGAAAACACTGTGGGTGAATGTCAGATGGTACAAACAAGATGAAATAAGAAAGCAAAGTTAATATTTACCCAAGAAAAGATGATAAAGCACTTGTATTTCTTATCGTCTTCAGCACAACCTATCAATCAAACTATCAACAGGTTGCCTTTGTTATGTAACAAACACAGGTTTGCCTTATGCTGTGTTAACCATGTGCAAACTTTATCTCCATGAAACATCCTGGCTGACCTCACTCAACAGCTCAAATGTTTTCCTGGCAACTTTTCAGCAACAAGTACAAGATTGTAGCTCTCTGTACCTGCTAGTAACCATGTATTAGGATACTGCACTTTGGTGGGGACAACATTACAACAAATAAGGCAAATAAAACCTCTGTAAATCTAGATGTAAAAATATGCAAAGCAGGCCCTGATACTTTCAACACATGCAATCATTTTACTGACACTGCATACAGACTTTTAAAGCAGGTAAGAGCGTTCCCACCACGGAGATCGTGCTCTAACTAAAGTTATATGTACACTGTGTTCCATCCATAAAAAAAAATCCTATCCTATGGGCAATAATATGGTTATTTTTCATAGTTCAGTGTACTAATTTACCTAATCTCCAAAGGTCTTCAAACTCTGGTGGAAATACAATGCAGCAAAGACAAATGAGGTTTATAGTCTCTTTGTCCTGCACGCTGTAACTGTGACAAAAGCACTTTAATTTGAGCACAAAGCATATGTCTGATCAGCCAAGACTGACTGGGAGGGCTTTAGAGCTTTACTATTTGAAGGTGTGTTAGGCCACAAAAGGTAAAACTTGCAAATATCCAGTACTTTAGTCATTTCTAATTGCACCACAAATCCCAATTACACTCAAACACAACTTTTTCCACAGAATAATGTAACATCCTGTCACCTCATTTAGTTAGCTAACAAGCTTTTGATCTGCTGAGTTCAACACAGACTGCAACATAAGACTAGTTACTTTGTTTAACTAACAGTGCTTCTTTCAAAGTTTGGGAGATTTTACCTCAGTTGCTTAAAGTGGATAAGGGTATAGCAGGCAAAATGGCAGGTTGTTGATTTTTATCCAAGCCAACAGTTAAAGAAGCTGCACTTCTGTTTAATTCGATTCCAGGGATGAAAATCAAAGTACAGGTTGGTTAAGACCCAGTTCTACATTTTCCGTAATAAACATCAAAAATAATTAAATCCTCTGAAAGTTATAGAAACGCAACACTTGACGGGTGAATTATAGGGTTTCACTTTTCTTCCCACTGATGTCAGTTTATAGGCCGTGCTCTCACCACTCCGAGGGTGGAACTGCCAGTCTGTCGCACAAGTTGTGACGTAAATGCATTACCTCTGTGCTGGCTGCTACAGGACAGTAAAATCCCTCTTCTGCTTAAATAAATAAATAAATCATGAAAAGCTGACCTAAACTTTGTATTAAGCTCCACTGATTTATTGTATTGATCAGATGTGTAAAATCAGTGTTGAAATCAGCAAGAACAAACAATTAACTAAAGCAGGCATGTGGCTACATGATGCTTTCAAGATTAGCTCAGAAAAATGGCTGTTGTGTGAATATAAAAAATGTCATTATAATGTGTTAAACTGTTACATCAAGGAGAGGAGAAGATCCATTTCTGGCAAGAACAAACTCCAATCTGATTCTGAAAAATCTGACGAAACATTTTCAGCTTTTATTACAACAAGTTATAACCTGTTATAAAGACAATGTTATGTCATCTTGTCTTTCCTCTAAACAATAAAAAAGTAAAAATAATCTGCATTGACAAATTAACACTGTAAAATTAATATGAACACTTCTTAAGCATCTGTATGGGTCCACATCACAGAGTGTTGTTGAACCTCTTTTTGGATAGCTGGCTCCTTTACTGTCATTAAATGTAATCACTGACTGTTTTTTGAGTTATGACTTAACACTTTGTAATACTTAAGAGTGTGACTTTGGGTCAACAGGTCTATTTAAGTTGACGGGGATGATTGATCCTATAAGAGTCACCTTCAGGTTCAGAGTTCAGAGTATAATTATCTCTGCACAATCTTAAATTCTGCCCACAACAAAATTTGAATCTTCTCAGTTTGCTTTGTATCAGTGGTGGTACTGATAAGGACTTGGATCATAAATAAGTCATAAAGATATTAGTATAACTAAACTACAACAATCTCCAGCCCTCCACAGTTCTGATGTGCCTAACACACATTTGCTGGGTTTAATTACACAGCTTTGCAACAAGGCAAACACAATGCTTCTCAGAGCTGCAGCCAGTAAAGAATTGACCACGTGACTGGATCATTGAGATCGCGCATTATTACCAATCTACCAACAAATCATGCATGTAAACTGTCTGACAGTGATCAGTTTCCTCTCAATAAGGGTATGCCAGAGTATTAAATTCTAATTCAACCAAAAACTGTCATCAGGAGTAATTATTGCAAGGTCTTTAGGCTGCAGTTTTCAAGTATTTCATGGAATTGTGAGCTAATCTAAGTAAAGTAAATTGATAGTTCGGCTGCTATATCATCATGAAAGAGCCATGTCAACCACCTTTTTTTATTTCAAGTTGTTTGTTTTTGTTCAGACTTGTCTTGATGAAAAACATTATCCAATTAAATATCAAATAAATCAGATGGAAAGTGGGGGAGGCTTGCAAATTAGAGGAAAAGACAAGGTATTTCACAGATGACAATTAACACTATAAATTAGTCAATAAAAGTTTTGCAACCTCACATTCCCTCTATGTATACTTAACAAAATTCTGAATTAATCACTAAGTGTAATGTTTTATTCTCACCATCTTGCTTGGATATGTTGTGACACACACCTAAGCTACAGGTTTAAGTTGAGGTAAAACGAGCAAGTTGTTGCATTAGAACCATTTTTCTTGGAAACATGGCCGAGTCCTGCTGACCCACTGCTGCTCTGACAAACACGGGCAGCCTGGCAGGTCGAGGAGACACAAACGTGAGCAACAGCAGACCAGCAGAGGCTGCATAATTCATCAGGGCTGCATTAGGCTTCACACAGCGGGGCAGAGCAGAGCTGGCACAGAGGGCAACGCCAGACTGAGCATGGCCGCCAACAACTCGATACCTTTAATAATTTATGAAGGAAAGTAAACCAGGCAGGGCATTAATAACAGGTTGGATATAAGGGGCATCCAGGGTGTTTTTTCAAGCCTACAGAATGCATTGATTTTATTTTAGCGAATGTCAGCGAGAGGGTGTATTATCTTGATTTACCTCTTGCATCCTTATTTACCTAAAAAATGTTAATTCAACATATGACTCTGCAGTGCTCCCTCCACAAACAGAATAATTCTTTAAAAGGTGGAATATCAGTTTGAGCATGTCAGCATTCCTGTCATGTTCCTGAGCACTCCAAAATAAACACTGCAAAACATTTTTTATTGCTGCAGCATTGACTCAGACTCAACATCTGCTTGCGTATGTGATTCTCTGATAAAAAAAAAAAAAAAAAAACAGGTCAGATCTGTTTTTGTTTCCTCAGATAAAAAGTTGTCTTTAGGCCCTTGGCAACTGATGCACTACTTCTTCAATTTTACAAGGAAGATTAAATACCACCAAACTCATTCATGCCAGCATGATTTACAGTTGGGAAATATGGACCAAAAATCATACATCAATTGCAAGGATTAGCACGAGTACAGGTATGCAAAAGAAACACATTCAACCACTCCTCTCAACAGTCATTTAAAACATTTTAATTAACAGGATAAGTATAAGAGGGCTGTACCAGATCAAAACAACCCCAAAAATAAAAAAGTTAATAAAACCATGGTCTGTGTTGATTTTACTGCATGACATAACAGGGCTTGGGGCCTGAAATAATGTAAGTATAGGCTAGAGGGGTACTGGGCAAGAAGTACAATTGTGTAAAACATCACTTGGAATCTAGGGCTGTCACCTTATACTCAATATTTGAATATCCATTCAAGCAAAAAACATACTTGAATTGTAAATATACAATTCAATTAAAAACACATAGTGCAGCAACACATTAGGGTGCCTGGTGCAGTGAACTCATCCAACAGAGGGCGCTCCCAGCACAACCTGACCGTCCATTGCTCTTTTGACTCTGACAAGAAGGAAGCACACCTCAAGAAAATGGAGGACAGACCAAGCCACTCAGACCAGATATAAAAACATCTGAGGAGCACTACAAAAACACTTTGAGCTCAACACCACCATTGGCAAAAAAAATAAAAAATAAAAAAAATAAAAAATAGCAAAGACCAAGCTGTGTGTCTATTATGTGCCAGGCAGCTGACCCACTCCTCATCCACAACAATATGCAGGACCCATTTGTTTGCCCATGACACTTATTTTATCCTCTGGGTAAGCGGAGGAGTGTTCAGCCACGTGGGACCGCATCATCCTCAGCAGGCCCCTTGCCAGAGGCTCTAAAAAAGGCGATCACTGGCAAGACTGCAAGACTGATACGCAAGTAAGTACATGTGTCCCACTGCTGTGGCCTCGGGATAGAAAAATAGCAAAAGGATCTGATGGAAATACCTGTGTTGCAGCTGGGCCAAGGGGCAGCGAATATCTTTGGTTATTGGTGTGTATGTTTAACATGAGCAACGGCGGGGAATATATTTATGGGCTTCAAGGCAGAAGCGTTGCGTTGCACAGTATTGCACTGCACAGCGTTGTTTGTTGTGGGCAGTAAGGACAGTCACACATGATTCAGTGTAAACAGCCTGATTTTGTCACTGACACTCAAGCGCTTCACATTCAGCTAAGACACAGTGTTAAAGAGGTAAAATCAAAGTCTATACTGTAATGGAAACTGAAGCTGGTAGCATATAAATTGCATTTAACCGAGCTGAGTTTAGCAGATAGCACAAATGAAAAAGCACCATTTGTCATATTCTTCACCAAGAGAGAGAGCACGGTTTTATTTGCACTAGTATATTGGCAGTATTTAGAAAAGTGGGTGGAGCTGGATAAGAATTAAGGAAATCCTCACTCCTCACTACTTCCTGACACTTCTTAAATTGATAGTCCAACATTTTTTTTGTTTTCATGTCCTTCCTCACTCTTGAGTCCATGACAAGCAGAAGGACTCCATTCTTTTGACTCTGCGTGCAATAACAAGTAAGAGATGGACAAAGGTCACCCACCGCTAACTAGCTTAGCTCAAATGGCTGGAAATCAGTGGGAAGTATTTGCCTGCCTCTGCCTTCAGTCATCAGATATACTCTTCAGCAACTCTAAATAGTCTTGTGTGCCTGTTGTGACTCGTTTTTTTACTGCGTTATGTTACATTATCTTCTACAATCACGTATTATCTTCTTCTACTTGTATACAGAGGCTTTGCTTTGTTGACCTACTTCCGCGGTGGTTTGAGCTGTGACCTTTTGTGAACGAGTCAAGTTGCAGTTGTGAGTGAGCCGTTCGTTTGTAAGCCATTCCTAAATGCAAATTGCCTTCAATTTAGCATAAATTATATCAATATAGACAACCCTGTATCTTATTCAAAATATATCAGTGTCCTGAAACTAATTATACTACCCAATTTTGCTATTACTGCATGCAAAGCTGCTCAATATTTCATTAAAGATGACTACAAATTAAAAATAAACATTTGCAGCTGAAAGGCCAGCATAATGTTGTGGTACCTTCCCAATCCTTTAACAACACAGGGGAACAGTTTCCAAGTTCAAAATGCATAAGAAGCTATTTCTGTTGCATAATGATGTTTGAAATATAATCTCCATGCAAATACTAATTATGTGCCCCAGTTTGTTGCTGAAAGTACACATAGAAGGGAAATAAAGCTTTGTGAAATGAGCTGATCTAGCTGCATCTTCAATCTCCACACTTTGAAACAGCCACTCATGTTTACTCTCAGCATGGAGGCCCTCGTCTACTGCATTTTATGTGATCTAACAGCACTCTGTCCTCATTGAATAGTCAAGAGATTAAAATGTTTGTCTCCCTGCAGGGCCCTGAAGCACTAATTAAGCATGGCCTTCATTCTTAGAAGATTTAGAGATGGCGTCACAAACAGCAAACACAAAAGGCGGCTCGCAAGCTGCACAGACAGATGTCCTGGAAAAGCTGACAGATATAAAATACCTCCCTGATGTGATTTAAAATCAGGCTTCTAATAATCTATTTCTTTAAGAGCACACTCTGTATTAAATAACCATCTCTTTTCTAAGTCAAAAGCTGTACTTCTGTACTTTTAAAGAGGTCTGGACTTGAACAAGCCGTTTCTGTACAGTGATTTGTGCAGCCATACGGATACTAATCGGCAGAGCAAATTACACGTTTGCTTTCTTATTCCTCTCTCTCTCCTTCTAACCCCAGTTGGCCCTGATGAGCAGGAAGAAAAAGTCTTAGTCAACACTGCACGGCAGAGGCTGAGCCAGGACAGGCAGAGAGATACTGTAACCATAGAACCGACAGTATTATTGAATCTCCCCCACTTCCCACAGGGATACCAATTAATAATAGATGATTCTCAGCAGAAATTGCACTGAATGTGGAGGTGTAGGCGGGTAGAGTTGGCTTGATGGGTTTTAACAATTCGTGCACTTAAAAAAGCTGAAAAGACTCACGTGCAGGCTGTTAGAGGGAACAATGTTAAAAATACAGCTCTGCAGGCATTTTTTTCATGCCTCTTCCAGGGGAGCCAAAGTGGTATTCCAGTCCAGTGCTGCCACATGAGCCTTCTTTTCATCTAGAATGACACCTGCACTCCTATTTAGTTGCATCTTTTTTTAAAATTCAATGCTACTTGAAACCCTCAACTTTTATCACACTCCTCCTCTTACATGTATTAACTAACAGATCTGCAATAAAAGTCTTCAGTAAGGAAGGGAGCGAACATTTTTATTGATACTGATACCCTCTTCCATACTCCATTATGATCCAAGTCCTTACCGATGCCACTATTAATACTTATTCCTTACCTGTGAGTGCACGGTGCTGTGGTCAGTGTGAGATTCTCCACAGCCAACGTAGGCGCATCCACTCTGCACCAAAACAAACAAACAAACAAAAAAAAAGAAGCACACATTAGGGGGGAGGGGAGAGAGGTCCAATATGTCTTGAGAGAACTAATTTGTAAGTTTGGTTTCAATACTTTTCATCCCTTGGGGAAGCTATGTCTTACCTCCAAACATGCCCACAAATTTGGTCCTCCAACTTTACAGTCTTGGCACTGGCCCTGGGAGTATATGAGGGAGCACATGTCAGTATAACCCTACCTTTATATAAAGCAGGCAAAATAGGGATTTTGATTTTAAAAAAAAAAAAAGGTGACACTTTATTTTAGTGTCACCTTATTTGCTACTAACTAGCTGCTAATTACCATGAAAGTAGAACCATACTGGCTGCTTTTAGACAATGTTAAGGGCTTATTAGTACCTAATGCTGCATGGCCATAATATACACTTGTTACAATATTAATTAATGCTTTTCCCTAATTAACATTGTAATTACAGCCTATTGGTTAATGGTTAGGAGTTGTCTTATATGAAGTATGATCTTAATTAGCTTTGTACTAGTTAATAAGTGTGAAACTACCAATTAATTAGGTATGAAAAAGACCTCACTTTAGTTTAGGGAAAACATTCTGAGTTACAAAAGATCAGTTAAGAGATATTTACACTTAACTAAGACCAGATATTTGTCATTGTTCTTATAAGAAGAGGACATGTAATTCAGTGTAATTAAGGAAAAATAAATATTCTTGTGATACCTTTAGAGGTGTTTAATAAGCAAAGCTAACTAGGATCATAATTCATGTAGAACAACTTCTTAACTAGTAACTAATTGGCAGTAATTATGAGGTTATTAAGACAAAACTCTTAATTAGTATTGTAATAAGTATGACCATGTAGAATTACGTACTAATAAGCCCTTAATATGTGCTATCTAGCTGCTAGTAAGCTACTAATTAGCATGCTAATGAGCAGCTAGTTAGTGGTGAATAAGATGACCGTAAAATAAAGTGTTACCAAAAAAAAAAGACATTTAAAAACTGTCTTTGATATCTAATACCATGAAATTTTATGACGCAGCTCCTTCCAATAACAACTTTTCAAAAAAATAACTTAATCTGTGTTATTGCTGAATTAAATAATTATTGAATTTAACTTGCAGAGTGATTTCCTTATAGAAATAGATTTTAGTTTTGCTGCCAAACTAATGATCCAAACTGATACTCCGTAAAAACATTAAACTGCCTGCTGTGTGCAAAATCCATTAAAAGAACGGTCCAACATTTAGGTTTCAAGTGTAAGGTGTCTCTGCACAGTCTGTAATCTGATACAAATACATCCAATGAGAACTTCTCTGAGAGCAGTAGACAAGAGAAAAGACCTGAGCCCTTGAAAATCAGACCAAAGACATTAAAGAACTTCAGAAGTATTTAAACTTTGTAATACTCTTGATACCCTGTAGTAGATCTGTTTCAGAGAGCTTTGAGATAATTGTTTGTTGTGAGCAGAGAAGTGGATGAAGTAATCTTGGCAGGTCACTCACATGTGATTTTTGGATGAGTTCTTCCTTGGTGATCTCCCCCACACAGTCCAGGTGGGGGCAGTCACAGCTGGATGCTGGTGGCATCACTCAGCCACAGTTCTGGAAGAAAGAGAGACAAAATAAGAGTTAGAGGGGGGGAAACAACTTTAAGTACATATCTCGCATTGACTACCTGATTTTCTTCAGAGAACTCAATGCAGGGGTTGTTTAAAAACAGACTGTATCTACAGGGAACAGCTCAAGGGAGGTGAAAATAGTCTGCCTCCTGTAACCTGAGTCACCAGCCCACAACAGAAGTTTTTCCATCTCTGAATGACGGACAATTTCCCTTCATAATCATACACATTAAACACAACAGGGATTGTTTTTCTGTAATGTTTGAGGTGGTTTGTCGTTTTTGTTTGTTTGTTCTTGATGCCACAGTTTTTTTAAATAGTGCAAAACTCTGATGATGAGTGGTGATGTGACATTTGCTCTATTGGTTATAAAGGTTTTCTTCTTGAACTTTTGATGCGGACACATGATTTGTACTTGTATATCAAAAGAGTTAAATAAAAATACTCTAAAAGCACAATAGGGCTAAATCATGCTACAGCTGTAAAAAAAAACTTGGCAACCTCTAAATGTCAGCTTGGATGATGCAGAAAACTGCAGACTCACAGTATGAATGAATTAGGGCTGATGAAAACAACAATCATGTTTTGATATTTCAAGCAGCACTACAATACACAATATATATTTCTGCGTATTTATTTACTGAAGAAATAATAAATAGTCACCAATATGCCAGAATTCTAAACTTTCAAATAATTTCAGGAAAAATCTAATTACACTGAGATCTGTTTGATACCATGGCGAGAAAAAGGGAAGTCCTACACAACCTAATTTTCTTTTAAATTTTAAATTATTAAAAAGAACAGCAGGAGACTCATGCATACGTAATGCGTGTCCGATTTGTTCAAAAACAGCGGAAAGAGTTCCTTTTACTGAAGTCAACAAGACTTTGTATTGTCTTCAATACCATGTGTTACCAAAAAAAACACCTTGATTGTGGTATCATGAATTGTAGAAACGTAATATTCCTACATCATATTTTTGTTCAAAAGAGAGAGAGAGATTATGATGAGATTATAGCAAAAAACAACGTATCTGTGCAATTCAAGCATTGTACAGGAGTGGGCGAGCAATCTTTAGTTAACAAAACAATAAACTGCTCATTCTTAGGTGTCTTAGTCTTCTATATTTATTTTTACAAAATTAAACATGAATCAATGTCATTTTAATTATCTTAATTAAAGTGCTCCAACAGATTTTCTCAAATCAAATTCAGGACTTTTTAAGGTCTGCATTTTTTTTTCAGGGCAGAACACAGGCCAATCCATACGGGTGTGTGTTGAAATATCCTTAACATACTAGATTGCTTAATGTGGGCAAGATTGTTATTCTACTAAAACATAAGAGGTCAGGGTGTCAAATTTTAATATAGTAAGAAGACACCAATACTTTTTCTTCCATGAGTAATGGCTGCAGACAAGAGAGTGCCTATGCATGTATGTGGCAGAAAACTTTTAAGCTTTCTATACTAGAACGCAATGTTTGCCGCCCATTGTTTGTTTTTGTGGTGTTTACTGAAGCAGCACTTACATTAGTCCACAAGTATTTGATGAAAAGGGTTTTAATCAAAGTGCAATGGAATATTCAAAACATCTTACTGGGAAAATAAGACCTTTTCAGCCTAGAATTTGAAAAATCAAATTGAAGACTTCCTGGATTTTTTTTTTTTTTTTTCTGTAGGAACCCTGAGGTATCTACATGCCCCTGAATAAAGGGTGACCACAGAGTGAATACCGGTCCATAGCTGTCCATCGTTCATATTGTAAACAATCTTTTTTTTTTTTTTTTTTACTGAGGATAAGGCCTGGTATCCATTTATTCAAACTCCTGTGTATTACAAAATTCATCACAATGTGTCTCATTAGAAAATAAACCAAAATATCTTAAAATCTCAGTAAATTTCCCATCCCTATAAAAGATGATTAGGATAAAGTCTGAACAAATCCTATGCTAGTAAAGTCAGGATAACATAAGCCTGCTAATCACCAAAGCCATACCAGTGTATCTTAAAGATTATGCAAGTCCTATGATTTTGCTCAATTTCCCTTAACAGGGTGAGCCACTCTTCTCAGAGACTGGTTAAGGAAACGTGCACAAGCGCAGGTCACAATCTTTAAAATCGCCAGTATTGACTGGAGCAGTGGGGAACCTGTGGCTGCAGGATCAACAAAGAGAGGGAGACACAGACAAAGACAGCCCATCTCACAAGGCTAAGGGAAAACAAGGAAGTGATGTGACAGTCTTTTTAGTTGTGCAAAAGGCCCTTATTGTATTTCTAAAAGAGAAGTGAAATGCATGAAACCAAAAGGCTAATCCTCTCATAAGTTCTGGTTAAGGCTTATTTTAAATAGTTGTGTTCAAGGAAAAGCAGAGCAAAAGTGACTTTGATTACACTGGATGCTGCGAGATTTCAAGTGTTAAAGCAGCAGTAAAACTTTACTGGTGAAAAAATAAGTTTTATAACAGAGTTATGCTCTTCCTCTCTCATAAAGTCCGTACAGTATATCAAGAGAAAGACTACAGCATTGCATGTACATGCCCTGTCCAGCAAGATGACACGAAGTCTCTGGAATTTTCTGCTATCAGGCCTCTTTTGTGAGTCTTGTACTGGAGGAACAGCTATGGGTTGTTCCAGCTGTGTCCAAGTTCAAACATAATCTAGTTTGATGGCAAGTTCTGGCATATAACAGAGTTTACTGAAACGTCACATCCTTTAGAAGCATTGTACAGTGTGATGACTTTCTAGGAACTCCTTAAGGTTTGTGACTGGAAATAATTCCAGCTGTAAACAATAAAAACATAAACAGTGCATAATGTAAACACCATCAACAACAGTTAGTTAATGCATGTTGTTCAGAGTTTCAACACTATAAATCACTGTTGTTATTTTCTTTGGGCTGTAGATTAAAGAGAAAGGCTTTTTTGGCACATTTAAATACATTTTCAGTGTGGTTTACTAATTCACAACAGCTAGCAGAAGTTATTCTCAGTCATTAATCTGTTCAGAGACATTCTGGCACAATGGTATTTGATGTAACGAACGCTAATTGTCATTACTATTATTATTAATATGTAACTTATGTGTCATTATTTTGCTTAGTTTGGACATTACACTCTACTAGTTCAGACTCACCTTCAGTGTTCTTGGTCCAACCAAAATAATTACACAATTCAGTTTAGAACCTTACTAGTTATGCTAAGGATTTGGTATAGACCTCACACTATTTCTGAAGACATCACCACCCATAGCCTGTGAAACAATCCACAGTTGTAACATAAAACACATCTATAAAGTCAAATATTTTACTCAGCAAGTTTACACTGGTCCCAGATGTCCTCACATAAAATGTTTTTGAAATTTTCTGCCTAACAGTGCTCTCAGTAATTGGATTTTGCCATGTCCCAAAACCTGTTAGTTTCATCCCTGCCCAGAACAGGCTGCTTTGGTTTAAATCAGGGCTGGGCAACTGGCAGCCCAGGGGCCAAATGCATCCCTCCATCTCACTCAATTTGCCCACCAGTTTCTTCCAATAATCAACAAATTGCAAACATGAAGAAAACATGACAGAAATCTGTCAAATGTGATTTAATCTGAAATACCAAAAAACACCATGAACAAACTAGGAACAAGCTTAGATTGCCTGTGTTTTAATTTATTTTTATTTTTTGCAACTAATAAAAGAGCATACTTGGCTGTTAATATTTTTTAAATATCTTTTATGAAGTATTGGAATGTAAAGTAAGAATATCTACATGCAACATTTGGAAAGAAGTGGTAAAGCTAAAATATTTGTACTTCAAAAGTTGGTACACACTTGTTCACTACATTAAAAAAAAAAGCCTAAATTAGCTTTAATTCTGAGCCAGGCTCATTAAATCATGCATTATTATTAAGTTTAAAAGAACAGATGCTGGTAAAATCAATTTGAATAATAAATTTAAATTTCTGTTTTTGTCTCCTTTTTTAATATAGTATCTCACAGTTTGTTGCAATGTGGACCTCAGGCAGCGGAAAGAAGTTGAATATGGCCTTTCTGGTAACCAAAGATGCCCATGAAGTAAATCATCATGAGCTGTGTCTGATGAGGTAAAACATAATGGTACATTTGTACATTCTGCCGATATTAAAGCCAAAATATGGGTTATTTTTGGCCAATTTGTTCAGCTAAAATATCAGCAGTAAATATTGGCAAAAGTTCTCATATCTGCAAATACAGATAATCATCATTTTAGGCAACAATCTGCAGATACTGATACTGCTCTGATATTATCATGCATTCCTGCCCCCAATGACTTTATTTGGGTAAACTTCATACAGACTTTTTGAACACAAATTTTTTGAAAGGTTAAGCAAACAACAGAAGGAGAGGACAGACATTTTTGTTAAGTGAGGGTTGTAGACAGGCCCAGGACGCATATTTATGCTATTAAGGAAATGTACTGAATTGAGATTGAGATTATTTTGATCTATAGAAATAAAGGGAATGACAATGTTCACTAGAAATGTTTACTTTTAATCAGAATTGTGTTAAAATATTTTTGAAATAAGATACAAATTAGTAAGATTTCTTTTGCAATTTCTGCAAACAATTATAACTATAACCATAACTATTTTTTTATCTGTGTATGATACCCAGAACACTTCTGCTCAAAATACTCTCATCAAAAAAGTATTTTGACACAAATCTGACTTTGAAGGAAGATTGCACCTTGTTCACTTTAAACACTGAAGTGGGCCATATTGCTGTTTTACTGAAATTGGAAATAGCTGCTTAGTCCTGATAAAAACTATTCAAAGACATATTTTGTGTATCATGGGACCCTTAAGCCATAATACAAGCAGTGTTTGAACTGTGACTCTGGCCCACATCCCTTTGGGAAAAGTGCATATGACATAAGCGAAACATCTCTTGAACTTCAATGAATTAACAAGAGAATATGTGAAGAAACTAGTCCTTTAAGTTTTCACTCTCGGGCAAATACTTACATGTAAATGTTTTATATGTACTGACTTTCCACATAATGACATCAAGAAAACTCATTATGAAAAGGCCTCTTCAGACTTCATGTAGTAAACTCCCACACCGCAAGTATGACCATGCTGCCTGTGGCTAGGCTAAATGATAAAAATGTTGTCTGAAGTTGTACTTTGACATTTGAGTTTTCTAAGAATTTTCCTTGGAATTTTCAAACATCAGTGAAGGCATAACAGCATGATGACAGCAGTGCCCAGCCCACATCTGCACAGCAAGCTGAACATGATTCAGCACATTTATACCAAACAAGCAAGGTAAAAAAAAATGAAGCAATTACCCTTACTGTCACAACACACAGGACCTTCCTAAAATACAATAAGATGAACATATATTTCAGGGGACTAAGTGGGTTGCGTATGTACATTGCAATTCCAGGCTGTTGAAAAAGTGGATCACACAAAATTATTTGTTGCCCACAGATAGCAAAAAATGGGTATTGCATACCCATCATAGTACTGGGAGTTTTTGATGTGCACTACCTGCTGCGCCACCATGTCGCTCATGTGTAATGATGTATCCCATTCCAGACAAAAAAAAATATAGGACATGTCTTTCTTGAGTCTGCACAAAGGGATTAGCGCATGTGAAAAAAAAATCCAAATGTGCCAATAAAGTACAAAAGAGGACAGTTCAAGAGAATAAAAATGTGAATTGGGCCACTCAGGTCAGTGCAGTGGCTGTAGTTAGTTTTTAAAAATATAATCGTGCAGTCAACACCACAATAGTAGTGGCGACACTACAGTGGTAACACGCCTCTTTCAGCTAAGCAAATACTGGACCGTCTTTTGGCTGACCATGTGAACAACTTAGCAAGCAGCAAACCTGTTATATGTCTAGGGATGGTAATTGATAAGATTTTATTGATGCCAATCCTTCGATTCTTTAATAATTCTCTCCTTGATTTCTGCATATTTTCTGTCCAGGTATAAGTTGGCCAACATAGGTTTTCAGGGGTAACAATGTCAAACACATGAAACTTCTGATATTCAATGCTGTGCTGCATGGATAAATGCTTCTGCAAGTTTACGGTACTTCCACTTACCGAAAGCTGTGTAGCAAGCATTTATTTTGTTTAAAATTAAGGCACAATTATGACCACTTTGGAAGATTCTAAATTGGTGAGTTATTACGTTAATCCTACAATTTACCTTTTTTAGAGTGATTTAAAATTCCCCAGTTTATCAGATATCATATTATATCATTGTATACTATTCTTGACGATAATGATTATCACAGTATTGCTGTATCCTGAGACTATCGTGGAGCATGCATTTAGTATCTAATCATATAAGGAGTTCCTTGGGATTCAGAGCCCTATTGTATTGCTTATCATATCGTATTGTATTATTTATATTGTACTGGGAGCTTCCATGTGATTCTCAGCCCTAATGCAAACTGTGCCTCTAGCTTATGGTAATAACTGCAAACAGTTGCGTGGTTAGCATCCCTTTGCAGCAGATTTCTCCACTTTCTCATCCCATTTCCCATTCCATCCACTGACTCTCTGCTACCCAATCCAAAGGCAGAAAAACCAAAAAGAATACTCTAAAAGAAAAGAAAGGAAAGAGAGATGGGTATCCATTAGTATCCTTCTCATAAATGCAATAACTATGGAGAACACCTCATGGTAAAAACTGAGCCTTCTCAAGGTATTATATTAATGTTTTTCAACATCTTGCTCACTGTTGATGCTGTTCTGTACCCATCATAAAAAGGTGCAGGAATGAGTTTAAGAACAAGGAAGCTAGCTGGCATTTCCTGGTTACCAAGGCCCAGAGTTTATGGGATTTTACAACAGCGTAATGAATAACTACCTGAAATAAGGAATGTAATGAACACATGACATTTTAATATTTAATCTGAAAAATAAAATGCATCCGATACAGCCAGCTTCTGAAATTTAAAGTGTTGTGCGTTTAAATGGTCAGTTGCTAATGGTCTGCTAACAGGAACTATAAGCAAGGCCAGGGGCCCTTATGCAAGTACTTCAGATTTTTTTAAATAACTAATAATTTCCAAACCTTTGTCATAATCACAAGGACCAATTTAACCGGATCACTAGAATATGAGGGAATTTTCAAACAAGAGATTACAGTATTTTAACTCTCTAGAAAATCGTGGAAATTAAATTATTTTGCCAAGATTCTCACAAAGAACAAAACATGTACTTTTCATCTTTTCATAATAATTTGTTCACCACAGACCCTACTATCAGCAATGATCCAGGACTACAGTGAAAACTCCCACAGGCTTTTAGTCAAGAGAGCCAGTAAAATGCTAACTTCTGTGTTTGCCTACAAAAGCACATCATCCTAATCAGGATGATCATTGTCATAACCTACTAAACCTCCACACAACCAGCTCCCCTGTTGTTATCAAAGAATATCAAGCATAATTTTTTAAGTGCCTTTATAAAACGTAATGCTGATTAACAATGTCAAAACAGCAGCTAACAATAAATAAACAACTGCTGTTGTGGAGGGGCCATGTGTGTCTTTAAAGAGGACATATTGGTATTGGTAAATATAGAACCCCAACACCTTCACCTCCCTGTCTTAGCACCATTCAATAGAAAACACGATGAGTAAACAAAACTTCCTTACTTTCCTCTTTATCAACAGGTCACGTGAGAGATGAGCATGAAAACAGGGTGGAGCTGATGCTCAGTTAAGTTCATGATTACACTTCCACAAGTCAATATGCCTTACCTAATAATCAATACTTGTACCCTCATAAAAACAGTATGACACACGGTCAGCTGCAGCTATAATTGTTTTGCAACTCGAGCAATATGCAAAAGTCTTCCTTTGATAGTTAATACTTAAAGGCAAACTCTGTGCATCAAAGAGTTAACAATCACCATACAGACAGAGGCAATAAATGTTACACCCGAGGGAAATCTAATTAGCCGGTGGTATCATAAACAGGCCTCTGGAGACAGGGCATAGCTGCTGAATGGGACATGTCTAGCTTACTTATTTCATGTCCTTAGACTGCTTATTCTCCTCCTGTCACTGTCCTCCCAGTCTACTAGTTTATAATCCAGGAGACTTGATTCTGGACAAAGGGTTGGTTCAGTCAGGGTGGGGCGTTGACCCGAACCAGGCAGTGTGTATAAAAAACATGTTCTCATATTCCTCGTAATCAAATGTCTGACTTAAATGATTTATAATAACACATTCGAACCCAAAGTGCAAATTATCCTCCCAACGTGACATAAATGACAAGTGGACAGCTGTAAAGGCTAACGATAGCCAGTACGTGTAAAACGCACTCCTGTCAGCTGTTAACGTTAACTAGCGAGATACCTGGAGTAACGTTTAAACTTACAATAAACTTATTTCTGACACATTTTCAGCTGCATGGACACACTCGTCTGTATCAGATACAGTAAAGGGAGCGTTGTGAGGTCTTGGCCTTGTCCAGTGCTCAAACTGAGCTGTCAAACCCAGGCGAGGCAATGACAGCGTCACAGGCTGGCTAGCAACCTTCCGCGGATAGCATTAGCATCTTTCCAATGTCTAATGATTAATATTAATTAACATCTTAGAAAACTAGAATCTACTTATGAATTAGCTTAACAGACAAAAGATGAACTTATTAAGCCGACCGAGTTAAGATTGGGAGTTGGATGGTTAACTGTTGATAACCATCTCGCTGATATCATGCTAAGTGATGTTAGCAGGTGTTGCGCTTTAAAGATTAGTCATGTCAACCGGTGACTTTCAGGTACCTGCGTCTGTGGCTGTCGTAATTTTTAGATATTGGAGACAAATAAAGTGTCTTTTTAAATGCCTCTTGTTTGGATTTGCATCTATTGAGTATCCAAATATTTTAACTGCCTGAAAAATGCAACAAAGATGTAATTATCAGGACACATCCTACGATCAGCCAGAGAAACATTCGGCAGTAAGTCATCAGTTAACACGGTCACTTATTGAACTGTAACACCAGCTAACGTCCCTATATTACGCGACCATCGACAATCCCACAGTGACTATATCAGTCACCAGCTGAACTAGCAGCTAAATGTCCTCACAGTTGGATCCTTACCTGCACGATAAATGAGTGGGGGCGCTTCTCCTGTGTATTCGGCCTCAGCTGGCGTCCATGAGACGGTTCAGTCAGTATTTAGAGGCATATTCAGAGAGCAGTCCTTCACATTCACGGTAGCCGTTTCTGTCCCTCAGCGTGGTTGCTAACGTTACTGCTGGCCCCGCCCCTTTTCCGGTTTTAAGAAACTGTAGAGACCCTCCCCATCCTACTGTAGGCCTGCAGTTCATAATATCAACTTTGTTTATTGTGTATTTGAAACGACGTTACATTTAAAAAAAAAAAAAAAAAAGTATCATGATTTGTTATTTGGGAACCGGTCACCAACACTGTCACTCAAACAATGCAGATGTAATCAGAGGAAATTAAACTGGCATACTTGCACTGTCATAAAAAAAAAAATCAAGTTGTTTAAATAAAACTCTAGCCTACCTCTTTTATCAAAATAATTTTCTAGCTAAAACTAATTACCTACTTATAAAATAGCCAATACATATTATGTAAACCTGTAGCTCTCCTCTGTGCCATCTACCGTGCAACAAGCAACAAGCATACTGTGACTCTACAGTCAATGACAACAAGCAGTGACGGCAAAGAAATATCCTTTACTCAAACCCTATCTGTGGATTGAGTATTGCAGGGAAACAACTTTGGCACCATAATTTTCTTTAACATTTAAATAATCCAAAATTATTTTTTTAGCTGACATGCAGATATACATGTAGCCTAAAATTACAAACCGAGAAAATTAGTAATACTTAAACGAAAAAATAAAACATTTTGAGGGCAAAAATTTTATCTGCAACAAAAATCAATTATTTAAATGTTATATTAAGTTAAGGCATTACATTAAAAAAGTTTTTTCATCTGACTATGTGATATTTGTTCACTTTTCTATTTTGTTTTATTTTGCAGGTATCGTAACCGTATATGTGGAAGTACTTCACTAACTTTCTTCATAGATAGATCATCTGATCCAGGCGAGTCAAAGTCAAAATGAACTTTTTAAACAGTATTAAGACAAAATTGAATTCCTTAAGGAAGCAAATTCAGCTTATAAGATTATGGGTTACCAGTTTTGACAATAAAAAAAATAATAACAACAAAGTCAAACATATTTAATGGCCTATATATATAATATATATATACATCTATAATATTCAGTATTGAAATGTTAAAAAATCTCTTCATGTTTTTCTTCAACACTTTTTTAGAAGATCTTTGAATAACACCTTAAAATGAAAATTGTTTCAAAATAACTCTGTAAAACCCTTCACTTATTTGATAATCAGGCTTGACCCACACAAAGATTAACTGCTTTTTGATTAATTATGCTTTTGATTGGATGACAAATGTCTTAGTTTTCTTTTCTTTCATAAGGATCAGAGAGAATTGGAACTCTGTATTTCTATTTTGTGATTTAGTCAAATGTTAAGGTGATTTATTTGTTTACTCATTTATTTATTTATTTATTTACATCAGTTTTTGTATATTTTTTTTCTGTATCAGGAAAAACTTAGGACCTTTAAAATGTCTATATTGAAGCTTCAAGAGTTTAGTAGCTATCAGAATAATCAAGTCAGAAGAAGGATTTAAGCAGATCCTTTCTGGCATTTTTCAAAACCAGAAAATTAAAAACATGTTTGAGCTTATTGATACTCAATAACTATGGTGCATCAACATCAAGCATCAAATTAAACCCAAGGTCCATATTGTTTGACTGTCATCTTAAAAAAAAAAAAAAAAAAAAACTCTGATAACCCTGAATCCTGTTTGTTAGAAATATCAGTACAATCTGTGATTAGAATTTACAGGGTAAAAGTTATTTTTTTCTAACTTAAGGTAATATATGGCTACATTTTGAAATGTTTGTCAGCTCAGAAAAATGGCTGTGAGATTAGTTTAATTTAATTTTCATTATGCTGTATTTAAATGCAACATCAAGAGAAAGAAAATCTAGTTTTGGTGAAAAACTTTTTGGTGAGCACTTTAATAGAGGAGGAAAAAACAGAAAATAGACAATATCAAGCAAACACAAAACATGATCACAAGAGTAATTTATTTAAACTCAAGCACAAAGTAAAAATGCGTGGTTTTATGTCTATCACAGAATGAACATTAATTCAAGCACATTTTAAATGCAATTTTATTAAACTAAGCGTTTTCCAATTTTTAAAGCACAAATACATTATTTTACAATTAATTTCCAAATATAGCATTTACTGATATTTAATTAATATTCTATGAAATATACTCAGAGACACAATTATAGAAAAGTAAGTTCTTTGATGACTTGCAAAAAGAAAAACACGTATACCAGCAATCTCAGGTTATGTAGAAGTATTTCTACTACATATCATAATTTGTGCATGGTGTTGTATTAGTTTTTCAGGTTAAATCACATTTAGCAGTTCCATTTTTTCTTCATGTTTACAATTTGTTGATTTTTGGAAATGACTTGAGGACTGCACTGTCTGAGGTAAAGGGTCGCATGTGGCTCCCAGGCCATCAATTGCCTGTTCCTGCCTTAGCATATCCAATCTAACGTATTTAACTTTTGATAAGTTGTTTGTTTGTTTTTTGGTAAGAAGCAAACGTGAATAAAATTATCAGACAATGTAGCTCACTGTAAAGAGGTCTGTTATGCAAAGGCATGGATATGGTGTCCCTTGAGATTTGGTCCTGATCCTTAGTGTTGAAGAAAAATCGAAAACCCCTGCCTTTTCACATCGTGTTTGTAATACCTGAGAATAACCGAGAGAGGGCGCACAAAGTCCACAGAGACGGAAAGATCGCGTGCTTTTATTTTGAAAGCCACGCTGGATGAGAGCGTGCGGCCGTGGAGTCCTTCACTGGGCTGCAGCCGAGGTCAGAGCGAGAGCAGGTGGGACACCGGAGCAAACTCAGTGAAGGACGCTGACTCATTCCCAGGTGATGCATTTTTAACTTCCTCTTTTAAGACTTTGCTGTCTTTAATTCACCCCCTCAACCCAGAGTCGGTTCAACAGCAGACAGTTTGATAGCAGTTAGCTCACACAGCTAACCGTTATTAGCCTTGTTAGATGGGTTTGCCATTTGCTGCTCTGCTAACAGGCCAACAGCTGATTACTGGACTATATGGCAACACAATGAATGGGGTTTCTTTTATCCATGGATAGCGTTTCCTCTCCAAACATTTCTTTTTAAACACTCTGCAGAAATACATAATGTACTGAAGGACTTTTGCTTTATTGTGTTTCTCATGGAAGGTTAAACTTGAGGTTGTTTCACTGTGAGCTGCAATGTAAAGTGTAACATAATATGAAAGAATACGAGATAATTTACTTAAGATTTTGTTCTCCAGTCACAACTTTCAAGGCACATAAAAGCATCGAAAAAACATGTAGGGAAATATTGCAAACTGGATTACAGTGAAGCTTTCACATTTGTTTAATACCATTGCAGTGAAGCTGCATCAAAACAGCAAACAGGAAAATAAATGTTTCCAACTTTAACCAACTGAAATACGAGGATGTTTTATTGAGAAGTGAATGTAGGATACTTTGCTCTTTTACTAGTCTCAATATTATTTTATTAGGTTGTAATGTATGAACTGATGTACTAATGTTATTAATTGCTAAAAATGTGGGCATAACAGAAAAGGGCCAAATTTATCACCCAGAATTTTTCATTGTTAAGTCATATATGCATGTTTTTGCCAATTATTCTAAAGTTCTATACTTACCTTTCATGCTAAAAAAAATCAGTTAGAAAATCAAGTATTTTGTTATTAATCAATCTTTATTTGTCATTAAAAAGGCAAGGAAGCTGAAAGTGCTTCATAGTTGATCATAAATGTGTGTAGCAAAGATTGACCCTTTTCTTGGGTTAAAACTTACCACCAAATGGGATAATCATCCTAAAGACGAGACTTACGAGTCTCTTTAACAAACTTAACTGGATGTTGCATGTTGTCTTGTCAGGACTGATTATTGGCAGCTTAGAAAATGTTGTTGGAAAGTGTGTGGCTGAAATTAAGAATCAAATAACATGTTTGCTGTAAGGTAAAACTTTCAATCTGTTTTATTTGATTTTTTGTCGGTTACACTCCTGATTTAAATTTTCAAATTTCGTCATACATTTGCAGGTAAACAGAGTGTGCATATTTAGATTTTTTTTACTATTATTGGGAATTTATGATATCAAAAAGTATTTCATCAACATTGAAGCGGTCTAGAAGGGCAGCTTCAGTCTGGTAAGGTGAACCTTGCCACTTGCACGCAGTGTATGTCAGAGGATTTATGTAATAACGTCATTTTATCCCCCCTGAGCCGTCAAGGTTAAATCCTTTCCTGACACTAACTCCTGTCTTTCTCCTCAGCTCCTGCAGAATGGTGATGAAGATACAGGGGTTTACAAGTCATGGATAGATCGCAACAATGACACATGAAACCCTCACAAGCTCCCAGCTGTCTGTGAAGACTGCTGCTCTGCGAATAGTCCACCTACCACTGTCCATGTACAGCTCCCTGACACAGGTGAGTGTGCTTGAAAGCTCTTCTTTAGGGAGCTCTTACTGTTTCTATAATTGGTGTAAGATGAGCAAAAGGCTGCTGAGGGTTCAGTTGGGATTGCAGGGTCTTTCCTCTCAGATTGTTTGCAAACTCTGTCTCTGTTTATGTTTCATTCTCTGATCCCTCGAAACACCACGTGAACACAAAATGCATGGCTATCAGGTTTCATGAAAGCAACTGTCTCTGCTAGATGATAACCAAAGGAAAATTCTATTCACAATTTAATATCTCAAGTAACACAAACATTAAAATGTACAATCCTAGAAATAGGTTGAGATAAAATAAAAATGTCAACCAGGCAGTCATGGCCTTCAGTGAAACACTTGACTCAGTATTTTCCAAACTGCATCCATTAATTTTTTGTTTGCTTGAAACATGATGAAATCATTTTTACTGATGATTTCTCATGACTGTTACTTTTCCCGAGGTGGTCATTAGGGCTGCATTTGCATCAGCATCAGCAGATATCCACCTTGTCGCCAGACATCAGCCAAACATAAAATAGTGAGGCATAAACCAATGTTAGTAGTAGATGTTTGTCTGTTATTTCCATCAATGCAATGCTGGTATCTAGGAAATATATCTAATGGTTAAGAAAAGAGTAGTTTCATTGGACAGATGAGCTCTATTTTTGTGATTAATCCTAACAGCAAATGTTGGCATTGTGGGAGTGTTAGGCAAAAAGAAGTGATGAAAAAAAGATCATTGTATTGAAAATGGATTACACTCTTATTTAAACATCAGTTGTTGCTAGGAATATAGATATTCCAGCTCAGCTGTGAATCAGTTCAAAGTAGTGTGAGAAATCAATTTCATTTGTGTTTATGCTTAGCAATTCCCTTTTCAGTACCTTTCACTTAGTCCTGGGTGCCTTGCAAAACAATAATGAAACACTCTTGTGAGTGGCAGACAGCATCAACGACAGCAATAGAATTGGGGAAGTAATCATGGAGGACAGGAGACAAATAGAAAATCCTAAAGAATCAGTTAGGGAATCAGCAAAGAACAGGATTAATAAGCAGAATGGATTGTGGCATCGATATAAAAATAAATCAGATTATTCCCTGTCCCTAATAGTTTCCTTGCCCTGTTTAGTTGGTTTGAAAAGGGAACTTCAGCCCTTCCCTCCTGTACTCACTGGTTTACTTTCATCCTCCCGCTGAAGCTGGTAGAACATGAAATTCAAACCTGAAGACCTGTTCTTCAGATCTGTCAAGCTCTGCCAGTCACCCAAACTTCCACTGACTTTCTGTGAACCAGTCTGTAACATGATGTGTTTCCACATGTTGCAGAGTGGGTGCTGTCAAAAGGTCAGTTCTGACTGAATTTGACGTACTATTTCACAGTGTTCCTCTCAGCTGGTTGGGAAGCCTGTGGCTGCTTTTGTTAGGATGTGAAGACTTAGAGCAGCTGAGCTTTGTTGTGTAGCTGATGAGAGAATGAATACAGGACACAGGATATGGACACAGAGCAGCAACAGTCAAAGACAAGGTCATGCAGGCCTTGGGCGTAGATAATGTCTGTGTTGCTGTGGGAATAAAAACAGTAGTTGTAGGCAGTAAACAGTTACTACACTGTCTCTGTTGTAGTAATGCATTTTGTTATTTTTATGTGTTTTTTGTGTATTTGGAAGGGCTGAGCAGTATGCTCAGATTTTAAAGGATAATGATATATTTTCAAATAGATCTTGAGAGTTTTTTTGTATTGGCATAGTTTATTTGGTGTTGAAATAATGCTATGTGTTCTCTGTAATATTAGATAATTTGTTTGGATAAAAATAGACACAGGATACTCCACTGAGAGCGATATACGAGCTGACCACAATATCATCTATTTGAAATGTCAGACTTGATGGGTGACTAATTGTCATTTTATTTACCTATTATCATTTCAGTAGTTATAGTATAAGTTGAAATCAGATTATATCAGTGTTTACCTTGCTAGGAGTGTAAGAAAATGTCACACCAGTATATTGGTATATTTTGAAGCATAACAGTGTTTTGACATTTTGCAATATCACAATTTTATTGGTTTATAATTAATAGAAATTGGTGACATTTGTTTTGTTTTTGTAATTTAGCCTACAGCTTGCAGAAGGCATTTATCCACTTTACCCATCATCTCTCTGTTACAATTATCATCATTATTTCTGTCTCTGGAAATTAATAATTTCAAAATACAAACTAAACCACTGCTGCCTTGCAGCAGGCTTCAAGATGAAAACAAAGAGGTTGGATGATAACTTCCAGTTTTTCTTTTCTTCTCTGATTTTATTTCACAGACTTTCTTTAGGGCACTAGAAAACTTCACTTCTATCACATACAGGTACCAATAGGTGCTGTAATAAACTTTCCATAAGTGAAAAAACAACTAGAGAGACAGAGAAGCTCTCACAGTCTCTGATGGTGAGACAGTGAGTCAGCACTGAACACTGAAACACAGAAGTATAGGTCAGGTCACCACAGCCACACACCTGAGTCTGCTCTGAGAAAGTTCTAGTGAGGGGCAAATGTGAGTATCCTCATACAAAATACTCGATTTGTTGAATTTAAAGATTTATGTGCACTCAGGGTAAAGGATTAATAATTCCCCATTTGCCAAATTAGGATCACATTTAAATTTTGTGAGTTCCAGTCTCAACAAAAACATATTCTAACAACGGCACTATTTGTGACAGTGACTCTGGGAGTTGTATCTAACTGTCAGTAACTATTGTCAGGCACCACCCTGACTGAAACCTTAGCTGAAGCACTAATATTACGACCATTTTGATACCAGAGCAACAAAGTCAAAAGTTCCTTACACCCAATACTGACCAATTTCTTGTCTTTATTTATCAAATATTGCAGGTAAACCTCTACATATTGTTGCAATTGCACAGATGTGTTGTCAGTTTTTGAAAAGTGGTAGAACCGGGCATGCATTTTGGAAGGTGCCTTTTATCACTTGGTTATAAACATGACTAGGGTAGCAAGAGACTGTCACTCCAGGTCCACTGACTGTTCCAAATGTCTGCAACGTATTTGTTCTAATTTTTTTTTTTTACCTTTTGGTGAAAATGTGACTGAATATCATGACGTTTCTGTACTTTTTGTTATCATCAATAATTAAAGGAAAGGAGATTATATCCTTTTGAAACACACGGTATTAAAGACTGTGGAAAGCTTTCACAAACTTAAGATACAGAAATGCTTTTTTTGTGTGTAAGTGTTAAGCTGCAGTTTTTGATCAACAGAACGATGAAGTCTCTGCTATGGGGTATCAAACAGGTGTCAGTATCCTCTAATTTTATCAGAATCATGTCAAAGTTTTCATTTCTTACAGAAAAAAATCAACATGCTCATTGTCTATCACCATTCTGCTAAACATATTTTATATATATTTTTGTTTCTTGTTGTTCACCTTGGAGTAAATGTTTTGTTTGTTCTTTTGTCGTTGGACAGTTCACAGCTCCCTTTCTTATTTGACCCTTAGGATATAATCTGTCCTGCCAGAGGAGAGTGTGTGGCCAGAGTCACGTAGCGGATCTGATTTTGTTGAGGGTCTGGTATGAAAAGGATCCGCTAGGAGCATGTCCAACATTTAAACACAGCGGGACTGTAGAGCTGTTTGATCACGCCGGCCCATTTTATGGCCTCCAAGGATACAAGTCAATATTACGACTGTTGTCATAGTTCCAAACCGAGAGTTTATGTAATCATCAGTTGTTGGGGATATGCAGCAGTGCTGTCTGTGTGGATTATCTCCCCTGTCAGTCACGGTTTCTATCTATAGACAGGGGGCTGTGCACGCTATTGGAAATTGGTGTCTTAAAATCAAAAAGACTGATTGTCAGAGCTTTTTTACACCATTGACATCCATTATCATTTATTGTTTTGCATCCTAATGTTGAGTTCAGTCTAAGTAATTGCTTGATAAATTGTTCTCTGCCTGGTTTGATCCTGCCCATGAAATCTTAGTCACAGGATTTTAAAGGTTAATCCCACCCTTCACTTTCATATTTACGTTTTTCCTGATATTCATTAAAACCAAGTGTTAAACTGTAATCATGTCTTTTATTCTGTAACTCTTGCTGTTTGCCTCTATTTCCCCTGCTGTCAATACTTTTTACACTTTGCAACTGTGGCTAGCCAGTGCCCTAGTTTCCCAAATGTCTCACGATCTTAAAAAGAGCATTGCTCCATGGTTATTTTTGTTGTGTCCACATTGTGTTTTATTGTTTTGAACATTTTATGTGTTATTTTAATTATAAACCCCTAGAATTTTATAAGTCTTATTGTTAGTGTTTTGATGTTCAACAGTCTGTAAAGAGGAAATGATATTTCAGGAACAAGTTGTCAAGATACGGGTGTGTATATCAGGAACAGCCCCTGAATAATCTTGTGGAAAAGACAACAATCAGCTTCTTTGTCCACTTGTACTAAAACTCTTTCATCTCCTCCTTGTCCTTCAGGTGAGTGTTAGCACAGGAACCAAGAAGCTGGTGGCATTCACTGCCTTTGGTGCCTTTTCACTCGTTTTCCTTGCACGCCGCTTCCAGAGGAGGAAGGGCAAAAAGAAGGCTCAGTCTCCTCAATGGGAAAAGGCTGGATTTGAGTTTTTCCCACCATCTTTAGCAGACAATGGTAAAATCTTTGTTGTTTTCACTTTAACCAGAAGCTTAACGTACTACAAATTTGTTGTGTTTTTCTCTTTAAATGATTAAATCAGACAATCAGTGCTTCCAATACATAACCTTGACTGAACGATATGTAATCTGTTACCATGGTAGATTGAGAAAGAAATTGTTGGAATCAATTTTAACTCTAATGTTTTGTCTCCAAAGTTTGGATTTTAGATAAAATGCTTGAAGTTCTTGAAATTGTCATTGTCTTTCTTCCATGAGAAAAAAGGTAAAAACTGGACAGTTGTCTCATTCAACTGAGAAATAACTTAAAAAAAGATTTTTACATAAGTAATTGTAAAAAAAAAAAAAAGATAGTCTTTGCTTAAATAAAGGAGGGAATAATGCTTTCAGTAACCTCTATATACATCTTTCTTTTTAGAAGAATTTCACCAAACCAGGTAAATTCAAGGTATCTGCGATCACTTTTCAAAGCATATGTTCAAATTTTCATTAAAAAAACACTTAAGTGAAAGAAAGATTTTGGGTAATTGTTTTATTATAACTTTCTTTCTTGGTTTTCCATGAATTTGTCAACCTTCTATAGACTACTTTTATGGAACACAAGTTTGTGTAAATGTGCAACTAACCAAAGCTGTAAGTCCACAAAAAAAAGCTGTTTGTCAGAAACCAATATTTACTGAACACCAAAGTACTACTAACCTTGCCATGCAGATGGATCAGCCTGATTCAATGTCTGTGATCTGGCCGTCTTGCCAAGCACAAATCTACAGCGATTATCAGCGTCCCAAAGCCCAATCAGTGTCCTTTGGACCAGGATGACAGCAGGAAGTGACTGCTTGCACAGAGATTAGCATAGATGCTAACAGCTTCAGTAGCAGTTTCATCAGATCTGGATCACATTTCTTTATTAAATGAAAAACAAATAACAACACTACAAATTTCTCGTTAGAAATGATAATTTAACTCCACTTCTGACATGATTGACAGAATGTTCGTCCAGTCACATGCTAGATATTCTTTTTAAAAGCTCTTGTCCATTACCAAACACTTTCTAGGGGCTCTTTCCCAGATGGACAAGTGAAATGTATTAAACGGTCCATCTGGTGTGTCAGATTAAAGGGCTGCCTCAGTATTCATACTGTGTACAATGGTTATATTATATGACTGAATTTGTCTCTTGCCTTTGCTCAAAACTGCCCTGAAACACTCCCTAATTGAGTTCAAACTAAAGCAAATAATCATGTCAGATTTTTCTATGTTATGAATAATGTTGGTAACAATAGGATGTAGTTTATCCATGCTGTAATCATCCTGTTACATGCTCATGTAGCATTGAAGCTTTTTTCTGATCAACAGTTCAAACATCAACTTTGAACTCTGTTATTTTATCTCCACAGATAACACCAGCCAAAACATCACTATTTCGCTCAACTCCAAGAATGGCCTCTCGTCCAATCTCCTCCTCCCGACAGCAGACTACAAGAAGCTGTCCGGGTCTCTTTTGAGTCTGGCCTCGGTAGACATTCCTTTTTTTTTTTTTTTTTTCAGAATGAATTTGCATTTTGTGTTTTGTGATGCTGCTTCCTCTGCCTTATATTGAACTGTGTTTTTCTTGTCTATGTTTCCAGGTAAAAAGCATGAACTCATCCAGCAGTAGTACCTGCGCTAATGAGTCCTCTTGTTGGGACAGAACAGGGGAGGCTGATATCTGCGGCGTGGTCAGCATACCTGTAACCACACCTGAAAACCTGTACCTCATGGGTAAATATTTTCTCCCTATTACTTTCAATTAAAAAGAATGAGCTGCAACTGTGGATTCTTAAAATGCCTTGTAAAGTCTTCCTTAGATTGTAAAGATCAAGGTCATAAAGTGTATTTTAAGATGACTTTTTCAGAAATGAGAGTGATTTTCTTTGACCCTTTCACTAAAAAATATTTGAATTCTTTATCTTACCAGCACTGTTTTGTTAACCTGACACACCAGATGGACTATTTCATATTTACTACAGAATATACTTCACTAGTCCATCTGGGTAACAGCCCATGGAAAGTGTTTGGGAATGGGAGGAACCTTTCAGTAGAATATCATTGATTGATTGGTGATCAGATGATAGCTCTGTTAATTATATTCATCATGGACCAGTCAGATAATGTAGTAAGCAGCACTATTGCGGCAGTGTAGCTACAAAAAATGAGCCACATTGTAGAACAAACTACTGCCACAACATGTCTGAAGTGGAGTTAAAGTATCCTTTCTATTGAGAAATGTTTTCAGTGTTGTTGATTTTTTTTCACATAATAAAGAAATGCAGTTCAAATCTGAAACTGTTAGCATCTACGCTAATCTGGGTTCAAACAGTCACTTCCTGCTGTCATCTCGTTCGTAGCTCCCACCTCTTCCTGCGCTGATTGGGCCGTGCTGCTTCTGGCTCAGCACAGTAGATTGGAGCTTGTCAAAATTGGCTTGGGTCCACTGACATTGAATCATGCTGATCCAGCTGTACTGCAAGGTTATAGTTTTGTTAGAGTTTGATTAGTTTATATTATTGTTTGTTAGCTTTTTTATGGTGATAATTTAAAGCAGCATTTACGTCACCATATTTTGAGTACATTTAAAAACTGCTAACAGAAAAGAGAGGTTGGTGGAGGGAAAGGCTTCTTGGAGGGTATGCACATGTTTTTTGTTTGTTTTTTTTTATTTTTGACAGCAGGAATCAGAAACCTTGATTCCAGTGTTAAATGATATGAAAAGTTGTCCATTTCTCTCTGTTTGGCTGAAAGAAAGGAGTTAAAAGGCTTGAATTTGATTTTTAAAAATGGGTGTACCCACACTGCATGCAATAAATGTATTGTTCAGTTGCTTCTTTTTTTTTTAGAAATTGAGTTATTGATTGTTTTTAGTGACTCAGAGTGTTGTGTTTTTGTGCCTGCAGGTATGGATTTATTCGAGGAGGCTCTAAGGCGGTGGGAGGAGGCGTTGACATTTCGGAGCAAGCAGGGAGACGACGATGCCAGCTGTGTTTCTGTCAAAACAGGAGCTGGAGACGCCATTGCTGAGCAGGGCATGGAGGTGATGAATGCACAGAAACACAGAAAATTAAGAGACCACAGTAACCACACTGGCATATTTAACATCAACTCAACATCACATTTAATTCAGTGTAATGCCACTCTAAGCTGGGATAGGAGATAAGCAGGATGATGCCTGTAAGATCTGTTTTTATTGAATGCTTAGATATGGCTTATGCAGGATTTTACTAACACTAACAAAGCTATTATCTTAGTTTAAACCCAGAAGGACAAATAAATGAATAACCAGAACTCTGACAGCCCACCGGTGTCACAGAGTTGGGATTATATAACGGCTAACTCTCTGTCTCTTTAACCTGGAAGGAAGGATTTTGGATTAGTGCAGGTCAAATGATCAAATCTGCTGCTGTATTTAGTGTGGGGGATATCCACTGTGCAGTTCTCCATCTTTGGTAAACCTACTATATATTCAGTCTTTGAGGAATCTCCGGTAAAAACAGAAGTGAAATAGTTGGGAGTATTTCTTAACGCTCCTAGAATTAACCAGGCTTGTACGGTTTAATTTTGCTATTTAAAATCTACATTAGCCAGGTTACTTCCTGGAAAACAAGTGTGGTTTAGCTTATGAAAGAGTGCAGAGTCCAATCACTTGTGCGTCTAGGAATAAATTCAGAGTCATACGTGACAGATTCAGCTTCTACCAGTGGACGCTGGGCCAAGCATGTTAATAAGCAGTTTGACCTGCAGACTTTGACACTGCACTTGTTCGTCTTCTGTCATGTTTGTGAGAAGTAAGGCTGTGCGGATAAAAGCAATTTTACCGTAGTAAGAGCATTTAGAACAAAACATCACTACAGTTCTGATTTCATCTGTACAAATTAAAAACAAAAATAGCATATTCTCACCCATTTGTGTATGTTAAATTGACAAAGTGAATAAAAGCCTGAGAATGATTGCAAAACCCAAACAGCATTTTGAAGCAGTCAGTTGAGGTCAAGCTCGCCGTTAATTCGTCTAATTATTGGGTGCCAGTTTAGTGATAAACAAATTCTTTTTGGAATTATTCTGGATTCAAGATGGGGTTTTATGTAAACAGGTATTGTGTTTTCTAGTCCTTGTTTCAATAGTTGAAGGTCAGTGTTTTGTGTGTTCAGGACGTCATCAGTGCAGAGTTCATCCACAGGCTGAAGTCTCTGCTACAGAGAGCGTACAGCCTTCAGGAGGAGTTTGAGGGAGTGTTGTGTCTGTCAGAGGTGTCCTCCCACAGCAACAGCCAAGGTGAGTTAACCCAAACAAGGTTACACAGTGGACTTATGTATTTAATAATAAAGTTTACATCATGTTCAGTTCAGTACAATGAAATACATTAAAATGATAACTCTCATTGTAGATAAAATGTCAGAGATGTTTGCCAGAGAGGAACTGGATGATGCTTGTTTGAGAGACACCATGAGCATCGCCTCCACTGACTCATTTGTTTCTGCTGCTGAGGTGAGACAACAAAACTCTGTGATCAAAAACAAAATTATACATCCTAATCAGGGTTTTCTCAATACCATCATTTTGAAATATGACATGAAAAAGGTAAAAAATAAACATCAGAGACCTGTTTCTCTACTACAGCCACAGAAAACTTAAAGGCGCCCTAGTTGGGGCGTTGGTGGCTTTGTAGCATGGTCTTCCATCAATCGGGTTCAAGCCCAGCTCCTGCTGTCACATGTCGATGTGTCCTTGGGCAAGAAACACTAGTGTCTTATTTCTCTTTGAATACCAATGAATCATTTCTCATTTTACTCCGGTTTTATCTCACAAGCCAAAAAAATACTTGTTAGGTTAACTGGGGACCCTTAATTACCCATAGGTGAGTGTGCCAGGTTGGTACCCCTATATTTCAGCCCTGTGATTGACTAGTGGCTGGTCCAGAATGTACCCTTCCTTTTGTCTAAAGTCAGCTGGGACAGGCTCAAGCCCCTGCAACCTCAAATGGGACAAGTGTTATAAATCAGTGTTTCACCAACTTTTTGTGCCATGGCTCTGTTTTATGTGAGACAGCATAGTGGCAGACCAGCCGTCGCAGAGAAGCGCGGTGATTAATGATAAATGTTTCTATTAGAACGACCTCTCTATCCTTGGTTGTTATGGATTATACCCCCATAGCAACTCTTTATACAACCATACAGAGAAGAGGACCCTCTTAAAAACAAGATGCCACAATAGAGACAAATATGATGAGGACAAATTTATGGTCTGGGTGTCCATGAGGTTGTCACTATCATAAATTCACATTTTAGCCCCTTTATCTCTGAGATTGATTAACTATACATGCTGTGCATAGTATACTGCATGTCACCATAACACAGGGACAAGGGAGCCCAGGGCTTTTTCTTAAACAAAACAAAGTGACATTCACTAGACGAGGACTTTGTGTGTACTCTGCATTGTGCAAGGATATGTAAGGATCTGGTCACCTCTTTCAAAATAAAGCCTACTTTGGGCTCCATTATTAAAAAAAGAAACCAATCAATCAGTCTTTTATTTGTATAGCACCAAGAGGCACTTTATAATCGAGCAGGCTGAAGCCATCGACTTCATTTTATAAATAAATTAACTATTTTATTTCCTCTGTTGTAGATAACGGAAGAATTTAATTTCTCACATGGTCATTTATTGCATTCATTTTACTTTTTATGCAAATTTTCATTCTACTTGTATTTAAATATAACTGTAACATTCTATAGAAAAGGGTAATAATGGATTTAAGCAATGAATCCGAACAGTCAATGGTCTATAAACCTCAAGACTGTTTCAAGATGACTCCAGGTCAGTGTTGCAAAGAGGTGCTGAAGGGGCTGTGAGGACATGGCTGCCCTACATTTGCAGGGCTAAATATCAGCTCCAGACTTCTCCTGTCTAAAATATCCAGTACAGCTCCACAGACCACAGCGTCCTTGGCAATGCAATTAGATGCCTCTTTATCCCAAAGGTGAGCACCCAAAGGTGTCACTGATGGGGGGGAAAAAGGAGCAGACGTCTAAATCTTGAGGCGTCAAATGGAACAAACAGCTCGCAGCAGGAGTTTAATTCAGTTAGCTGTGATCCTCTCTTAAGTTCGCCGCCTGCTGTTTACTAGCACTTAACTTCATCTCATTAAATCAGTTTGTGCTCGAGCTGTGTGTCTGATGCTGCTGGTGCTCTTGACCTAAAAAGAAGGGAAACTAACATGTTTTTGAGAATGACTGATGTGTTTCTTGAGGCTAAAAGCGATGTTCCTTTAAATGAAGGCCACTCAAGTATGCTCTGCTGAATGTTTCAGGCATTTCACCTTAACAGTCCATATCATGCATGATCTGTGAAGATAATTGACTTAATGTGAATCTGATAAATCATAAAAGCCTAAAATATACAGGTGTTCATTCCTCTTCAACTGGTTACTGCTTATCAGGCGGATTGTGGCTCTAAAACTGGGTCACTCATACTCAGCTCCTATAAATAGACCCACATTCCTCAGCGTACAGCGTACATACAGCTTATGTAGCCTTACAGCAGTGTAGCATTCACTCAACTCATCAACGTGGAGAGCTGTGCATCCGGTCTGACAGGGTTTTCTTCTCTCAGCGTCTCAGTCCACGTGAATAATTATTAACTGTCAGAGTGCAGAGGTCACACATGACTTAAGAAAGACCCTGGTTAATCCAGGACATCCTGAGCATGTACATACTTAGAGGAAACAAGAAATTTCAGGCTCAACCTTAGATGAAAATGTATATTTTTTTTTTTTCCACAAGATTTTATTGAACATTTTACAATATTTACAAACAAACAACACAATATGCCATCATTATGTGGAACCTAATTTGAAAAAGCAGACAGATAATAATAATAATAATGAATAAATTATAAATTAAAAAAAGGGTGACAAGAAAAAAAAGGAGTAAAATTAAAACCAAATAATTAAAACACAATTTAAGAAAGAAGAAGAAAAAAAAACATTAAATTTAAAATAAATAAATAAAAAATAATAATAAATAAATAAAAAATAAAAGTGAAAAACCCTGCCATCCTTCAAACCAATCAGCAACATTTGCATCTCTCAACTGACCAGTGTATATAGTTTTCTTTTGTAATGACTTTGACCATAAGAGAATAACTGTACCACACTAAATACATATCCTTAAACAATAGTATTTCTTGATGAACAAAAATAATACATCAATATTTATTGTAGTTCATTCATCGAAGCACAAACATATTTAAAGAGAAAAAAAAGAAAAAATAGAAGACCATGAGAGGACAAATACATATATATAAGAAAAGAGTATAAGATAAAAATAAAGATGTTTTTAAGGGTTCAACATTTTTAAGAGGCGTATGAGGTCTGGTTCATTTGAAAATGCATTTGACCCGGAGATCTTGATCAGCTTTTCCTCTGTAAAGTGAGAACTTACATGGAAGTAAGGCTGTGCATGGCTGCAGATGGGGTCAAGAGCTCAGAGGGATTCCCTAAAATTCAGGTGAAAGCAGACAAAAAAACTGTTTCACTGTACCGCAGACATTTACAGTGCTTTACTTTTGTGTTTAAGTTCTTCTTCCCTTCAAGCAGAAGGACGCTGAGGCTATAGAGTGTGCCGAAGTAGTTCCAAAGCAAAGAAGCTTGCTCACACAAAAGTAAAGAATTGTAAATGTA
Organism: Cetoscarus ocellatus; assembly: GCA_037902135.1. Classification (NCBI taxonomy): domain Eukaryota; kingdom Metazoa; phylum Chordata; class Actinopteri; order Labriformes; family Labridae; genus Cetoscarus; species Cetoscarus ocellatus. The sequence goes on along the minus strand of JBAMNC010000318.1, from coordinate 1,677,285 downwards.
TTCAGTACAGTGAACCATCACCCCAGAGCAGTTTATTTGCTTTCACCGAAGTTTCAGAATCCTTTTGAGCTCTTGACCTCATCTGCAGCTACGTATTTACAGCCGTATTTACAGAGACAGAGCTGATCAAAATCACTGCGGCAAATGTATTTTCTAATAAAACAGACCTCATACAACACAACAGAAATACTGAGCAAACCCTTGAAAAACATCTTTGTTTTTAACAATGCTGTTATTAATTGATTTTACAGAAAATTCATTATATCGCCCTTAGATTTGTTCCTCAGGTGGCATGACAGTGACATAATTTTCAAAATTTTCAGTCTGGTAAGATGAGTTCGATAAAAACTACAGAGGAGCAATTCAGCTCATTGTTTCAATCATGTTTTCTGTGCACAGAGGTTAAACCTTTGAAAAGCAGCAGCCATGAGTTTGAGTCCCACCAGTGTCCATTCACTTGTCATCCTTCGCTGTCACTGTTTCCACCTTGACCAACTGGCCTGTAGTTTCAGTTAAGACATGAAAATGCCCCAAAATCCTTAAAAACAATATCGACTGAAAGTCTTGTTTCTACAGCTCAAACTAGAGGAGGATGTAAGAGAAATCAGTAGATTTTCAGGTTACTCCTCCTTAAAAGATCACACCTGAAGTCTTTTCTGTGACAGTAATAAGATTTAAATAATCATCATTTACAGCATAATAACCCTTTCTGTCTGTCTCTGTTTCAGCTGTCAGAACAAAGAGAGCTGAGGAGCGTCCTCGCACTCTGTCATCATCCTTTCTATGAGGAGGCGCTGCAGATGGCCGAGGACGGGAAGATCTCCTGCAGAGTGCTGCGGTAATTTACACTGATCAACAATAAACCTGAACTACTGGATTCTGTCAATCACAACATAGTCTGTCATAGATCTCTGCAATAATGATAATCTGGACTTTTTCTTGGTTTTCACTGTCAGGACGGAGATGCTGGATTGTCTTGGAGATTTAGATTTTCTGGCAAAGCTGCACTGTGTGCGGCAAGCAAGTCAGGTACATTTAATCTTTTAAATGAAATATTAAAAACATCTGACATTTAAGTGACTAATATACATTGTATGACACAGACCTGAAAATGTTACAAAGGTGGTTTTAGACCTTCAGATAATGGTGGTATGACTAACTGTACAAATTTAAACTTAAATAGATTTTTTTGTTCTATTTTTGCATAGTTTGCCCTCTCTTTAAACTTGAAAAGTGATCCCATGGGGAAATGTTTTGCACTTTTTCCTTCAGCTCATCTTGTGTGAGAGAGAGACGAGGATGTTTCTGGCCGACACTGGGAAGAAAATCCTGTCCTCCATTATTGTAAAAGCACAGAAGGTAACTGTAGCTCCAGCAATAAATACATATTAAGAGTTCACATCTTAAGTGCTAATAGCTACTGTTTCATATTCAGAGCCCAAAAAGATTTGAGGAAGTGTTTGAGGAGATGATCTCCTTCCTGGAGCACACGGAGCACTGGGATAACACAGAGGTGGAGCTCGCCACACGAGGGGTGAGAGTGCTGCGTCATCAAATACTTGGCTTTCTCTTGACTTTCTGCCACCAGACTTTTTTTAAAATAGTGTTTTCTCCTTATCGTCGCAGGTAAAGCACTTGAACTTCTATGACATAGTACTAGATTTTATCCTCATGGACTCATTCGAGGATCTGGAGAATCCACCCATCTCCATCCAGAACGTGGTCAACAACCGCTGGCTCAACAGCTCCTTCAAGGAAACTGTGAGTGGACACAAATATATCTGAGCGTCAGGGCTTCACGTGGCAGTCACTGCCAATGTGGCAAGTTTAGAGTTTAACAGATATTTGAGAGTTATTTCAAAAGATTCTGAAACAAAAGCATAATAGCAGTGATAAAGCAATGATGTATATGTTAAGAAAAGTCTGAGGTGAGATCGTTTCTGACATCATCACTTGATGCTCAGTTTATGCTGAGCTGAAATGACCTTTTATTCCCAAAAAATGAAATTGTAAAAAGAAAGGCAAATGAAAAACACAGCTGCTTAATAAATTTCAGTCTATAGTCTTCATTTATGTCAGGGGTGGGCAACTGGTGGTCCAGGGGCCACATGCAGCCCCCGCAATCACTCAATGTGGCTCACCAGTTATTCAAAATGTTAAAAGTCACTGCTGGAGACACGTTATAAGATATTTTAAGACTCCACTCCAGGAAATATATAAAAATATCAATGTATCCTGCTGGAGGAAGGAAACCACTTTCATGGCTCTTCTGGCAGCTAGTATAAAGGCAATCACCAGAAAGTGAAAGTTGAATCCGTCACCTCCTACACCGGAGAAGTGGTTTGGAATAATGCTTGAGATGTAAAAAATGGAAAAATTGACCTACTGCCTGAGAATTCAGAAAGTTAAGTTCGACCAAATTTGGGCAAAATGGATTGAATTTATTAGACTGACACGAACAGAATTTAGTAACTAAAACTAAGTCTGAACCCACTTCATCTTTTTGTTTTAATACCATGTAAGCCGCCTTGGCTCATTTGTTTTGTTTGCTTAAAAAAAGAAAAAAAAAAGAAAGAGGGAGATGTGGATGCTGTAAAATAATGCTGAAAAAGATTGCATTTTTGTATGCAACATTTCCCTAGTAAAAAGATATGTAAAAAAATTTTAGAAGTGTGTAAGTTTAATGAGAAAAAGATACAGTCGGCCTTAAAAAGATGAAAAAAAGCTATTTTTCCTGGAAAACAGAGCTATGGCCAATAGTTAAAGTTTCTGTTAAACCCTTTTTAGGCCTAAAGGCATTTGTAAAACTAAGAATTTAATTTAAATATAACTTTATTACTGGTAAATGCTTCATATCTTGCATGGGAAAATGTTTTAGTTAACAAATTATGTGATACTACATGCATTAAGTTTTTCATCATTGTTGAGTTAAGGACTTTTTTTAGCCATCATTTGTTCCCATTATAAATGATAAGTTAAAACAGTTGAGATATATAATTATCTTGTACTGCAGAAATGTGGCCCTTTTGCGGATAAATAATGTGGACCTCGTGGTTAGCAGCGACCCATCCCTGATTTATGTGAACAGTAGTGGCAGTAAACTTGACGGGTTTCCATGATATTCAAGCCTATGTGAAGTTTTCTGGATTATTGTTTTGTTTTTTTTTCTTGCTTTAATCTTTGACTTTTTGAGATTTAAATAGACGGTGACTCTGCTTTTATTTGTCAGGCTGTCGCATCAAGTTGTTGGTCAGTGATGAAGCAGAGGAGACAGCACATGAAGGTAGGTGTCCATCGACTTTAAGATTTGTCACAGTCATGTGATTGTTTGTTGAACTACCAGAACTCAGAAGTCTGCAAAACATATTGAGTGTAGTCTTCCTGTTAAACAGCATAATTCATGTATTTAATAAAGCAGAGTTTAGGCGACTACAGTGTTTCGTTTCACTTATTTATTCTTGTCACTCATGAACCTCCTCTCTGTATTTCAGGTCCCTGACGGCTTCATTGCACATTTTTATGCAGTTTGTGAACAGATCAGTCCTGTCCTGGCCTGGGGCTTCCTGGGGCCCAAGAGCTCCCTGCATGACCTCTGCTGCTTCTTCAAGGTCAGCCTCAAACACAAAAAAATGACATAAAATCAAATCGCCATCTTCCTCAGTGCACTCTTTACATCCATAGACAGGCTTACACTGTGCAGTTTCACAGCAATGGTCTATATCAGTCATAGTGAAAGGTCCACTCACACTGTGCAGCTGAATCGTCACGAATGCTCGATTAATGTGCCCTCACCTAACGATTGGATAACTGCACTCAACCCTAGTGCTTTCATTTTACAGGTGAAATTTGGATGGAGCATTAAAAAACATTACAAGTTTCATTTGAAAACTGACTGAGTATTTCACATCTCCTTGTTAATAACTTTGACGCTCAGAGACAAAAACGCTATTGCTATGGCACACAAATGGCATCACCAACAAACACAATTAGCTAATAAACCATCACATTATCATAAACCATCATTTTTTTTCTTTTATCTTTAATTCTGTAGATATTTTTACTTGTACATCTGTTTCTGGACACAAGAGAAGAGCACATAATACCAAAAACATGGATTTTCCTAAAAATATGGAAAATAAATCTCCCCACTACGGTCAAATTTGGATCTGTAGGTTTTTTTAATTTCTTTCGGTATGTACAGACAATTATTAACAGAACTCCATAACTAAGAACAGTCTCCTGCGTTTATGAAGGACCATGTTCTGTTCAGAGTGTAAACATTAGAGCTCATGCATACCCTCTTTCCTTTCAGGACCAGGTGCTGTTTTTCCTCAAGGACATTTTTGACCTGGATAAAGTGCGTTACTCCTCTGTAGAGACTCTAGCAGAGGACATGCTCCACCTGCTGCACCGTCGCTCTGAGCTGCTGCAGGCCTACCTGGGAGCCGACTCCCTGCGGCACATGAACGGCTGCAGCTCCGCACAGGTGCAGCTGCTGCCCAACAGCGCCCTGCTGGGGGCAAAGGTTCAGTGAGGGAGTGACCTTTATCTGAACAGACCTTAACCTTCAAATACTACACGGAAGAAACAGGACTGCTGAGTGAGCTCGCTGCAAAGATAAAGATGAAATGATTGCTTCATTCACAAAACTGGAATTCAAAGCTGTAAACAGGAGATCTCTGGGGTCTGAAATCCACTCATCTTATCTCCCATCATGCTTTTGTGCTCTCACCAGGGTCAATATGAATTGTACCAGCTGTCTGCCTTCAAATTGTATCATCTCCCCAGCCCCTCTTCCACAGTGCCAGTGAAATATCACAGCAATAACATTAATGATTTCACTTTGCAGTAGATAGCTCACTGTGCTTAATCGAGCCATACTTATTGCTGCTAATCAATGTGTGAACAGAAAGATGGTATTTTATAGTATTTATTTTGCTATAGAGTTAATCGATGCAGGGTTTATATTTTAGGAGCGGCAGTTTTCTGTGTATACATCAGTGATTTTGTGATCACCTTCAAACATGCAGTAGTTTGATAACTGTTGTGAAGTAGATTTTATTAGATTTATGATGTGTATTTCCGCATCCTACTGAGCATCAGCAATGCAAACCATTTGATGTAAAGTGCATTTTTGTTACATGCTAAGAAATGAAATGTATAATGTGTCGAGTCAGAAATGAGTCACACTTGTGCTGTAATCATATCGAAGATAAATAAAAGGGAAAGTTGTTTTGGGAACTCAAAAAGGCCCAGTGTGTTACTGAAATAAAGTCAGAGCAAACAGCCTACAGAGACTTTAATCCCAACATGGCATCAGCAACCGGAAATCAAAGATTACACATCCCTGTTACATAATAGTACAGCTGTTTGACAGCATGTACCACTCAGTTTTTCATGAGGAGAAACCAACACCAAATATCACTATTCATATATTCTTAAGCTTTGTCCTCATCTTTGAGTTTCATGGTACTATAAAATACACTCTTGAGACCTAACTGTTCAAAGTACATCATGTATATTTGGGCAGAGCATACTGCAGAAAACAGACTGATCAGATTTTGAGAGTTAACATCGTTTTCACTGGCAGTTATGTCAGGGTCTTCCATGAATGACTCACTTCATCATTACAGATTCATCTGAAATACAAATCCCTTCCAGTTAAGTTTGGACACAGTTTAAGCAGGGACTGCCCAGTAAAAGACATTGTTTGAATGGCAGCATCTGTTGCATTGAAACTTGAGTGTACCTTTCAGTATTTATGGCACCTTCACAGATGTACAAGTTACCCATGCCATAGGCACTAACACACCTTCATACAATTAAAGATGGTGGCTTCAAAACTTTGTGCTTTTAACTGTCTGGATAGTCCTTTCTTTCGTGTGCCCTGAGGACATGATGTCCATTATTTCCAGAAACCATTTGAAATGTGGACTCATTGGACCAAAGCACACGTTGCATCAGTCCATCTCTCATGAACTTGGGTCCAGAGAATGTGGCTGCATTTCTGGATGTTGTTGATATATGGATTTCCCTTTGCTTACTAGAGTTTTAACTTAAACTTTGGGATTTTGCAATAAACTTTTTGACAATGGTTTTCCAAAGTGTTCCTGAGCCCATGTGGTGTCCTTTCCAGAATGATGCTGGTCCTTGATGCTGGTCCTTAATGCAGTACTGCCTGAGGGATCAAAGGTCACGGGTATCTGTTTTTTGGCTTTCATTGCAGACTTCTTCAGACTCTCTGAATATTTAAATATCAATAACTGAGCCTCTCTGGGATATTTCTTTAATACCAAATTATGACACTCACCCGTTTCCAATTGACCTGTTCACTTTTTCAGAACAAGTTGCAGGAACCAGATTCAAATGTACAAGAATTTTTAAAAATATATTTATATATTTTAACAATAGTTTTTTTTGTTTATATAAATTGGGGAAACCAATATTTGGTGATTTTCTCTTACTTGGGTAAAATGCCTCTAACACACAAGACAAACAACTGGTTGACCAATCACACCCCAGCTACTTTCATTTATGTAACACAGTGATACTCAGTATTGTGAGTACACTTCTAATGTCATACTTTTCACATTTACTTGGACAGACTGAAGAAGTGCTACTTTTCATGTACTTGAACTTCGTTTTTACTTCAGTACAATGTCTCTGTACCTTTTCCAACTCTGGTGTTTCATTTTGGGTTTCCTGGATCATACAGAGATTTTAACATTAACAGGAGAAACAACTGCACAAGTATATTTAGTTTTTTTTAGTTTTATATTTAGTTTTCAGTTTTTTCCCCTCATTCTTGTGACATTGGCCTTGTGTTTGTTAGTGTTAAATAAGACTCCAGTTGATCTCATGTTTGTTACAACTTTATTAATGAACATCGCAACATTTCAAACACAGCTGATTGAGATAACAAAAAATAACCAAAATATTTGAGAATATACACAGCACATGAATCCTTTACCTCTAAGGCAAGCTCTTTGTTTTGTGTTACACCCATCTGAGCACAGTGAACAGCCCCAACACTATGTGACCCTTTATACTACAGAAAAGTGATTTTTAAACTGAAAACACCCCAAAGTTTACCAATAAAAGTGCAAATGTATTGAAAAGTACATCCTGTCCTCGTCCAACTTTCTAAAGCACATTTCTACTGACTGAAAGGTTATTTGTGAAGGCATTCAAGCAGGTTTGAAAAAAAAAAAAAAAAACAACCATCAGACAACTCCTTACACACTATCATCATGTTTAAAAAAAACAGAGCAGTCAATCCGAGCTGGAAAAACATGTATCTGACCATCACTTTCAAATCATAGAATTTAAATTTCATTTGCGTTGCAGTATTTTTTGTTTACCTTATCAGTGGAGCTCTTGAACGGTCTACGTTCAGCAGCGGGATTGACTCAAAGGATTCCTCCTTTTGGGGACAAACTACGACAGGGCCTGATTCTATGACCTAAGCTTGCAGCACCATCCTCCAACACTGTGAGCGAGAAGTGAAGGCAGCAGCGTTTCAATAGGAGATTTGCACTGCACTTTGAGGGCAGATTTACACCACGACAGAAAATAAATCAGCAATTGAATGTCTTTTCCCCTAGCCATATGAGCACAATACTAACTTCTGACATGGCATGCAGTTCAGTAAACCAGTCATCATCAGGACTTACCAAGGTGAAAACATTAAGGCTATTTTTATATCAAAAAGAATATACACGACTTAGTGAGCCTATGCAAGATTCTCTTGAGTCATGAAATTATGTCATGTAGTAAGTCATACATGCAGTTCATTCATAAAATAATCAGCTTTAAAGGGATACTTAATGTCTTAAACATTTCTTTTGGCATAAATGCATTGAGGGCATATTAGAGACACAGGTAAGCATTTCTTTACATGTCATATTTGTCATGTCACTAGACAAAAACACTTGTTTCCTTAGGTTTCGCTTACCTGTGTAAATGCAGCAGAACCTAAGGTGCAAGGTCTGGGACGACACTGCAAAGATCAGATATATAATCGCACTGTTTGCCATCAGTGAATAATGCAGTCAAAGATTCTTTCCTTCTTTTGATTTCTATATTAAAGCCTCACTTAGAAAATTTAATAAGACTGAGCTTGTCAGAAGCAGTTCAACTTGTAGCATTCAACATGCTCATATAAAAGACATTGAAGTAAGAAGAGCAGAAACCTAAGCATGCTACACTGGAGATAAATGCAGAGAATTCTCATATGCAATAAATGGCATTTTCAAACAGACAGTCGCAGCTAAACAATGGCACTTAAGCAAGATCAGATGTTCAATAACGCAAAAAAAACATGGAAATCCTTTAAAACAATTCCTACCAACATTCAAATCATCAGTTCAGATATCTATCTGCACAAATTCTACCTACAAAGAGACTATAAAAATCTACAAAAGCATCAACATCGTGTAAAGATTTGAAGTCTGAATGTTGTGCAGCAACACAAGGGGGAAATCAATCTCAGAAACATGTGGTACAAGAATCTGAAGCACTATTCCTCTCCTCAGAACATTTCATACTTACCCACAGACACAGGTAAAAGATTTGACAAAAATACTAGGTTTTGCAGTTGAAAAAGCATCAAAAAGGCGAGTATTTCTCAAGAGTCAGTCACAGTTTTGTACTTACAGTATAGTAGGGCTCAACTGATGGATGAGGACTGCTTAGCCACCCCCGACCCTACAACATCTATGTTCTTAAACTGGATAAACACTAACAGAATGGGCACAGCAAAAACGACTTTTTGCAGCAATGTTTTTATATTAAAAAAACATTCTTTAAAAATAACATTTTCATACATGTTAGATCGCAATTTGAAAAAAGAGGGCATGACAACTTTTCAAAGCATTTTTGATACAGAAACAAATTTACCTGACTGTCCTGGAAAAAGAATAGCACAAAAAAAGTACGAGTAACACTAAAAAAAAAAAACATTTCTTGCAACCACGTTTTTCTGAGGAACATGTCAAAGAAACAGGTGCTTACCACTTTTCTAAACTTGCCTGTGGAGGAGGAAGTGTCTATCAAGGCAAAATACAGTGAATACTACCTCAACAATGTCAGCAAACCAAGCAGAAATTTTAAAAAGAGGGCCACAGCAACGCAGTAAATGCATGAGCAACGATACAAAGACACCTGTCCACTTTCTAATGACAAACAACTGTCTACAGCTCAATCAGCATTCAGGAGACAGAAATGTAAATAATTGGTTTAACAAGGACGTATGTTGATTGGAACAATTCAGGATCACTGCACGCACATAACATTTCTAAAGAGCCTTATAGACAGTTGGAGAGAGACAGGACAGCACAACCTTTTTGGACACTGAACCCACACATGGCCTGTATTTTTTACGTTTGTCCCCATTAAAACAAAACCATACAGAATTGATGTTTTAATACCACCCCAACTTACCAACACAGGAGGTTTCAGTTTGTTTTATTGCAAAAACACAACAGGCAAATAGCATTTTTAAAACTGAGATGATTTACATGGTAATGTCTACAGTTTAATAAACATGAGTTCTAACCACATTTAATGTAGATACAGGGCTGGAATGACCATATGTATAATTACCTTACTAAAAACAGAGCATTTACAAGAAACAGAAAAACAAAATAAGAAAAATGAGAGAGGACGTGTTCGCCGGGTAATCTGCCATCTATGTGAAACACTTTCAAACCAAGGAAATTTAAGATCTTCATCAAGGCGTCTGCATCCAAACATTTAACAAAGGATTTTGTTTCGACAATGTAGCATTTACTTTATGTCCACTTCACATTACTGGCCCTGTGCAAAGAAATACATAGAAGATACATTGCATGTTAACAGCAGAAACAGTGGACTCAGCTTCCCAAAATAAAAAGTTAAAAGCCTGTGTAGGGAGGAAACTTTTTGGTTAAGTGTGTGAAGCTGCTGCGGTCACTGGAGTGCCTGTGAAACCTGAGGGAGGAAGGGGGGTTACAGCACAACAAAGAATTGAGTATTCAGTGGATGTGGAGGACAGATTCTTAACAGGGGTGTACCTGAGGGGCTTGTGGGGCTCCACCCATCCCCTGAGGGTTGGCTGTGCCGTAGTATGCAGCCTGTTGACGGTAGTACTCCGCCCAGGCTGCGCTGTAGTCTGGTTGGCCTCCAGGCTGGGAGGCTGCTGCTGCTGCTGCCGCTGTGGCCTGAGGGGCCGCTTGACCTGGGGGACAAACACGGAAAACTGGTGAATTCATTTACCAAGTCCAGTTTCACTTCTTTAATAATAACTCTGTAGGTCAACCATGAAAAACAAAAGCATTAACCAAAAGCTTAAACTGCTGCAGACCATCTGATTTATCAAACCAAACGAAATCCCTGCAGGCAAATCTCTGTCAAGTATAAAGGTCATTTATAGGAAGGGGAACGAACCCACCACCAGTTTCTCAAAGTGGTGGGACAGAAACCTTCTGCCTTTCTCTTGGGCGGCTGGTAAAGCAGCGACTCTACTAAAGAGGGCTGTATGATGAGCACAGCCACCCTTAAACATCTTTAACATTCACTCACAGATTTAATCAGCGATATTGTAAAATGTACACAATGCAGATATTTTAAGTTTGACATGGAAATTTAAAAAATACACATAAAGAGGACTCTATCAGGATGTACTGTTTATGAACACTAGAGACAAATTATGACAATTTAACCACAAGTGTCCTTCAAGTAGGGCTGGGTATTTCATGTAACCTCACGAAACAGTACATATCCAGATACTGAGGCTACGATTCAATATTAGAATTCTTGACAACTTTGAATTTGATTTTTTTTTCATTGCAAAATGAAAAAGATTGTTCTACAACTCAAGACACTTTAATTTAGGTCGTCAAAGACTTGAGACCCAAGTTAAAATTTTGAACATGTGCTTCATTCATAAGGTTTGGCTTTGACTTTGAACTGTGCCATTGAGAACATCACCCAAAGTGTATCGACAACAGCTGTTTTGAGGCCACATCAATTCTGTAGAATCAGTATCGATACATGTATTGACAAAGAGTGCATGACGATATTTTGCCCGATCGATATTTTGAGCACAGGCCTGCCTTCAAGCGACTTAGGTTTGTGTTGCTTTTACAGCAAACATACAAATGCTTCAACCACTAGTCTTGTTTCAACAATGCTGGATAACTCTGACTCTACATCTGTTTCACTCCACACTCTCCTTCCTTAAAAATGTGGCAACTGAGATGTCCTGTCTACTTTTTACTTGAGGTGTCATGCTGACCATCACTGGGCTTGTTAGTTTTGGACTTTCACCTTTGGTTCAACATGTGTTAATAATGGCTGACAAGTGGAGTTCTGTGAATAGAAAAATAACTCAAAGCCATTCCTGATAAAACAGTTTCAACTTGATCTACTTTTGGTATCACTTAAAGAGCTGTGGAACTTGAAGGGAAAACTACTGCTTCTTAATCTCGTCACATTGTCTGAGTTTGACAATGTTCTGCAGGCTCAGGAGGTTTTGGGAGGCCCAGTGTGGTCCTGAGGCAACCAGTCAATGATAACATATAATGGGTGGGAGGGATCTGCTGGTCCATCCAACTCCCATTCCAGTTTTTACAGCTTTTTACCCCCATATAAGTGTTATTACATCCTAAACCACTCACTATTCCTCCAGCTTACTCTAACAAATGTGTGGCGTACTGGCACTTCAGTAAGAAATCATAAAGCCTGAATTCTCGAAATCTAGGTGACTACAAGGTTAACCAATTTCTGGTTCAAGCATTATCAGTTAAACCAGCAAAAAAGCTTGTGTACGGTCAAACAAACTTGTCTGAAACCTAATGTTCATAAAGGAATTGGTCTTATCATGGTCCAATAAATGATGTGTGTGCCTGTGTAAGGCTTTTTATACATATCACCACATACATTACTGGAGGGAGGGGTACCTTTTTAGTCCTGCATATTTTAAAATAAAAATATTACAATTGTTTCAAAACCTAAGTTCATTTATGCTCTAAAAAAGTTACACAAGTAGCACATCTTCCAGAATCATTTCTGGAACAAAGTTTCCCTTGAAAGTGTCTTGAGTGGCTTAAGTTGTCACTGACATACTATCATTAAAATTCACAGACAATGGGTCAGATGTTTGAAGTTTTGACAGGCGGAACAGTTGCATGAGCAGACTTAAGCTAAACTCAGCTTTGTATTTATTCTGTGCACCTGTACGTAAAGAATTATTAAAGTGTTGTACAAATAAACTGCTGCACGTCTGATAACCAACCTTGTTTCTTGTAATACTCCTCCCAGGCTTTAGTGTAATCCTGAGGCTGTTGATTCTGTTGGCCTGCAAACAGAAGAGAAAATGTCAATTTATCCAAATAGAAAATAAAAGTATAAACAAATGTACAACATTACTTCTGTATTGCATCATTTAGCTTTACAAACATTCAGTGACAGAATAACATTCATAGGATAACCATCAATGTTGATAAAGCTCTTATATAGTCTGAGAAATAAGCTACTCTAAGCTTCATAAAAAGGTGGTTCTGTGTCGACAGCTCATTCCTGTAGATAGTAAAAAGTGTTGCAGTCTAAACAGCACAGGGGTTAAACGTTAAAAACAAGTGGAGGCACAGAGAAAAGGCTCCACAGCAGGCCAGCAAAAACCCAGACCTGAAAAAGAAGCTGTCTGAAAAACCCAGTGGCTGTTTAGACTGTCTTGTGTTAATAAGTGTACACTGAAGCTACAATTAAATATACCCATTTTCTTGTAATATTCCTCCCAGGCCTTGGAGTAATCTGCCTGTCCACTCTGACCTGCAGCCTGTGGGTCACCTGTTAAAAAGAACGGTACTTGTATTTAGTGAAGTATTCTCAGTAGTTTGTCCTCCACCTGCCTGGGTCGAGCTGTCAGCCTAGGAATAGTGGAGGAAAACTATCCTGTCCCTGGGGTAATATAAAAAATGTTTAAGGAAGATTCTCTGTAAAAATAAGACATTTAAAAAGGTTAAACCAAACCAATACGTCTCCTGTCAGTGACAGCAGAGAGACATGGGCACAGAACACAACTATGATACAGCTTCTTAACTACTCTGCTCTATGCTTCTCTAATCAGTCCAAGTTTCTTCTAGAAAGACAGCCACGCTGCCTGAAAAAGAAACGCGTCAGTTACCTTGGCCATTGGTTTGACTCGTGCCAGGAGCTCCGCTTGTCGGGGTCATGGGAGCCTGAGGCTGCTGGCTGTACTGAGCGTAGTAGGCTGCCCACGCTGCTGCGTTGGCATCTGCAGCGGCTTTATCTGGACACAAACAAGATTTCTTTAAACAAAACGCCCAACTATAAAAATTTCATACAATACAATGAGGATTTCCTCACTTTTGGGAATCATTAAGAGCTTTAAAAATGGACAGATGTGTCACAACAGCAGAACTCACTTGGGTCAGGTTGTCCCTGTTGCCAGTGTGGGTAGCCATTGCCCCATCCCTGAGGCTGGTAAGGTGCAGGGGGACCACTGATGGAAAATAACAGAGTTTTAAATTTTCACAGTTCTGTACAGTTTTTAAAATCACCTGCAACATTTGACAGTTTAGCTCCACACCAGAGGAATTTCATAAATCTCTACATTGACTAATAATGCATTGAAAAAAAAAAGGCCCTCAAGATTATAGTAGCATTGACAAGTCTAACAAACACATCAAATTTAATATCTGAATTTAAATGTTTTCATTTTTTTATGGTTTGTAGTTATATCAGTTCAAGCAGAGATGAGCCCCTGCTGCCCCCTCCTCACTCAATCAGCTCAGACAATTTCTGATATTATATATGTTAAAACATGGCAAAAGGCCATTTTTAAAAAGTATTTTAAACTTGTGGTAAGCTATGCAACAGGCATCAAGTCCATCACAATAGAAAATGGAAGAAAAAAACAAAAGTATTCCTAAAATAATTCCTATTTTCCATTTTATTATGTATTTTTACAAAACACAAAGTTAATATAATTTCCTTTAGATGTTTAAATATAACTATTCAATGTAGCAGAACCACAGTAATTCAGGCAAAAAAAAAATCTAATAAACTTACCATTGTAGTTGTTGAACTGCACTGGCTCATTAAATCTTTTATTTATTTTGACTAAGAATAAAGATCTTGGTGTAACTATTTTTGCTAGTTATAGTTGTGTTTAAGAGAGGATAAAGCAAATACTGAATGTAGTTAGTGAGGACTCATTTGGCCTTCTTCTGTCTCTTTGCTAGAGTAACGCAGAGCATGAAATGAAGGGATGTAATGTCATGTAACTAAAGTTCAAACAGAACACTTAAACGTCAACAGCCTGCAACAAGGTTATAAAGAAATAAGACAACAATCACTGATTGACCTGAGAAAAGGAGTTAGCATTGATGTGTTTTGTTGGGCTCTTCTTGACCAGTACATTACCAGTTTTTTTTGAGCAGCGGGGCTTTAAATAACAATTCAGCCAAAAGTCATTAACTTACTGTGGTCCTGGAGGTCCCTGGTTGTATGGTCCTGGGTTGTACGGACCCATTGGAGCCCCAGGGGGTCCAGGTGGCCCTGGAGGACCATGTGGGCCACCTGGACCTCCATGTGGACCAGGGGGACCATGTGGTCCACCCATTGGAGTGACTGGACCCTATAATCCAAACATGTTGAAGTCAGTAAAGATGTTCAAAGGAGTATCACAATGTGTACAGGGGAAAAGAAAACGTAAGTAACGCACCCCAATTTTCTCCTCCACCAATTGTCTGGCGTAGTCGATCTGTTGAGGGGAACCCCGGACTGTGAACATTTTGATGTTGGGATCAGCATTGGGTGGAGGATTCCTCTGGAGCTCGATCCTTGCTCCTGACTGCTGACTGATGCCCTTGATTGTCTCACCACCTGAAGCCCCAGAAACAACAATTAACACAACCAAATACATGTATTTACCTTTTAAAAATACACCACACTGGGATGCTGGTTTGGCGGAGTGGTAAGCAACCAGGCACGACCCACATATATGCTTCTGCTGGCCCGGGCTCGAGTCCAGCCTGTGGACAGTTTGAGGAGTGTCTTCCCCTACTTTCTCTCACCCCTCTTCACAAGCCTATCCACTGTCTCTCTCTCCTATCAATAAAGGCACAAAAAGCCCAAAAAATAATCTTTAAACAAAAAAAAACAAAACACCACATTGAGAAATAAAGCAGCAAACTGCTGAGGATTTGGCAGAACATGCAACCAGTTAACAAGTATCATAAGAAAATGCATGAATAAGAAACATTGAAGCAACTGTGACTACAGGGTTGTGGTTAGGGCAAAGGAAGTCCTCTTCAACGTTACAGGGAAATACAGACAGCAAGTAGAAGTTCTGCACACACATGAAGGATGAAAAAATGTTTAAACTCTATTATTCATTTTTTGACTTCATATTGTTTCCATGTTATTTACTTAAATCTGATTTTGACTCATATCCTCTAACCCCCTGTCCTCCTTTAATTGGTACATCTACTAATCTCTGAGGTCCATTCTTTAAATACTTTCATTGTTGCTCTTCCAGCACTTGCCTTTCCCAATGATGAGGCCAGTCTTCATGGTTGGGACGGTGAAGGTAAACTCCTGCAGGCCACCAGGGGGCCCCATGTTCCAGTTTCCCTGCCCTCGACCACGGCCTCGACCACCTCCACCATGCCCTGGAGGACCACCAGCCTGGACACTCCTTAAGAGGTCAGAAATAATCTCTGCTGCATGCTGAGCCTGGTCAGGCGGTCCCATGATCTGTGCTATTCTGTCGGGCGTGCTGCCATCATCTGAAGGGAAAAATAGGAGTTATGTTGCTTTTCTGAGTAACAAAGACAAAATGAAAAGTTGAAAAATGAATAGTACAAAATTCTGCCTCTTAGGCTCCACTCTGCTGCGTTACACTGTTAGCATGTGATCAGGTCTCAGATATATTTGGGTTGAGGTTATACATCAGCTCTTCAGCGTGGTGCATGAGTTTTCATCATCGACCATACACAGTCATACAAGGTCTGCACTGTGGTGCTCAGCTGACTACCTTACGCCACGGTTGTTGAGCAGAGTGTGAAAAACTTACCTGGTTTAAACTGAATCCTGACTCCTGTGTCACTCTGGATTTTCTTGATCATCTCCCCATTTCTGCCAATAACAATTCCTACAGCAAACCTGGGGACTGGAACCTGCAGGAAATGAATGTAAGTTAGTTAACAAATTCAATACCTCTTCTTTATCAGTCAGTAAACGACTCATAAACTACAAATTCAACAAATAAAGCAAACATCTCACATCTAAGCTATCGCCTCCACCGCCTCCAACTCGTGAACCGTACTCTCCTCTCTGCTCCCTGAAGCCCTGGTCTCTGATCAGCTCCATCACCATCTCCTTGGCTTGCTAAAGAGAACAAAAAAAGAGCATTAAAATAATTTCCCTCTGGTGTGAATGAAGGAAAATAAATTAGGGCAGCTTAATTATTGCAAAAATCAAATATCTGGTTCTTACGGTTGATAAAGATTATGATTACTTGTGTTTGTGTTGTCTGCAACTCAAGCATTAATTGAACATCAGCCCTCTACTTACCATCAGCACACTTAGAAAAACAAGCAATAAATGATGCTCAACAAGTGGAAAAACAATATAGTAACACTCACAAATAACTTTTAAGGAGTTGTTGGTGTGCTCTTGTGGCTATAAGACAGTGATTTGTGAGACAGTTGTCTGATAAAAATGCTTACAAAATAAGGATAAACTATTACGAAGTGTACCTTAGAATACGAACCAAACCAGACTTTCTTAAGTGAAAATAACCCACAATACTCCAAGACAACACAGCTCTACTTTGGAATTTCAACAGAAAGTTAAAGGTAAAGTGTCTTTGGGAAACTGGTAGGTTTTTCTTACCTGGACTTTGAATGGTTCTCCTGAAATACGAAGTGGCTTGTCTGCACCTGTGTTCTGGGGTCCATCTTGGATCATGACCATCTTCACTCCAGCTCTTTCCTGCAGGTTTTTGAAGGACCCACATCAAATTAATATCGCTATTTAACGTAATAATTAATGTTAATTAATGACTACAATCGGAAGTAGTCACCATTCAAATGTGATCTCGCCACTCACCTGGAGGCTTTTAATGGTTTCTCCCCCCTTCCCAATGACGAGCCCGGCTTTAGAGGCAGGGACCATTATCTCCTGGACAGTCATTCCTGGGCCGTCATTGTGGTTGAATGCTGGAGCAGGACGTCCCTTCTCAACTATCTCTGTAAGTAGCCTCTTTGCAGTCCTAATTAGAGGTAAATTAGCATCATTAACAGCCAGAAGGATCAAACAAAATCTAAATGAAACTTCAAGGTTTTCACTACAAGGAGATTTGATTTTTAAGCCTACTCACTGGATGGATTCTGGCGGTCCTGTTAATGTCACAGATCTATCTGGCATGCCTCCACTATCTACAACACAGAAAATAACAGCACGTAAAATAATGCACAAGAGATGTTGTCAGAATTAGTCATTGAAAATCACAGCAAAACTTTACCTGGTGCAATCTGTATTTTACATCCAGACTCCTGCTGCAGCCGAGAAATCTGCTCACCCCCTCTGCCAATAACTAAGAAAAAAAGAAATACGTTACAACCTCGCAGAAAAACAACACTAATCTAATCTTTTCCCCTGTTTTGAACAATACTTACTAAATCCCACCATCCCATCTGGAACTTTGAACTCCTCTGAAATTGACCTGGGAACAAAAACAAAAAATGAGTTTTTGGGCATACAGACAAATGTGGATGAAAAAAGACAATTCACTTTAAAAGGTACATCACCTTGGTGGGCCACCCATTCCTCCCATTCCTGAAAAGGCTGGCAGTGAGTAAAAAAAACACTGTTTCACATCATGAGCGATAATATCCAACATCAATTTTTTAATTCAGGCTAACTATATGATAACAACTGTAAATGGAAAAGAACTAATACAGACAACCTACATGACTTACCATCATTTGTGGCCACTTTCTTTGTCTCTGGTTGATCTGGGAAAACATGACAATAACCAGCGTAAGTACTCTAAAACACGTTTCAACTCAAGACTAGCACTGCTTTTCCAGCTGAGGGAAGCTTAAAAATATTAACAGCAAGCCATACTGTAAGGCAGGGCTTTATGCTACCCTCATCAGCTTCAGACTTTCAGGGCAAAAGCCTTCAGTGTGACAGCCCCCACCCTCTAAGACAATCCTGCTCCAGAAATCTGCGATACAACAAGTGAGACCCAACCTGGTTCAATGAGAATATGTATGCAATCAAAATCTGCTTGAAACGTATGACTTAGCTCATCAATCACTTATTAATACATTTCCTTTTGTATGTTACCCATTTGCCCAAATTAGAAGCATCTTGAAGTGCCTTCTAAATACACTAAAGAGGAAAGTACATATTTTGAGTTCAGTTTTCCCCTACAATTTATTCTTACAAAGATTTTATTTTTAATCAATGCATTGCATTTGCCAAAAACTGCATATTTTTTTGCAAATATACTATCATGTAGAGTATGGCGTACGGTAGTGTTTATATGGAATCAGTTTGATAATGTTGGGCTCTCTTTATCTGTAAAAGCATGATGACAAGAGTAAGTAGGTATAATGACTGATGATACTAATAAAGGTTAGGAGTTACACCTGCTCTTGAGATTCCATGTATTATGAACTTATATTGTTCATAAATAGACTAATCAATGAAAAAAATAAGGTGCCAGCCAAGCCAAATTATCTTTTTAAGTAAGAACTGAAAATAAGTCATTGACCATCACCAAGTCTCACCAAGTTTAGGTCTAAACAACACTGAGAGCAATTTAGACATCAAATGCATTTTTTGTACTTTATTTCAGATTTCATCTGTTACCTCATTGTCTAGCTTGTGCTCTTGACATATTTTATGAACACTGGCAAAGTGTGATGGACTGCTGATAAAAGTGTCTGTGTGCCATTACTACACTTTTCTGACTTAGGACTGGGTTTGTGTCTGTTAGCTCGTAAAATGATTTGCAATAAAGATATCAGCTAAAAGATATTACTACAAGCTCTTTTACATATCATCCCTACCTTATGTGAAATTATAATTACAATTCCGGCATGGTCAAACTTTTACCAACAAGAGTTTAACATTTTTACTTGAATGGCATCCTGAGTATTCAAGTAACCAATAAAACTGAATCAAGTGCTTGGAATAATTCTGTGATATTTTTGTCAGCAGGCTTTGAATTGAGAGGCTGAAAAGAGACGATTAAAATATCAACTTGTTATTCAAACATGCAGCAATGTTAAAGTTACACATTACTATGGGGTTAGTAATGATGAGCACTATGTATGAGATAAAAACAGTTTTTTTTCAAAGAGGTAGATTTAGGTCAAGTATTACTTTGTAGCTGCTAAACACACAGGCATGATTAAACTATTAAGACTTGCATTGAATCGATTTAAGCCACTGACCGATATTCAGGTTAGGCATGGGAAAATACCCACCAGCGTCCTCCAGGGGCCTTTTCTGGCCTCCGTAGCCAAACTCATTTGATGGAGGTGCTGCAACACCGTCACCACCGATTTTCGCTGCAATCTGGAGAACAACAAAGACTAATCAGTCCAACTGTATAACATCACTTTCTCTCCAGTCATGTTTAATCCGGACACAAGCATGCTGGCTGCGGCCTACATCTCTCCGGAAGTCTAACCAACAAAGAAAAGCCAATACTTCTACTTTGCTCAGCCATTGTCACACAACAATACATCGACGTTACTGAGAGCATATGATAAATATCATATTCAACCACAACCCTCAGCTAAGGTTTCTCACTTTTGACAAATTTGTGTTTTTGTTGTGGCCCAACAGTGCCGTTAAAGTTAGCTAGTCATCATTCGTTAGCCTAGCCTGCAGTGATGCAGTTTACCAGGCTAAAAGGCTGAAAAGCACATTTTATCCTCTTTTCTCGTCTTTATCGACAACTGTATTGCATTTAATGTCCATTTACCTGTCGTGCTCGTTGGAGGGCGTCTTTAAAAGCGTCGTTCATTCCGCCACCACTGTTAGAGGACGGGGGAGCCACGCTGCTGTAGTCAGCCATATCTGCTGCCGATCTCCTCCTGAACGCGACAAGATGGCGGGTTTCATTCACGGGATGTTGGTGTGAAAACTGACGTTGTCTCGCGATAACTCTGGCGTCGACTCATGGTCCCACAGTTCCACGTTTCATTTTATTGATCAGCAACTTGCGCTGAAGAACTATTTAAGCCAACCAGCAACAATATTTGAACACAAACTACATATCTTTTTCTTTCAAATTACTTAAAGAAGTTCGTAATAAAATTCTGCATGGATGATCAACTATATAAAAAACTATAAATTAACATATAACAATATAATGCAAATGCTTATCCAAAGTAAGGAACAGTGAAAAAATACTCTTGATAGAGTAAGAAATATAGAGATGCCAATAATTATGGCTGGACATGGGAACTGACAGATAATAGCTAAAAAAAATATATTATTAATATATAAGCCATACATACAGTATCAGTCAGATATTTCAGATTTTTCAACTGTAATATTTACAGTGTTTAAATGTAATGTTTCACCTAATCATCACTGAATATCTACATTTTAACAGTATACAGTGTCATTTATTAAAGAGTCAATCAAATGTTTTTCTTGTTTCACATCTTTTTTATACCGACCATCTCATTGAAAGTAACAGGTCTTAAAGGACAGTAGGGAAAAAAAGTGATTTAACAGTTGCAGGAGTAATATACTGTACATTGCTTAGAAACAAACATATTATATTTAAGGTCCATCTTTGTCTGAATACATGAAATCTTATAGGTCTGTTCAGGATCTGAGCTCAATGGGACAGTACTTTTTCACAGTGACAGTACTTTTTCAAAGCAATGTCTATCAACTTTGAAGTTAAAAGGGTATTGTTATAGCACCGTTTTGTCTTTGGGGTGAGCATCATATTCATCTAGACAAAATCTTTTCAGCTTCTTTCAAACAAAATTGTCTTCATCTATTGAAATTTGCCTGAGCAAATCAAATCTTAACAACCATTTTCTCTGTTAGAGATTTCAATTTTGAGACTCTCATGCCTCTTATCTAAAAAGGGCAGTGAATGGCCTCAGAAATTGAGGAGATTAGGGACAGATGACTGTAACATGAAATGAGACTGATGTGAGGGAAAGGAGCCTCATGTTAAACTTGAGCCCTGGATGCGTACAACAAGGAAAACAGCCTTGCACATGGACATACCCACGTGAATACTAGTGCCTCATCTTTTTTTAAATTCAAATTTTGTATTAATTTTTATTCAAATTACAACTAAAAGAGACACAATAAATTGAAAATACAATGTACACAAATCCATTAGGACAGAAAGCCATGACAAACCTGCAATGACTCCTTAATGTAGAAAATTTTATTTTATGCATCATATTTCAACAAGGCACCTGCTTTAAATAGACTATTATCAAATTTGTAATAGGAACTGTACACTATCTTCATTCTTCTAGTGAGTGGTAAATGTTTTTTTTAACTGTTTTAAAGGCTAAGTCAAACCTCACTATAATGCATGACTGACAGATCTTTGTCTGACAATTTAAACAACTTTCAAGGATTTAAGGTTCATGTTAGTCAAATTAAATAAGTAAGTTTGAACACAATTTCTTGATCCAATTACTTAACTGTTTTCAAAAGCAAAAGTTCATCTTCTCAGGATTTAAGAGAAGAAAACACATTTTCAAATTTTCTAGTTAAAGTGTAGTTTATCAGAGCACAAGGGAATAGCTCTGACAAAGCTGGCTCCCATCCCGTTATAATATCCTCTGATTCCATTTCTTTCATATATCCCAATGAGACCTTGTAAAACACCTGAAGCTGGCCATGAGTCTGACCTGAAAGCTGGAAAACAAACAAAAAAATAGAATTGAGCAAATGTCTTAATTTATTCAGGCTGTTTTCAGATAAATTTAGTGCTTTACCTTGTGCTTGCTGCTGAGTCCGTATCACTGCCAGTGGGTAACTCGTCATCTGTCCTGAAGCGAAGGCCACAAAACTGAAGAAAAACAGTTTGGAGTCACTGTTGTAGGCTGGATCACTCTTTGCCCAACTCATGATCGACTGTAACAAAACACAAATCTTTAGTGATCACTCCATCTGAAAACAAGTTCCATACCTTTTAAGTTTTGTTCTGTCTTACTTGATGAACTGCACACTCTACACCTGCATAGGGAATCATGCAGAGGATGCTGGGCTTAAATCCTCGGTAAAAAGACAACACAGACTCTTGTCTGTAAATTGAACGAGCACAAGCCACAACACCATTGTACGTGCCAGCTTGTTGCAGATTCAACCTCACCTTCAGCACCTGTGTGGTACACAGAAGAGACATATCACAAAACTAAATCTGTTAATATTTTTGCAGTGTTTATGACATAAAGACATGTTTATTCCAAGTATACTGTAAACAACTGGAAGAACATAACAATTACTGTCATCAGAATTTAACATAAATAGTTAAGTGTCACCAGAACTGAAAAACTGACCACAGACAGAGTAAGTGAACATGAATCCATGCATTGTACAAACTCTGTTTCCTTGTCATAACTGTTTGTCACATCCGGATACAAGACCAATAAGTCAGGATCTCAAGATCATGACTAGAAATGACTTGTTATCACAGGAAAGCGGAGTAAATAATGCATAAATGCTTAGTGGTCCTGTGGAGGTCTTCTTCAATATTCTAAAGAAAAACAAGAGGGTATGTGCATGCATCTTTCAAGTATTAATGTGTGTTTCTAAACCAAATTATCTATATTTAATACTTAATACATAAATATGTAAAGGAAAAAGTTGTGCAAGCTCAATTGCACTGTTACTCTGACCACGTCAATATTTAGACCTGGTTGCCTGATCAAATGGATATTCAACACTGGAAACAAACCAAGATATTATATTTATTCTTTTAAGATCATAATTACATTAAACAAAGCAAACAATTTATTTCCAGTACTTCAACAATGTTCTGAAAAAAAAAAACAGAGGACAGGACATAAATGTAAAAGTACTTAGACCTGCCACTGATCTCTGATACCTCTAAAGGGTAGAAAACAGCATGAGCGACAGCACCAGACACACAACCCAAACCGAAACGCTGCTGCACCGTCAGGGTCTCTTGAGTTCTGTTCTGAGTGTACACTTTCATCTGCACAGAGAGGAAACGTTGTGTGTGAGTGTGCTGAGTGGAAAAAAAGGTGCATCAATAATTCACAGTTCAGAGTCTGTCTGCTGCTGCAGACTTACCTTAGCATATATTAAACACTGTAGTGTTGACTGGGGTGTACCTTTCAACACATTAACAGCATTTCCCTGCCACATCGAACGCAGACCACCTGTCTTCATCTCCTGAAAGCCTTGGGAGAAGGCCTTGGATCCATGAACCTAAGGAGCACAAAAAAGCTTATTCAGATGATTAATTTTATTAACAGCTGTGTTGAATGGGCATTAGTGTAAGACTTTCTTTATTTCTACTGTGATGCAACATGCAGTAAGGTGAATGCTACACCAGGAAAAAATAATTATTTAAAGCAAGTTGGCTTGCTAGTGGAAGGCTGTCTTGCCAAACTGCTGCTTCCTCACATGCACAAAACCCAAAACATCTTTTTCTAACCTTGTGAATGTAAACAGCTGATTTTCTTTCACCTCAACTTTATCAAGATTTCTTGCAGCCAAGAAAAGAAAAAATTAGCATGAAGAGCCAACATGTAAAAGCAACATAAAACATTCAAGACATTTTACTGCCAGCTTTCGGATATATTGATGAAGGTTATAACACGCAACCATGAGTGTCCAGTGTGGTCACCTTGCACAATGTAGAGCAGCTATAACTCTCTTGTGCTTGCATCTAGGCTGTGTAAACAGGTCATCAGTCATTTTCCATGTTTAATAAGCTTTGCAAAGTAGGACTTATTAAAATAAAGTTGGGAAAATATACAAACACTGAGAAATCTTATTATATCAGATGTTACCTTCTACTTAGAAGTCTCTAAATCTTTATAGCCCCATCCTCACAAGCACTAAAACCCTAAAAGCAGCCAGAATTTATTTTTTGCTGCATTTTGTAACACAAAAAGCAGGAGTTTTCACCCACACTTAATTCTGAAAGTTTCCTGCTGCACCCCAAATATTTTCCCCTTTAATGACTGGCAAGTAAACTGAGTAAAACTTCCTGCTGTAAAGTGTGAACATGCAGATCAGCAAATTTTCTGAGTATTTTACCCCAAGATTTTCTATGAAATTTTAGGGTTGTGTGTGTGAGAAGAGTTTAGGGAATGAAATCACATAAGGTCACATCCCCTAGTCTTTGAGAGTTGTTGTTACAATACTATATGATTAAAAATACCACTATTAAAAGTGTCAAATATGCACATAGAACTGGAATATGTTCTGTGAGAATTTCTGAACTTCAACATAAGATGAAAACTAGTTATAAGCTATTATTGTCAGTTAATAGTTAAGCTTGTGCCATGCCTGTCTTTGTTTTCTGTATTTTAAACTGTATATCATAGTGGTATAACTTACTACAGAACATGCACACTATTGCAATGCATTTGTATGGGTATCAGGGTATTGAAACAAATCTTTCCACACTGAATGGACAGATGTTAAGGAAATAAAACCAAATAACTAAGAGGACACAACATGACTGCAGGAGAAATAAAATGCCTCCATGTAAATGTAACTCTTAGAGAAGGAAAGGGATTTGTGAATGTTCGTGCATGTTAAGATTGTCACAATATCAAAAACTCTCATACAATTGTATCAAAAATCCAACTTATGAAATACACTATTAGGAACCTGATTTGGGGAGATTTGTCCTGCTTAATTGTCAAAACGGCAAACAAGCCCTTGCACAATGTCTAAATTGATTACAGACAAAGGCATCACTGTAGTGCCAACATGCAAGTCCCCTCCTCTGCGCTCTCCCTGTTTGTAGGAGACATAAATGTTACTTTATCATCTATGCAACTCGAGAAAACTTCAGTATATGCTTGTGGCAGCTTTGGGTTACAATATGACAACTACCTTTTGTATATGAACTATTTTAACTTTAACTGATTGACATAATGGTTAAAGTTCCAAATGATTGCATTTAATAACTATACTTTATACACACTCACTAATTGGAGCATAGTGTATACGTATGATGGGAAAAGCTGTGATAGAGTTTTGAACTTTAATCAGAAAATGAACACTAACTCCACGACCCCTGCACCCCAAAGCTTATAGCTGATGTAGTTTTGATTATTGTAATTTTCATTCCTCTCATTGTTCAAAGACATCTAATGGTGAGCTGACCTGAAGATGTGTTTTAAGGCGGTCGATGGGTGCTGTCACACTTCTGGACACAGCATCAGACAGTCCTGCTGCAAGAACAAATGTCCTCCAGGCACCGAATCCAGACGCCTCCTCAGGGAACTCGATGGGCATCGCACGACTCTCGCCCACATCGAAAACCTGCAAATGGACAAAATGAACAATGAAATGTGTCATCCGTCAATCATCGTGTTGTTACTCACACTGAAGTGGACACTTAATATGTCACAGTTTGTGCTTACACCTCTGCCTGGCTGAAGTACCGACAGTAATAGGCGTGATGATGCCTGATGAGCTCACCAGACTGTGTTTCCATGAAGACACCAGCTCACCGATGTTGTCTACGGGGTTGAGGATGACATGATGAAGGAATTCACCCCAGTCCACAGTCATTGAGCTGTCCTTGTCCATCCTGGAGTTCAGATATACAAAAGAGACCAAAAAAACAGGTGTTAGATTGTTTAACATATGATGATGTGAAGAATTAAAATGAGCAGCTGTGTTACTACCTTCTATTTCATCACCTCATAAAAAGGCATTAGACAAGGTTCTGGTAATGTCTAAATAAACTTTTTATCATTCAGAAATACACAGGTTTGTTTTGTGAGTTTAAAGTTGTCTTTTGACTAAAAGCTTGCTGGGGATAAAATTTATAACTTGAGGGGTTTAAGACAAAAATTATTTTACTTAATTTCACATTATGATAGTACCAAGGTCCTAAGTGAACATGCATCCAGTACAAGTTATTTCTCTTCCTGTCCTCAATAACTCACCATTCTGTCTCATATATCTAGGATTTCCTGAGTAACAAGATAAATCTTAACTTACCTCATCATCATGGGCAACAGCAACATAACATGTCATAGTCTGTTTTGTTGCAGTGAGGTTATTGTTAAGTTTTCTAGGTTGTCAAAGAAAGTTATAAGTGAATCCCTTCTACAGAAAAAATACATACCAATGTTATACCAAGGTTGTCCCAAGGTAACAAGTGAAAGAAGTTAAAATCAGAAAAATGGTCCAGGAGTTAAGGAAGTCATTGGCTAAAAACTGCATATTTTCTTCCTAGCTATATCTCGTGTGACATAAAATTTAGTATTTTTTCTATTCTGAATTGCTTGGCAGAGTTTTCAAGTATAACCTCCTTTACACTAACACAAAACCTCTGAAAATATAATTATTTACACTGATGTGCTCCTTGTGTCATAGCACACAGCAAAACAGCAGGGTTTTACAACCAGACTTTACTCTGAAATTTCCCTGCTGGCTCCTTAGTATTTTGGTGAATTACATTAATCATGGGACTCATATTTCAGAGCTAAAAATGATGTCACACCAGAGTTACCTTGATTCCAGTTGTGAGATTGTTAACTCACGGATACTGAGGAATTAACCTTAAAATTTACCTGCTGGTTCCCTGTTATTTTTCTCCTCCTCCACCACTTACTATTCACTAGCATACTGCAGAAGGTCTTTTTGTTTTGATGGATTAGTATGAAGAAGCAAGTCAGGAAGTTTTCTGAGTTGTTTACACAAATTTTTTTAGGAAATATGTGGTATGGTCATTGGAGCATTGGAGCTGTCTCACAATGCATTGCAGCTCTGCAGTCTTTACACTGTCAGAGCTAACCACACATCCTACAAGAAGATAAAAAAAAACAAGTGTTTTAACTTCAACATATAGTTAAAAAATGTTAGAATGATTGCATAGCTGGTTGGGAATGAATATATATGTTTTGTTATTAAATTCTACAAATGGTCCAAACTTCAATCTGGCTTGGTGCTAGCATATATAAGGTAGAATGCCAGACAGCCGATGAGCCTTACATGAAAATAGCTGTATTGTTACATGTTTTAAGGACTACAAACATTCAAATGATTACATAGATATTAAGTATATTTATTGTAAGAAAATTCTATAAATGGTCCAACTGTTAAGTTAGCTCAGTCCCAGCTAATCAAGAAATACTGCAGACAGGGCAAGCATGAGTCTTGTGCAAATAGCATACTGCTGATAAAAATAGAAGAACTGTACAGTAAAAAGAATGTTATCTCTTAAGGTTATAGCTAAAAACCATATGGCTACAGTACTTTAGATGGCTTTGTATATGAATCAGAAGTTTGATCTAAAATGAGTCTGATAGTTTGCATATAACTGTTGCTTTATCTATGCATTTGCTTGGAGAACTGTACATGTGGTTTTAGAGAGAGAAACTATCAGTGGAAAATGGATTAGATAAACTGTATGGATGCATGTTTGCTTAGGGCTCCCGTATGATCTAGAAAAGCTATTTGAAGGTCAGAATAGTTGTGTAAACGTAAATGATATGAAGCAGTCTGAGATCATAATAATAGCTCTTGGTAAATCCGTATCGCATAATAAATTATAGAAACAGAATTACAACTGCTCCAACAGATTCAAGCTTTTCCTAAGTGAACCATTCAAGGTTTTTATCTACTTCATAGGTTAAAAGGTGTGTTTAATACAACAATAAAACAATAACAACGCAGTGGAGTGGGCAAAAGAAATCTTACATTTGAATAATTTGTTTTGCATTCGGCTTTGATATGACCACTCCTAACTCCTTAAACAAACTTATGATGTCCTCCTGGTCAATCACCCCTGATCAGAGAAGAAATGCACAAAATTACAAACAGGTATGAGTACTTATCTTCCAGTTATCATGTTTCTGGAAAGTGATATGGTAAACTCAAAGGGTACAAGGGTCATACAGTACACTGTATTGCCTTCTGTGTACCATAAACAAATCGAATGTGTTTCAGCCTTACCTGTCTGACCTTGAAAATACACTTCATTGTGAAAAAGTTAACAGTTAAGGTAGATTATACAGTATATGACTGGGTAAGATCAATAAGAAGTAGTAGCTATATTGTGTGTTATGGTGTTGTTACAAGATATAGGAGCATGATTTAATAATGAAGTCCCTACAGCTCACCACATTTGTTCTTGTCCAGCTCATGAAAGTATATTTTCCATTTCCTTTCTCTGTCCATCATGTAGCTGAGAAACTCCTTATAATCCAGCAGGCCATCTTTGTTTTTGTCATAGGAGTCAATGATATTCTGGAGGAGGAAACAAGACTCATCCATTAGCAGGTTTCTGGTGCATGAATCAATTAACAGTCTTACACTTCAAGTAGATGCATTTAAAATGAACGTAGAACCACCAAATTAATACCTGGACTTTGACATCTCCTGAAAGGATCCCATGCTTTCTCATTTCATCGTGCAGCTCCGCCACTGATATGAACCCATCCTTGTTTTGGTCCAATTTCATAAACAAACCGCGAAATTGATCCATGACTCGTTTAGCAAAGTAGCGCCGGATTAAAAAAAAATGTATAAATGCAGCCTAGTTGGTGTGTTGCAGGTCGCTCTAAGGACAGGGTTTTTGCATTGATAATAATCAGAGTTTTTATTGGTCTGAAGGTCTGACGCTGACTCATTGGCAGAGAGCAGAGCCGCTGCAGTGGAAGCGGTTTTCACGTTAGGTCAAATGGAGGCAGTTTCTCTGTGGTGCGGCAGGGGGCGCTGTGGCTCCAGGAGAATCTTCACATACTCAGGATAATATTCAATTATTACCTCGTCCTATTTACTGTAAGTGCAGCTGATCGCAGAGTTAATTCATAAGTTCTGAAAGTTGGAGGAAAAAATGTTGAACTTTTAAAACGGAGAATGTAACTCTAAGCCTGAGGTTTGCTCTGCTTAGGTGCATGAACTCAATGAGAAGGTTCTGGAAAGTGGGTTACCTGTTAGAGTAGAGGTCGGTGTAATATTTACAGATATACTTCCTGAAGCTCGGTAAAGTGTAAAAGTATGATGATATTCTCTTACCACTGTGCTGTCTGCTATATTTATATATATATATAAAAACAACAGAATACTGAAGACCAGCATATAAACAAAAATCACAAACAATACAATTGAACCTTTTTTCAACATTTCCCCTGTAGCAAGATAAAATGTTACTATATTTTATAAATCGAAAAACATCATGAATTGATAATTAAAAGCATGTCAATAATAAGTAGGCAACAGGCCCACATCTTCAAAATACCACACGAGCATCAGTTAAAATAGTAATTGATGATTATTTTAAGTAACCATTATCATTCAAGGTAATTTCTTTCGAGTTCGGATCATGAAATACGAAAAAATGTGTCAGATTTTGCCCATAATCATTTGGTACATTTATTTTGGCTCCCCCTGGTGTTTTTTTTTTTTTTTTTGCTTTAATCGAGCACACGTCATATCTGATTTTTTGCATGTGAATAATAGAGATCCAAAGTCATGTAATTTTGTCAATGCAATATCAGTATATTTAAATAACTACAACTAGTTTAGATTCCACCAGAATCAGAAATGAATTTTTACAGTAGTCAAATCAAGCTTCATCCTGCCCCTTTGAGAGCAAACCAACAGCACAAAAACAGCCTGTTGACAGAAAACTGTTGAAAATGTTTTTATAAAGCCTATACTTTCAATTACTTATTAATACTCCTTATCAAACATCATGTCTGCAGACACTTCACATACTTAATCCTTATTTAAAAATCTACCATATCTGCAGGGAATATGGGCAAAACAATGTCATATCTACTGATATACATGTTTCATTTTTTAAATAATTGTCTGTCCATACTGATATCCTCATATATGGATCACTGTCAAAGTCTACTCAGTCCCTCCTGTAGCCTGTAGAAAGTACTGGACAAAGCTATGTGATGACAGTCAA
Source organism: Cetoscarus ocellatus (assembly GCA_037902135.1). Lineage (NCBI taxonomy): Eukaryota > Metazoa > Chordata > Actinopteri > Labriformes > Labridae > Cetoscarus > Cetoscarus ocellatus. Next base: position 1,647,125 of record JBAMNC010000318.1, on the reverse strand, counting down.
CTGATTATCAAAGAAGCCTTTGGAAAGTTGATCATGTGTTGTAATGGATGCTGCCATGCTGTGCACCTCCAATCTTTAGTTCAACTTACCCCACAGGAGGGGGGACTTAAGGCTGTCTGATCAAAAGCATATCCACACAGGCTTGTAGCCACACCAATCATGTCCCTAACTGCCAAAACCAGAAGTCCTCAATAAAAGAAGTATGGGTGCAGTATAAAATAATTACTGCCATACAGTGAGAGCATATAGATTCATTATAGTTTCAGGCCAATGTAATTTTTTTTAACCAGGCTCTAAACATGTTAACTTAGGCTGTAAAAACTTAAATTTCCTGCACACAAACAGGTAACATTTTGGGGACATGCTGGCAACCTCAAGTGGACATGTAGGGAACTGCAGCTTCTGGCACTTCCACATAGGCCTCATTTTCCAGCCCAGGAGGTTGCTGCTTGGCCCCTCCATGTGCCACGATTAACATTCCTAAAAGATTTCATCAAAATCTGTTGATAAATTTTAAGCTATCTTGCTCACAAACAGAAAAACACCACAGATTATAAAATGGTAGACGAAGCCATGTCATAGGAGCCTTTTTAATGCTGTTGATGCCCTCTAGTGGACACTGCCATACAGTTTGTGCTTTCTCAACCGAACTTTAGTTTCATTTACTCACAAATAGGTCACATTGAGCTACACTTAAGGCCATCTGACCAACATCAACTCCGCATTTCCAAAACCGTAAATCATCAATAAATCCTCCATGAAAGAGAAATGGGTGTGATGTAAAAGAGTCACCCCCCCTTCCTGAAAGATGTGTTAGTTTTAGACTGGAGCCATTTTTTTTAAACTAGGCTGTAAAGATGTAGCTATATGGAGGCTGTAAAAAAATATCTTTGCCATACAATCATTAAGATTTCATATTTCTGCAGCCAGCCCCAAGTAGAAACTCGGGGTACCACAGCTTTAGACACTTTCCACATGGGCCTCCATTTATAGCCCTGGAGGCTGCTGCCAAAGGCTGAGCTGAACTAAAGTACAAACAAGATTATTTCCAAAAAATCATAATATAATGTCCAAATTATGCCACAAAATATCAACACAGTATAATGGAAAAACAATATCATAATATACGCTGGTGTATCTATATTTTCTTATGCCCCTATTTTACAAATAGCCCATCACACCCAATTTCTTAGATTAAGAAAACAGACACCTGAAAAAATGTAGTATGCTAGTTTATTTTTCTAAATTATGACAATATGATCATGTAGTATATAAAACACATGTCCTAATAACCTGAAGTCACCCTACTAATAGGCAAAAACTAACTCGACTAAACTAATCAAGAGTCTGCATTTGTCATGTCAATAAATTATGGGTGTAGTTTAAACTGTAAGTTAGTGAAAAAAATGTAAAATATGTAACAAACATCCCCGGTTTCCCCTACTATCAGCAAATGAAAAAATCTGAATTCTTCATCCTCTTTGCCCACCGACATAAAACACCTTGACATGAATGGGCTTTATTTCAGAGTGTATCAGAGGCTGAGCTGACAGGAAGTAGATCCATGCTGCTGTGTTGAGCTTGACGGGGTTGGCGCTGTGGATGCAGGAGAGGGAGCTGGGCTATTTAAAGAGGGTCATCCAGTCACGGATAAATAGCAGAAGGTCCTCTGTGTTGACGAGCAGCCTCTAAATGGTTTTCATCCTGCAGAACTGTGTATTTACTCTCTGCGACTTCTTCTTACCCTTTATCAGTCCAGACTAAGGCCGACTGTGAGCCGTCGACCAGACCCCTCCAGCACCCCTCCTCTCCTCCTCTAAGGGCTATTCTACTATTTCATATCAATAATTCATCCCGGGGAAACCTCAAAAATGGGCAAAGATTACTACAAAATCCTGGGCATCTCTAAAGGAGCCACAGAGGAGGATATAAAGAAAGCGTACAGAAAACAGGCGTTGAAATGGCACCCGGACAAAAACAAGTCTGCAGCAGCCGAGGAGAAATTTAAGGAAATCGCCGAGGCTTATGAAGTCCTCAGTGATCCGAAGAAAAGAGAAGTTTACGATCAGTATGGAGAGGAAGGTAATGTCTGCTTTATTGTCTTTTATTCATCGGGGTTTCGGCCCCGAATCCACCTTAAACCCGCTGGTATAAATCCGCTATGAAGCCTGGATGGTTGGGAATGAAGCACAGCTGGCTTTAATTCAAGTCACAGTTTCTAGAAAGAGGCCCAAAAACAGCTGTTCATCTACATCATCATTGTTATCTGTGTTTAAGTAAATGGAGATCTAGGGCTGGGCATTGTCAAGACAGTGGAGATACAGGGTGAGGCAGTATCGTTTGAAGGTAATTAATATATTATTATATTATTACATGAATTACAGTAATGTCAGGCAATTGGTTATAGACAAAGGCTGTGTAGACCAAAAGTAATTTGCTTATTGATCAGAAAATAATCTGTATGAAATCTTCCGACAAAATGAAAAAATATCATTTCATTAGGATATTCATAGGAGCATGTTTGATACTGGTTAAAATAAACAAAATGGTGTGATTTACACCTCTGACAACCACAAAAAAAGTATTGACAAATAAAGGATGGGTAACGAAACTTGGTACCTATATGGTACTGGTAAGACACGTTGATTATGTACCAAACAGAGTCACAACTCAATCTTAGATTTATATCATGTATCACCATTCAGCTTGAATAAACATCCATCCATAATCTATACCGCTTTATCCCTTTCGGGGCCGTGGAGAGGCTGGAGCCTATTAGTTACACTCTGAACAGGTCACCAGCCAATCACAGGACCACAGAGAGAGACAGACAACCATTTATGCTCACATTTATACCAAAGGGCAATTTGGAGTCACCAGTTAACCTAACACTTGGCCTGTGGGCAGAAGCCGGAGTGCCCGGAGAAAACCCACACTTGTACAGGAAGAACACGCAAACTCCACTCAGAAAGGCCCTGACCGACCCAAGGATAGAACCAGCAGTCTTCTTCCTGTGAAGCACGTGCACTACCTGCTGCGCCATCGTGCTGCCTTTAAAGAATAGAGCCACAAAATCTGGTCCATGTTGCCCGGAATAAAGCAGTATCAAAATTCTTTTATCACCTAGTAACAAAAATTGGCTAGAAGTTCTAGACACCCAACATTGAAAAATAATTGTTTTTTTCCTCCAGAAAAGGCAGACAACTTGTGCGCATTGTCAAATTGTTAAAACCCATCTGATTGTCAACATTTTTTTTCAATCTTGACATTGAGTTGGTGTTTACATGTAATTGTTGATAATCGAAAACAAGAAGTTTCTCAGTTTGGATATTAAGGATTTGTATTTCTATTGCTTTGGTATCAAAAGGTATCAGTATTGCTTAAATCTTATTAGAACATAATGGCATTTTACTGTTAGTGGTTCTAACTGTAAATAATCTTTTACTTGGTTTTAGTTGTAATATCCATTTTGCATTCAAATCAACATAACATTGCACTCACAGATAACCAGATGTCTGTGGGAATTGATGTTATTTTAATGCAAAATTGAAAATATCAACATTAACAATAGTGTCTTACCCTATATCCCATTTAAAATATATCAATAACATACAAACTTAATATGTTGCCCAGCCCTACAGTTAAATGCAGAATTTGAAAAAGGGACATTTACAGGCAATAAAAATGGGTAGGATGCAAAGACTACAGGATCAGATTCATAGCTATATTTAAGATGCAAGGGGCATACAAAGCTTTTTATGCTTACTCCATTGCAATTTACATGTTGAAAATCATCCAAGAAGAATGTGAATAAGCCTAATTTCAGCTCTAAAGCAGGAAAATGTGTGCTGAAGTTGAAAACAATATTAAAATAGGAGCAGGTCTGTATACAGAATTGCTTCTTCCCAGAAGCAATAACAATCAATTTGTGAGAAACTGTGTTATGTCTTAATTCAGCAGCAAAATAATCACTCATTTTAAATCTGCATCATGTATTTCACAGTGATAGACTGTCAAATATTCAGTGTCTTAATTGACATCTGTTTGATGGACCTGTAATAATGCTTTTAAACCAGAAAACCAACAGATCAGTCAGAGCTAATTTCTCTTTGTAGTGCTTAAATTTTGTAAATTAAAAACCCATCCAATCATCTTTTGGTTGGATCTAATTGGGATCATTTTTAATATCAGGCTGTCTGGTGCTAAAGGTTGTTATGGTGCTCTGATATCAGACGGTGAGCTGTCGTGACTGAATTAATTTCAGACAAAACACTGAATGTTTTAGTGACACTGACTAATAATCTGCTGAGCTGTGACTACAAATTTTTTTAGGTGAAGTGTTCTGGTCTTTAGTATCTCAGCAGACTGGTTCATCGTAGCTCAGTGAATTTAAACAAATGAACGTTAACTTTGAAAAACAATCTGTACAGGATGTCTTCCAACTTTATCTACTCTGATTTTAGAAGTAGAACTTGGCCAATGATTGGTTAAGATTACATCAGATATAAGGAAAGCGTGTTTCTCACCAAAATTATATTGCCACGTTTTTTTTTTTATTTGTTTACTTTGGCTTGAACCTCTACTATACTATGAAAGTGGATATAGTCAGACACATGGAAAAGAAA